>OX637865.1:12033264-12228264 GCA_951802705.1 Netelia virgata | reverse complement strand
TGTTTATCAAATGCGGGGATGAGCTTCTCTTTTTATAGACGATCGTATAGCTTCGTTCTCTCTCTCTCTCTCTTCCTCTCGCTCGTTCCCCCTTTTTTCTTTTCTTTCTCTATGGTGGTAGCTCGTTCACTAACCCAGTCAGCTAGTTGGTAAGCCAAGCTAGTCAACTAACTCGGCTGTCTCGTCGAGAGGTTGCCTCGCCGTCGCGTGGACGTGAGTCACGCTTGGTTTAGACGTTTCGTGGCTCCAACGACGACGACGACGACGACGACGACGACGACGACGACGCCGTTAGTGATGTTTGCACGCGATGTGGGACTTTATATATGCGTAATGTGAATACACACATATACATATATATATATATATATATATGTGTGTGTATGTATATATATATGTATATATGTGGGTATGTATGTGTACACTGGAAGACACATGGGATGCACGAGGCTCGTCGGATAACTTTCACACCCAGCTAATTGCATTAATGCTACGGTGCCTTTTTTTCCTTCTCTCTCTCTCTCTCTCTCTCTCTTGGCCTTTTTTCTACCGCGTCGTAACACGCGCCACACTGACACAGTGCGTCGTTAAATCGATCGTTGTACGTCTTGTACCGTTTATTTATGAAGATAGTTCCGCGTAAAAAGAAAAGAAAAACGACGAAGGTAAAATTATGCTCGTTCACCGTACCGAGGCTGAATGCGATAAAATAAAGTAAAAAAACATACGCTTTAATGTTTGCTCGACGATGTTACGGCCCTTTACACAGTAGCGACGTTGCGAAGTCTCACAATGCCGATTGTTTCCACGATATATATATATACATATATATATATCATGTATAATATAGAAAAGGCGCAATCTCATAATCCGATTTTCAACACCCAGCTTCTGAAACATAGAAATAATTGACATCTCCGTGAGATTGGATCAGGCGTGATAAAGTATACCGAGAACGAAGAGAACGCAGAGATCTCGTTGCATTCAACGTATGCATGCACATCGGGAGGTTCCTCTCTCTCTCTCTCTCTCTCTCTCTCTCTCTCTCTCTTTCTGTCTCTCTGCCTCGGTACCCGGAACCTCGTCGCGAGCTTTCGGTCGAACGGCATTGAGAACAGCAGCCGGGATTCGATATTAGTCGGGGCATAGCCAGCGGTCGTCTCCCGATGCAAGCCTCGGGGAAGCAGAAGCAACGCGCGGGCGCACACATACACACCGCGTCTGCATTATTCATAACCAATTCCCGAATCCCAAACTCGAAATGAAGCACACACCGGCCTCCTCGCGCTGCTTCCCGGCTACATATGCGATCTTCGTGTACCTATCTTCCTCTTTCCAGCATCCTCGTTTGTACTCTCGCTTCGTCTTCCTGTCTCTCTCTCTCTCTTCCTGTTGATCTCTCTCACACTCACGATCACCCTTACGATTGTTCGTTACGCCCACTTTTCTGTCGGTCGAGCGTATTTATGTTTTTTTTATTCGCTTCGTTTCGTTTTTTTTTTTTTTTCTTATTACCTACGTTTCTTCTTCTTTATTTCGTTCCTCTCTTTCGATCGGTCACAGTTACGATACAGTTGGAGATACATACGTATATCGATATCTCGTGATGTATACGTGAGAACCGTTAGTACGAGGTCCGACTCGTATTTCCTGTATACGGAAATAATCGGGCACGTACGCGTTGTTCCATTGCCGAGGAGGCTCCTTCTGTCCCACCTACCTCCCTCCCTCTCTCTCTCTCTTTCTCTCTCAAGAGTGAATAAATTTCGAAAGCCCTCCCAGAGAAAACGAGACGAGAGCGGACGGGAACACGAACAGCGAGGAAGAGTAACCGCGAGATAGCAACCGCGCACATCGAGACACGAGAAGGAACGCACGAGAGGAGTAGAAACTCGCGAGGCTCCTAATAGCTAATAGCTTTTCATCCGCGCGTCACGTCTCTTTCGCTTTTGTACCGTACCTCCAACGTTGACAGAGAGAAGCGAGCGAGCGAGCGAGCGATTTTCAGAGATTCACGAAGCAAACGGCCGACGGGACGAAAGACCCGAGCAAAATCGTAAAATAAATCACATCTTTGATCTATATTCGTGCGAAATTCTGTTTTCGTACAGTTGGTAAAATTCACTGGTCGGTTTCGCGAAACTGAGAATAGTCAGAGTCGAAGGTCAACCTCGCGAGATAGAAGAGCTTCGCTAAAGGTACACGTGCTCTTGATTAGTATTTCGAGCTTCACGAGCGTCCGGTGTCACTGATTTACGTCCAGATTTGTCTCGAGTCCACAGAGAGTCCCGAGAAATCGTTCGAGCACTCGAGGAACGATCCTCGAGAAACGAAAGTAACGTAATACTAACGTAAATACTCGTTTCTATATTTGACGCTGTATATATATATATATGTGTGTCAATGAGAAACCGTGATTGGGCATAATTCCTCTAAACGTTGTAATAAAACTTGGACATACGATAATTACGAAATATTCAAAATATTAGCGCACGTATAGCGAAATCAATCTACGTACGAACAGGAGTAAGGACTGAAACTCGCTCGAAACTCTCGTGAAGCATCTGCGAACCTTGAGGCTGGCTCGTAAGACATATATATATATATATTCCATCTAATACGTCGCGCGTTGTTGTCCATAACGCCCATAGTTACCGTGGAAGCTGGGCGTTCCCGGACGTGAGCCACATCTCTCGACGATTCATTCTCTTCACCGGTTTTCTCTAATGCCATACCGCAGCCACATAGTTCTCTCGTGCTGAACCAAACGAGAGAGAGAGAGAGAGAGAGAGAGAGAGAGAGAGAGAGAGAGAGAGAGAGAGAGAGAGAGAGAGAGAGAGAGAGAGAGAGAGAGAGAGAGAGAGAGAGAGAGAGAGAGAGAGAGAGAGAGAGAGAGAGAGAGAGAGAGCCTTTGTCGAAAGTTTCACTTCTCTCTCGTGCCATGCTCATATAGCCCAGCGATGCCACCAACATCGTTGCAGCAGCACGCCCTGCTCGACTCTCGCACATGCTCCCGTGCCTGTGTTTGAGTCTTTCGATCTTGTAGCTACTCCATTCCGCCTCCGGAGGCTCGATTTCATCAGGTCTCGGCTTTTGTATATCCTGCTACGACGTTGCTCCTTGCTTTTGCAGAATAGACACCGCGGGTATATAAGATCACGAGAGGGACTTTCACTGGCCAGGAGACGGAGTCACCCACATGCCGAACCGAGTATACACGTTGTGTTTATTCCTCGTTGCTTTGATATTGTAACTCTCTCTCTCTCTCTCTCTCTCGCTCTCTTAGCTCACTGTTCTCCCACAAAGAATACAAATAAGAAAAAACGTATATTCAACGATCGATCTCTATCTTTCGAAAGATTCGAGTCACCGAGGATTCACGAAGGGGCATTTGCAATCCTCGTCGTACTTGAATCAGCGAAAAGTCACGAGCTGCCAGAATTTGTGTCGATCCATCATGAAAACCGTGACGAGGTACTCCGTTCCAAGGCACGTACCTCGAGTCTGGAAGTTGCGAGAACATCGCCCCAGAAGAAGTCTAGTTCTTTCTCTCGTTATCTCGTCTCGGTCTTCTGCCTCGGACATCGAGCAGGACTACCAGAAGCCACGGAGTAAAAGATTCCAGAGAGAGCGAGAAAGCGGGAGAGACAGAGAGAGAGAGAGAGAGAGGGAGAAGGACGAGGACGAGGTTCTCCTCTCGGTAGCGAGAGGGCAGAAGGAACAATCGCCGGAGTGGAAACTCGACACGAAGACATTCACCAGTGCCAACGCTCGGACCAGGCCCAATTAATACGTGTCCATTCAAAACGCGAGCGTATAAGCCTCCGTGTGTAACGGAGGTCTGGGTTGGGAATGAGGGAGTTCACAGAGGGAAAGCGGTAACAACACACCGCGTACTGTAGAGAACAACGCTGCATCGCTATGGAAATATATATATATATATATACGTGGTACATAGTGTATTATAGCAAAAGGCAGAATAGGTAAAGGTAAAGCAGCGAGTCCTGGCCTCGGGTAAGCTCTCGGACTTGCGGAGAAGTCCCCGTTGGCATCCGCCTCGGTGCTGTTGCGGAGGTACAAGAGCGCGCGGTCTTCAGACACACGGAGTGAAAAGGGTAGCCCACGAAGCATAACCAAGTAGCCCACGACAATAAGCGGGGAAACGTTTTATTAATTGCAAAGATCCGTCAGTGTCTCCGTAGGCTGCCATATTAGATGCTTGACTACCGAACCAAAGCTGAGTAAGCTACAGGCAGTGGCAAGATGGACGATGGGTTGGGGATGCACTTCTTGCACAAGAGACACAGAGAACGAGAGAAAGAGAGAGAGAGAGAGAGAGAGAGAGAGAGAGAGAGAGAGAGAGAGAGAGAAGGAGGGAGAGAGTAATGTTGCAAGTGAGATGGAAAATCTCTGGCATCGTGAGCTCTCGACAACGCTCGAGTAGGAAAGCAAAAGCGAATGGAGGAAAAGCGAGAAAGCTGGTTGAGGGAACATGAGGGAGGGGGGCTGGACGATGAAGCGCTCTTCGCGGGTACATTATGTTTCCTCGGGTAAAACGGTGAAATTCAGCGGGACACGAGGTGGAAAGAGGAAAAGCGAGGAAACTCTGGATGTGAAGGGTGTGTGTGTGTGTGTGTGTGTGCAAACGCCTGTGAGTCTCGACAGAGCCGAAAAGAGCCCACGAAGATGAGGGAGCGACGCCGCCGACCACCTGTGGAGCAAGGGTGTTTCATTCTTGTTCTTTTTTCTACCACCCCTTCTTCATTTTCTCCCCTTCTTTCCGTCTTTCTGCTTCTTCTCTCAGGTGCGCTTGTACTGAATTCGTGGAAAAGTCCGACACCGTCGGTGTCATCGATGCTTTGTCGGTCGTGCAACGTCGAATATTCCAATGCGCATGCGCGCGACAGTCCTTCAACGGTCGCGCGTCGTCAAAACTCGTCGGTGCACATGCGCTTTAGCGGTCGCGCATCAACGAACGTTCGAGTGCGCGCATGCGCTAGCGCGTCGTCGTTTCGAAACACGGACAAGAAACGGATAATCCCCGGTTCTCTATGACGTCCATGTTGTCAGGTTCGTTAAGTAGTTGGTCCACAACGTCGTACGATACATCACCGACCATTATATTTCCATCACCTTGTCTCGACGCCGTTCCACGTGGTTCGAGATGGTCAATCGACGATTCTCGATACGACCAACTCCCAACCGTAGAAGAACAATCGATCAAGCACCGGCACAGCCGGAGCATATTCTTGTCCCGTAGATAAACTCGTTGGTCTCTCTTGCTCATAGCCGTGTAAGTGCTGGTAAATACCCCGTTGTACATTTGACCATCTCCAGGATGCACAGTCATTTGGTTTTCGTTGCCGCGCTGGCATGGAATTATATACATGTGTAAAGACATCATCCTATACACAGTGCTCGGACTCTCGGATCGAGAATAGTTGAGTAGTCCAGCACACAGTCTCTATTCTCCATGTGCGTGTGCTTGGTCCGTGCTATAACGGGATTCGAGCAACGTGAGCAGAGTCTGCGTGTATGTGTGCGCGTGTGTGTGTGTGTGTGTACATGCACACTTGGGAGTGAGACGAGTGCGGGAGTGAAACAGCGTCAAGTCCTGGCAGAACTCGCGGAGCCCCGACACACACCGCGCATGCGCGTATGCACATCTCCTGACGAGCGGACTACACACCGGCACCAAGCATCAACGGCACAAGGCATATAGCACGAACTAATGCGTTTACGATGTCCGCCTGACAGTACATCAAAGTCCAAACCCGGGGACCCTCTGCGCTCTCGTGTAATGGCACAGCTATATATACAAGTATATATATATATATATATACATAGGTATATGACGGACTCCGCCTGACTAGACCGAGACTAGGAACTCTCCATTCCGCTGCTTCTCGCTTCAGCCGTACGATCTGTACCACATAGACACATACGCGTTCTGAATTATACAAATATGTATGTGTGTGTATATATATATATATGTATATATATATAGATTGTAGTATATACACATGCATATATGTATATGGTCTTGCCCAAATGCTTCTAACCCAATCCGCATTCCCACGCATTATTATCGCACACCCCTCGATGCCCCTGCCCTCTGATCATCAGCTATCGAACCGTGCACATGCATCTATAGGTACATATATATATATAGATATATATATACGAAACTCAATCCATAGGCCATAACCGACTAATTCGATGTACCGCCGATGGTCATAGGTACCGCGCACCAACGGACACGATAGGAGGATCGTCGTAGAAGCATTGACACCGTGTTGCAATGTTACCGTTATTAGAGGCTGTATGTATACGAGAGATACCGAGAATGGTGAATGACGAGATCAACCCCCCATTATTACATTCAAGGGATGAGCAGCGCGAATGGGTATCCCATTCTCGAGGTACCTACTTGCGTCGGTTGACGACGTAAACTTTTGTTCGTTGACCCCCACGGCCGCGATAATCCCTCGATCTATAATTCGATTCAATACTAAAATCCTCCAAGCGTCATTCTCTGGCTCTCGCTCTCTCGCTCTCTCTCTATTCCTCTTTCTATCTCTCTCTCTGTCTTTCTCTCTCGCGTTTTCTCTACGTACGAATCTCGTCTCGTGGAAATTCTATCGTCATGACTAATGCCACGGTGCGGCCTTGCGTACCTCACATCGTATTATAGTTATCGAGGCGATGAGTAGATTTCACATGAATCTCGACAATGCGAGAGCGAGAGAGGCTATACACGAGGAATCCCGAGGTTTTCTTGCATCACGAGGATCGAATACGTATATACGGTATGTATCTTACCTTTTAGCAAGCAGCCTCGCACGCTCACGCACGCTTTTATATATATACGCGAATCATTACACGGAATCGACAAACTCTCGATGCGCGCAATACACCGAGGAGAGCTCTCTCTCTCTCTCTCTCTCCTTCTTTCTTTCTCTTTCTCTCTCCGTCTCTCTTCTCTTCGGTATAATCCTCACGCTTCTCGTGAGTATAATCTCATGGTCAGACTCTGAGAGACGGAAATACTTGGCATGGTCGAGGTCGTTGATCCATCGATGAGAGATTTTCCACCATGCGAAGGATATATCGGCAACGAGTCCGAGAACTATGTATTACAGGTACACGACTAACAGACTTCTTCTCTCTCTCTCTCTCTCTCTCACTCTCTCTCTTTCTCTCTCGCCCTCTCGCGATGCACGCACGTTCCGATTTACCGCTATACATACGCTTACCTAATGACCAGTCGGTGTGTATGTGTGCCTGTGTCGAAACATTCGTACGAAGGAATGTCAAAGTGACGTGGCAACATTTTTTTCGAGTTTCGATTATTCAATTTTACCGAATGACTGGAATATCGTCGAATCGCTGCATCACAGATGTTGAAACATCGCCTATCCGTATGAACGACGTTCATTACGTATCGACCGTCGGTAATGAACAACGAGTCATCGTTGTTCGTTCATCGATAATTCTTATCTCGTATAACTCATCGTGATATTTAGACGATCTAGTCTCCTCGTTGACTCTCCGATGAATCGAACCAATATTCATGTAAGTAATCATCGCGTTGAAATATTACGCGAGTGTCCAACGGAGTAAAATACGAGCAGCGCGGGTAAAGGGGAGGGGGAAGCCGCGGTGACCCTTCGTCCATCTCTCGTGAGCAGGTGATCGCGCCCACACCTGCATCATGCGCACTCCGCTCGCTTGGTTCGCGCACACACGGACACGCCGCGACGCTAAGCACGACGCATGCGCAGATAACGCATAGCATCGGTGTATACGCGCACAATTCCGCGCTTCGCGCATTTCACCGGAGCACAACGATGCTTGAAAGAATCGTCCGCGGAAATAGCACGGAGTTGGCATGTGTAGGAGAGAGAGAAAGAGAGAGAGAGAGAGAGAACGCCGGTGAACGGAATTTTCTCGTCGAAAGACGTACGTAAACGTCTCCCTCGCAGAAGTGCGCATAGTTCTGGGTAAGTGAGCGGAAGGCCGTACAAGCAAAACAGTATCCAACTATATATCGAAAGCTGAGTGTCGTAAAGGCGTATTTTTCAAAGGTCAAAGAAAACGAACATACGTCCTCCTGTCTATAAACCTTTGACGGGACTATGGAAAGCGTGTGTCGAGTACGGAACGTATACGCCCGTCTCGCATAACCACCGTCGGATATATAGTAAACCGGTTTTAACGTGTGCGATAGAAGCGTCGCTGATTTCACGGTCGTACAGGGAAAATTGTGCGAAAGAAAAACTTTGTTATATAGCTCTCTCGCGCGCGCCTTACGGTGTGTGCGCGAACACCTCCTCGTTCTCTCTTTCCCTCGTTGCAAAGTCGTTAAGAAAGTTCTCGAGTCGATATACAGTATATATTATATACGAGATCGCACATATATCTATATATATAAATGTCGTGCTCGGTGTAGAAACAAACGAGAGCTCGTTGACTCTCTCGTACATCGTGAAATGAAAGAACCTTTGTTCGAAACGATCTCTTTTCGCTCGCGTTTCTTTTTTCTTCCTCGTTCACGAGCACGCCTTCGATCTCCATTTTCGTTTCTCGATCTCATTTGGAGACAACTCGGCGCGGTCGACGTTTCGATATTTAAAGTACACGCGGGTTAAAGGGTTAACGAAAAATTCGAGCCTCGGTCGACGATTTAATTCCAGTCGATGAAGAGATCGAGAGAGAGAGAGAGAGAGAGAGAGTTTGGTCGGGTCGGACGCAAAGAGAGAGCCAAGAAACGGGCGACACCGCGCCGGCGAAGGTCCGTCTCTTTCTGAACAATCTTCTCCCCCCTCTCCGCGGCCCCGTTGTTGCCGCTCTCCCCCCCCCCCCCCCTCTTCCTCGTCCACCAACTCCTCGCGCTCTCGCTCGATCCTTTCCACTCGCTAATGAAGCCACCACACGCGCGCCCTCGCGCGCCTGGATCCGATCTACCTTGATTATTATTCATCCGTCCTGGGGTTCGCGCGAGAGCGGTCCGAGGAAGAGAGTCCTCTCGTATACTTCGGTCCGGGACTTCTATACAAAGTCCTTCGTGATACGGTGGACCGAAGCGCGCACGGGCTGTTGGATAAGTCTTTTACTCGGACTGGACTCTCTCACTCTCTCGATTCACCGAGACGCGTTCTCGCTCGTTCTCTCACTCTCTCGTTCTCTTTCCATCTTTCTGCCGCAGGATGGTATTCCCACAATGAGAGACGAAGACCAAGACCGAGCTATATGGGGATCCCGTCGCGCATCGGTCATACACCCGCGAAGCGGACCCCGCGGGGATATAAGGGACCAACCGTGGGTTGCGCACGGGAAAGGGCGCCTCTCCTCGCGTTCGTGTGATTCGATCAGATATATGCGCGCGAAGGTAGACAGCGAAAGGAGAGAATGCGAGGACGTTGAGAAAGCCGGAAAGGATGAGAGGAAAGGAGGGGCGAGAGAGAGAGGGAGAGAGAGCGACCCTTTCGCGGAGGAATGCTGATATAGTTGGTGGTGAAACTAGAATTATGCGTCGTGAGTTAGAGAGCCGCGAACACCGAACAACTTTCCACCGCGGTGAATTTTATATCGTATGTGACGTCAGCGAAAAAAATGGAGGGTCGAAAAATGTCAACGAACGAATATCGTCGAGATGCAATCAGTGTGATGAAAGTGTCGTTTGGGTTGAGCGGGAAGGACAGGATAAAGATAGAAACGAATGAATACCGAAGCGAGCGAGCCGTCGCGAAAACGAGAAATAAAGGACCTTTCTCTCTCTCTCTCTCTATCTCTCTCTCTCTCTCTATCTCGTGCGTTTGTCGTAGTGGTCTTTTGCGTGCAGCTTTGCAGAGACCAGAGAAAAAGGAAGAACGAGAAAACTCGAGCGCTGCAGGGTTGCTTCGTGCGAAAGACGAGGAGAGGTTGTTCTATCGGTGACAGGAGAGAGAGGCGGGAAAGCAGAAAACGATCGTGGAGGCGAGAGCAGACGGAGCGAAGAAGGAAGACGAAGACATCAAAGAAGAGGCGACATATCCGTTCACACTCCACATGCCGTCTTGTATAAGTATACCTTGCGTATATATATTCGCGTTTCGCACATTTGGCAGTTTGTTTTTCTCTTCTAAAAGCAAGAATGCCGACGAGTTCGAGCTTTCTCGAACCTCGATTTATAACCCGAAATATTTCTCACCGATTCATCTATTTCTAGTAATTCATCCTAGTAATTCGTTTGTTTATCGTACTAAAACAAAATTTATAATCGAGGCTTAATGATAAAGATGGTATCGTTCATCGTCGTTTTATCGTAATTGATTATTTTCATCGGCGTTGAAAAAATAGTTCGGTACTAGACAAGGTTTGAACTCGAGATTGGTCTCATTGAAGAATTTGTTCCATGATTAAACGAGCGTGCGTCATACCAAGGCGTCAACGACGAAGGGAGCTTTGGTAACAGGAACTTTGGCAGCTGAGCATAAACGAAATTCCGCGTGTGCTTAACCGCGAGACGGAGCGCAAAATGAAAAGACGCCGGGGAGAGAAGTCCGCGAGTCGAGTCGAGCCTCTTCCTCGGGCTTCGGGGCCTACCCGTACCCACCCGTTCTCTTTCTCGCCGCTTCTTCATCTTCCTCCTTTCTTCTTCGTTCTCTTATTTCTCCCGTAGCCTGCGCCGCGACTTTATTTATACCTCGTTAAATTAGCGCCCATCATCGATCTACTCGCGTGCACGCCCGACGAGCAACCCGGCCAGAGACAAGGAGAGGGAGAGAGAGAGAGCGAGAGAGAGAGAGATAGGCTCTCTTCCCTGCAGTCTCGGCGTACAGCTTCGGCATGAGAGAGCCCCGCGGGCCGCGGGAACTAGTCCGACGACGTGACGACACACCCGCCGCGACCAACGTGTATAATGCTCCTTGCTGCAATATCCACATTATTTTGTAATCTTCGACCCGTTCTCGAGTAGATATTATAGATATTTCGTTTTTCCAACGGGACAAGAATTTCATAAAAATTCAATCAATTTAGATTGATTTTGTTTGGATCGTCGTTGTGAAATGTCAATATTTTTATCATAATAATAATAATAATAATAATAATAATGATTATTATTATTATTATTATTACTAAATATAAAAACTTCATTTTCGGGAGCAGCTGCAAAGCGATCGTTTCTATACGAACGCAAAGAGAGCCACGAGGAAGCGTCGAGAAATGTAAATAAAACGAAAATGGAAAAGAAGGAAGTAAATAATCGAAGGAACGAGAGGAAGAGGACTACGAGCGTGTTGTACGGCATTTCTCGCGAGTCAAGGCCGCAAGGTCGAGATTTCTTCGCAAGGACCATATAACTGCCCGAAGCAATCGAGAGAAAGAGAGATAGCGAGAGAGAGAGAGAGAGAGAGAGAGACAGAGGGGAATCGCGTATACAAGCCAGCATAACCAGCCATTCAGCATATCCAGTCTCGCAGTGAGTTCAGGTCGACACACAGAGAGCGCGCGCGCGCGGGGACCGGGGCTGCACCGACAAGAAATAAGATAAGACTCGGAGATCTTCACGGCTAATAGATGGGGTACGCAAATTTTCGCGAACGTAATAAATTATCACAACCGAGCCGTATAGTCTCGGTGAGATAGAGAGATAGACGGAAGGAAGACAGAGAGGGACAGAGAGAGAGAGAGAGAGAGAGAAAGCGAATGCAAAAGCACAAAGAGCGATGGGGGATATCGTCTCGTATAAACTTGGGAGAGCGACGATGCACCTCTCGCTTGGTGCAACTGTGGATGACCGTTGACGGCGTGAGCGGGGGAGGGAAAAGCGAAAGATAGAAAGAGAGAAAGAGAGAGAGAGAGAGAGAGAGACAGAGTGCACCGAGAGGAAAGGCCGGCCAGTCACCCACAAAAGGGCAGCGAGCATAAGAAGCACACTTGAAACGAAAGGGCGAATGGATATGCCTAGGCAAGTGCAAGAGACACGTAAAGGCATTCATCTCATTCAAGGTAGCCTTAAAGTTCTGATCAGATAACGAATGTACACTCCTCTCTTCGTCCTCCTTCTCTTTTTCTTCTTCTTCTTCGTCTCTCGTTGCCTACCTCTTCGTTTCTCCGATGCAACGAGAGGCTCCGGCGCACTCACTGCTACGGGTTCGCTCTCGTTGCATCTCGTGTGTGCCCCTTGGCATCACCGAGACTCTCGCAGTCTTCTCCCGTACTTTACGTTCTACTCTTTTTTCTTTTGTCTTCCATTTTGTTTTTGTTTTTTTCGTTTCTTTTCTTTTTATTCCAAATATTATTATCTCGCGCTCTGGGCAAACGGGGAAAAAATTCATGCGACTTACATGCGACTAATGACGAGACCTTTTTTTCACGAAATTGGAGGGTAAGGAGAAACAAACAAAGAAAGAAAGAAAAAACCTGCGTGCGTGTCGTACCGAGTCGATTGAGTCGTCGAGGATGCGCGTGCGAAATCTGCCATCGCGCGCTCTCGATCTTTCTCTCGGACGGTCCTGCCTTCGCGAGTCTCGCGCCCATCGCCGCGAAACCCGCGAGAGACCGCAAAGTACTTTTTCGTGACAGTCGCTTTAAAGTTGCACGCGAGACGTACGAAAGAGCGTATTTTTCGGCAGAACGAAAGAGTCGAACGAGTTCGACCACGGAGGTCTCTCGTATATTCGAATTACGCGCGTGCAGACCAATGCGCGCGACCACCTGCGTCAAACTATCGTCCTGACCCAAATATCCATTCCCAAATGTAATTTTTCATTCGTGACCTTTCGAGACATCCATTCGTCATTCGACGTGTCTCGTCTTATCGACGTTAGGATCGATATCTTCGCGGTAATCTCGTTAAACCGCGCGACAACGGTTCTCTCGACGATCTCGGGAAGGGATGAATGCGAGCCTCGTCGCGATAATTCGGTGTGATAGATGTCAATTAAGTGACGATAATTTTGTTAGTGCCGGACCTTGTCACTTCCTTTACCGCTATACGCCATTCCGAATAATACGATATACCACTAGGTGCTTAGACATAGCTAAGTATATATATATATATATATATATATATATACACCCATATATAACTAGGTGTATATATATTGTACGTAGGATCTCCCGCCATATCTCAGTGCTGCACCAGGGGGAGTCTGACGTCGACTGACACGAACATTTTGTCCGTTCGAAAACCGACGGAGACGGAGCAGCATCGCTTGACCCTGGTAAATGTCCCGCGAGGTAAGAAAGCTAGTCGTCCGAATGATTTCTCAATGTTTCCTCGTCAATATCTAACCGAGGCTTTTTCGTGGATCTGGCCGACTCGTTATGAGAATACGAAATACAATCGATCGTGTCCGTTCTCATCGCGATGCGCTGGTCGCGAGATCATCTTCGGCTGTCCGTTCGAATCTAACGATCCGATAGAGACGGGATCTTCTTCCCCCCATCCCCCTCTTCCTCGTTCTACCCTCTCACTCCCTCGTTCTATCTCTCTTCCAGAGATGTAAACCCCCGTTGCCCTTTGACCTCTAGGAAAATTTCACTTGTCAGGCTCGACGAGCTTGCCACTTCTATAGCTTTCTCTTACACGAGGAGTGGGTAACGGTGGTACGAGCGAACCGTGAGTCTAAAAAGTCAACGATAAAAATCATTACGAGTGACAAATATTGTTGTTAATAAATGAAAATTAATTGCTGCTTGGAGAAATGATAAATAAGAATCTGTAAAAATGTTTTTTGTTGTTTTTTTTTCGCGTAAACTTCTCAAATCCGAGATATACGCCGAGGTTTTTTACGAACGTGAATGACGAGAGAGAGAGAGAGAAAGAGGGAAAGAGGGAGAGATAAGCCGAAAGTGACTGCCCGTATGGAAGTCAGGCGATGTCGGCCCACACTCGTAACCCCCTCTTCCTTCTCCTCCTCCAGCGTAACTTCAACCCCTTGTATACGTAATAAAGCATGCTTACCGAGGCGATCGTTCGTGTGTCGTTCGGTAGAAAGAAACCGACGAGAGAAACCGACGCCGTGTGCGCGCGTACTCGTCCGGGCGAGATTTTGTTCCCTACCGTACGAAAACCCAGGACGAAAGGGAGAGGACATAAAATTAAGCCGCAAATAAAATGAAGTGCTACGCGCGCACCACCGCCATATTCGTGAGTTCTCGGTGCCTCTCCTAAAGTCCGTTTCTCTTACTGCGGAGAAAACGAGAGAGAGAGATAGAGACAGCCTTCGCTTTGCATTCGTCTGTCGTGAATCATCGCACCTAAACTAGTGACGTTTACTGTCGGGAAAACGTTTGTCATATATATATATATATATATACATATACCTTTGAGGAAGAATTGCGGGGGCCCAGATGGAACGAGCGAGGCGCACAAACCGAGTTTGTCGAAGTTCTCACTCTCATTTTCTCTCTCTCTCTCTCTCTCTCTCTCGCTCTCTTAGTTCTATCCAATCGTAAGGACATCGTACTGGTGTGTGTGTGCGAATAGCTCGAGGACTCCTTTTTCCCATAGCAAGGCCCTCTCTTCGATGAGCCGAGGAGGCCTCGGCCACATCGTTCTCTTCGGCATATTCGCTTTTTTCGTGGATACTAGCTGCACTAGCTCTTTCTCTCTCTCTCTCTCTTTTTCCTCTCTCTTTCTCGTTCGCTCTTCTCTTCTCGTCTGTTGCGAAGCCGTAGATATAATATGAGAGTAAAGCGCATGTGAGCGCCGCAGCGAAGAGAGGGCGGAACGTGATGCGCACGCGAAGGGCCGTAGTAAATCTTCGTCGAGCGATCCGTGCAGACTCACCCTCCCTCCCCCGCCCTCGCTTCTTCTGTAGTGAGCGAACGGGCTAAATTCTCTCGCGGATATACGTGCGCTCTCTCTCTCTCTCTCTCTCTCTCTCTCTCTCTCTCTCTCTCTCTCTCTCTCTCTCTCTCTCTCTCTCTCTTTATCTCATCGCGTATTTTGCTCTATGCCTCGTTTTCGTAGCAGAGCGCATATCGACGGATGTGTAGACGTGGCGTGAACATCGTAAGAGAGACAGGAGATAAGAGAGAGAGAGAGAGAACGAGTCGCGAACGAAGGAATAAAAAACGAAAAAAATTTCTTTCTTGACCCGAACCCCGGGTATTTCTCTCTCCGGTTGGAATTCATGCGAGATTCAACATCTTGTTTCCCCTCGTACGTTTCTTTCTTTTTGGTTTTTTTTTTCACGCGAACGGTGAGTTTGGCCGCGAGCTCGTTCGAAAGTGTAACTAATTAAAGGATGCACGGTGTAAATAATGAAAGCGCGTAAAATAATTATAAGGGCGAAAGGACCTCGGGCGAATCGAGACAAGAAAATATATAAAATAATCTCGCGAGAATTTTTCATCCGAGAGAGTGTATGATCGTGCGTAAAGTAGGTACACGCGCGCTCACGGGCGAAAGGAGAGCACGTTTTATATATTTTTTTTTATTATTTGCCGTCTTATCAAAACTACGCGCATATTTTCCTCGCACGCTCGTTTTTATCGCCGGATGAAATCGACGCGGGAAGAGCAAGAGAAGAGAAAAAATAAAACGCGACTCTTTCTCGCGCCCGTGAACGTATACCTGAGCGAGAAAATAAGAGCTTCTCAGCTCATATTCCACCTGGCGGAGAGAGTTTGCACAATCTCGAATGAAGAGGAGCTTTCTCACTGCACCAAAAATCGTGCGACGCACGTTACCTACACGTCCACGTTATTATATGCATTTTGGTTGGCTCTCTTATATATATATATATATATATGAGAGTACGAGGGAAAAGGAAAGAAGAGAACTGTGGAATCCAAGGATCGGTACGGTCACTCGCTTATTCACGCACAAACACACAAATAAACACATATATATATATATATATATTTACATGAAGCGTATATATGTATATACATGTCTATATATGTGCCCGCACCACTGGTCTCTCCCTGTCCCTCCACTGTCACTTATCAGTGCATAAACATTCGTTTCTCCAGCGTGGCTTGCTCTCTCAGCGTTCCGTTCGTCCCGCGGCGAAGAACGCCGCGGATCCTTGGAGACCTTTACGCGAGGACGAGGGACGCGACGACTCGAAGACACGAGAATTATACCTTACTATGTACATTCGTACATATATATATACATATATATATATATATATATATATATATATATATATAAATGTGCGAGCTCGCGTCGATTCGCATATAACAGGGATTGCGTTGAATGGGGAGGGTGCGCGAGGGCACCGGCACGCATAAAGCAAGAAATGCATCTCTCCTGGCACAGGTGGGGGGGAGGAGGTATAAAATAAGAAGGGAAAAAAACATATGGAATAAAAAGTAGCGAAACACGAACGACGGAAGGAACGGAGAATATGATACGGCGTAAAAGAGCGAGCATTATAGGAAAAGCGATAATAGATCAAAGAGATGGCGGATAAGTAGAACGAAGTGCGGAAAGAGAGGGAGAGAGATGAGAAAGCAGAACGCGGGAGAAGAAAAAGCTCGCGGATGTACGCGGTAGAATCGTGGATATGGACACACCGAGGGAATGAACGCAGCTCGCAATTCGCGTCACTATAGAACGAAGGGAAAGAGAAAGAACGAGACGAAGAGAAAAAGAGAAAGAGAGAGAGAGAGAGAGAGAGATAGAGATTTAAAGCCGCGTGGACATTGTCATCGGACTCGCAGCCATAAACCAAAGCTCTCTCGCGCACTGCTAACTGAGACGTGGCCGCGTGTATAACTCGTGGCTGGTATGGCAGAGAGCGGATACATACTGCGCGTGTACATACTTCGTTTTCTTATGGCGACCTCTTTCTCTCTCGCTCTCTCTCTCTCTCTCCCTCTCTCTCCCTCTCTGGCTCTCTCTCTCTCTCTCTCTCTCTATCTCCCTCGCGCTGAGTTTCTCCGAGTCGCGGAGGGTTTTTCGCGGTCGCTTGATCTTGCTTTGGTTAAGATCTTGTCGCATCTTGACTACATTGATGTACTATATATATATATATATATATTTGTGTGTATATGCGTGTATGCATATGTATAACGTATCTTTATGTATATTCACGATATATCGAGTAAAATGGTCCTAGCGTATAGTGCGTGAGCATTCGCGTTCTTAGTCGGCATAAAAGCCGAGCGCAGGTGTTACTACGCATTTGGCTCGTATTTTCTTCCCGATGGTTTTCGTGCGTACGAGACAACCTCGAGAGTTATGAATTTCGTGAAATAGCCACGAGGGCCCTTATTCGCATGATTCTCGATCCAAAAGCCCGATAATACGAAGATATAGTTCGAGTACGAATAAGAAAAGAAAGAGAAAAAAATTGATCGCTAGCTTTTATAACGAAATAACTGTGAATAACGAGGATCCAATTTTATTTCGTACAAGGTTTCGTATAACGCGACTATCGTCTCTCCCCCCACTCCTGATTTATATACTCATTCTCGAGTCAAAAATTGGAAAAACCTGAGAATGTTGAATTTTTGCATACTTTTTATGCATAAATTGTGAAACCGGAAACGTGAATATTATATTCGTAATGTTATATTCGATCGAAGAGAATAAAAACAAATTCAACTCTCTCGACAATCCTGAAGTCCGATTTTACCTTCGAAGAGCCCGCGACTTACGTGGGAGATTCGTTGATCTCGGAATATCCGAGATTCAATATAACCTCCCACCTAAGCTGCCGAGTGCCCTTAAGGGAAAATATCTTCGCGGTTTTTCTTTTTTTTGTAACGAGATTCATTTTTTTCATGATAATTCACAACGTAATACTATTCTACAATGTAATACAAAACTGGTTTTTCGATCAAGAACATTTTTTGTCGGATATATTTGTTACAATACGATAACCGCGAGAGTACGATCATTGAGATATCCATATCGATATACACGATGGCGTGAAACGATTCACTCTTTATTTCCGGGTACAATATATATATATTGTACTTTATATCTACATATATATATATATATATATATCATTATATATATATACCTATATATATATACACATATATCGAATCCTGTAGTGCGGTCGAGCGGGTCACGTGCCATCAGTCCGTCCATTGTAACGCAGCACGGAGACAACCGCAAAGAGAAGAAAAGAAAATAAGAAGAAAGAAATAAGACGGGATATTCTGAAAGTCCCGTGCGCTGGAGAACGCGCAACGACACGGCGAGTGCGCGCACAAACGACGGGTCCCTCTTCGTCTCTCTCTCTCTCTCTCTCTCTCTTTCTCTCCTTTTCTGTTATCCATACGCGAGAGTGGTCCCCATAATAATGCTGCCGAGCTATCATCGATTGTTCCGTTTTGCCTCGGCGATGACGCCCTTCCAATCGTTCATTGACGTCCATATACATGTACGGAATAACTGTACCGTATTTTTTGTATAGTTTACGATACACAAACACATCGAGTGAAAATATATATATATTGAGTGGATATTTATCAGACGTATAGGCTTATAATGTCGAATATCCCATCTCGGTCTCTCGTGTTAAGGGAGCACAATGGAATGGCTCGATAAAACCGCAAGCTTAAGAATATAAACGAATAGATAGACGCGGATGAATAAAGCGACGCGTATGAAAGCTTTATTCCTCGTATGAGTCAGAAGTCGCGGCGTACTTCCGGTGTGTGACCTCAACGACAATAGTTTCCATCCTCGAATATACACGTCTCCTCGTTGACTGGCGACAGTGAGGCATAGGAGATGAGAGGAAAACCGCAAGCGTACCATTAATACGCACGATGACACGTTAAATCGTCTTCGTGCCGGACTGACGCGTGATTAAGCTCAAGATATATATATATATATATATATATATATATATATATATATATATATATCGCGCCGGTAATGCATATATGTATATACGCATTACCGACGTCTGGTGCGTTTGCGACACTCGAATAGCACGCGGCACGAAATACGTTCATTGAAACGTTTCTCTCGAAAATTGGTCGAGACTCCCTCGACATTCGCCACGAGTTACCATTGAAATATTTAATTTATTATTAACTTTTCTTTTAACGATAATGCACAATATAATAGCCGTTGGTAAATTTCTATCGCGCAAATTACAGTTGCGATATTAATTTCCTTGATATTTTATCCGCGAAGTTATTTATTTATTATTATTATTATTATTATTAATATTATTATTATCATTATTATTGTTTAAATCACAGTTAAATTCTCACGTATCGCGTTAAATTTGCCACGCGGATCGTGACGTTCTTGTACGAGCGTACGCGTGTACGTACAGTTCTTTCCACGTTGCGATATTCCCATATACCTATAAGAAAAGGAATGGAAATGAGGTGCCATATAACTGCTCATCGCGCGGCTAAAACGGCAAAACCACGGTTCTTCATATGCATTATAAAATGTACTACTGTCATATATTTATATTTATATATATATATATATATATATGTATGTATGTGAAATTTCAATGTATATCCCTCTATATACATAACAAGTACTTGCTATACAGGATTAGTATTCCGCGTGCGGGATCCGAGATGAGAGAAGGCATAGCAGAAGCAGCGAAAGAGAAAGAAGGCGGCGACACGTTATAGTAGTCGTGGAAGCGCGCACGCCTGGCTTGCCGTTCGGCGAGAGAACGACGCGCACAACGTCTAATTATCTCGCGTAAAGTTCATCCTCCAATTACGTCGAGTCACGCCGACGTCGCTCGTCACTCTCATGATGCGTTCTCTCTCTCTCTCTCTCTCCCTCCCTCTCTCTCTCTCCCTCTATCTATCTATCTTCTTCTCTCGCCTTCTCTCTTCACTTCCTTCGTCTTTCATTCTCGCCCTCTCCCAGCCTTTTCCCTTCCCGTTATTAAAGCGAGCAAACGTTTGCTCGTTGCACCGAGAATATAAAACACATGTCTCTGGCGATGAAACGGTCTACCGTGACCACGATCGTCCCAATTTCTACGAGTTACTTCTATAATTTCGATCGTATAAAAAATAATAATCATCCGCTGTATTCGAGCCTGTTTTAAGAATTCTTGGATTTTCGAGGAATTATTAATTTATCGAATTTTGATTTATACGCCAGTAAAATGCAAATATACGCGAATACAAGAATTCAGTAAAATCATGTTATGTTATTTATTTGTTTGAATACCGCTTGACCAAGTGAGAGAGCGAGAGAGAGGGAGGCTGGAAGAGAGAACCATATATAGACGCCACGCATTCCCAACCGAAATGTTCTTCGATATACGATCACATACGTAGATGAGTATACGCGTCTTCGACGTATTATATGCATCGCGTACAAAAAAAAAGCGTCACTACTATCGCATCGGAACTCTCGCATATACAGCATCGAGATCTTATCATCGTCGACGCTGTATATAAACACATATATACGATTACGACTCGTCCCGCAACGACTTATCGCTCACTTAACGCGCGTTTCGCCAACCTTCGAGCCCGGTTTCAGCCTACCGGCATAGATTTTCTTCGCGACACCGCTGTGCACCGCGAGATTCCATACTTGAATATTTATATACCGAGTCTATGTGAAAAAAGGAAGCTTTTTTCGTCGCGAAATTTGATTATCGTGTGCAAAGGTTCGTAGGTTATATTCCTTCGTTATTGTATGGGACGAAATAGAAGGCTGCGACAGCGGGACGCACGTATCGCTTCGAGAAACACGAAAGCGGCGATGTCATTTGTCTATTTTTCGAACGTTCAGGCAAATAAGACGAATTGTCTTCTTTGCTGTCTAGAAATTCAGTTGTTCGCCAGCCGACGAGGGACGAGGCTGAGAAACTGGATTATGTCGAATGGATAGCATAGTTGTCTGTATGTAGGAATAATTTTTGTTGGAGTGAAACAGCAGTAAATCTCGTTCAACAATCGATTCGCTAATATGATCGTTCTACGAGGATTAACGAAGAAAGAAACCATCAAATAGACGTGGTAGAATTGAAAAGAGAGTGAGAGAGAGAGAGAGAGAGAGAGAGAGAGAGAGAAAAGAAGACTGGAAAGATTGAGAATAGACGGTGCGAGATTGGACTCGAATGAAGATTAAACGATCGGGAATGTTCCTTAAAGTTTGTAAACGCGAGATAACAAGAAAAACTAAAAAAGAAAAAATCGATTTGACCGTTACGTTTATCGCTCGAGCCAAGATTCTGTCATTTTCTTGACCGATGAATTCAACGTTTGCCAGAATCGAGGTTTCTTAGCGATTTTCCGAGTGAAGTTATTCCCGCGTACAAAGCCTAACGTGTATAAAAACAGTTTTGTACACGCGTGCGAGACTATACGGGGACATAAGACAGCGAAAAAGGACGGCGAACTGGTGGGCGCGGTGAGAGAGGAGAGCTCTCGCCACTTGACCGCTCGGACGTCCCAACACGACATAAGCATATCAATAAAATGTTTAATTGGCGTTTACATTTCTTCATTCGGTGAGCTCAACAAGCTCTGAGATAGCGATCTCTGAGTGTGTACACTTTTCTCTCTCTCCCTCTCTCTCTTCTTCTTGTGCTTCGTTGTCGTCCTAATACGCCCTCTACTCTCTCATCCGGAGAGATTCTATCCTCTTTCTCGTGTGGGACGCCACTACATATAATATATATATATATATATATATATATACGTATAGACATATATTTTCTCTTGGTTACTCTCACGGCTAAGCCATACATCCGCGAGAGGTCTCTTCGAACGTATAAAGAGCCGCCACAGAGGCCGGGCGTTGCGCTCTCGCGGACATCTCGACGATCGGAATGAACGGGGTAAGGACCTATATATGTATATAAGTACGACAGAACGATCCTCGTCGTGGTTCGAGCGAAAAGAAGGAGTTATATGCGTTGCGTATGCTACAGGGTGTCTCGACGTATACATATATATTATATATATATATAATATATATGTATATGTATATGTATAGCGAAGAGGAACAAGGAATGAAACGCGTGTAAATGGATCCGGGGAGAGACGTAGTAACACACCGCTGTGCGAGCAAAAGAGCGAAAGGTACGACAGGGAATAAAGTCTGTGTGAAGGATTTTAAAAAAAGGGTTTTTTGTTTTGTTTTCGTGTTTTGTTTTTTTGTTTTTTCAACGAGTAGAAAAAGAAAAAGGGGAAAAGAACGCTACGGCAGCAGCGGCGAGCGAATGTCACTCGCAGTCGGGTTACCCCGATATGTAGAGTTTCGTTCGGGAACGAGGAGAACCGAGGGAGATAGAGCGAGAGAGAGAGAGAGAGAGAGAGAGAGAGAAAATGAGAGAGAGAGAGGGTGCGCGGATTGTGACCGGGAGCCCCTGGGTAAGAACCTGCTGTCGTTGCAAATCAACTCGGGCGCGAGCAAAACGCCCGCGCCCCCGTACGCTCGAATTCCCTTGGCAAAATGTCCATCCGACAGCCGTGAAATATCCGTTTAATTCGACGATTTTATCCGTTGTTGTTTTTTTTTTCTTGCGATTGGTTTTTTTCTGTTTTTTTGTTTTCGATTTTCTCGAGAGTCCGCAGATAAGTGCGAGAGAAGAGGTGAGTTTATGTTTACGGGAGAATTTTCGTTTCTCTTTTTATTTCTGTTTCGGTCTCGTTGCATCCCAGAGTGGTGATATTCTCGTTACGAGAATCATTTGCATTTAGCGATATCAGAGATGAGGATGATGGGAATGAGAGAGAGAGAGAGAGAGAAAGATCGTCCGCGCAGGGGGGGAGGGGGATGAGGCTATACGCGAGAGGCAACTGAGAGTGGCGTTTCAAAGCCGATTATCGAATTCGCGAGTGATGACACTTGTCTCGCGAGAACGAGAGAGACTAAAGTCTCTCTCGTTCTCGCGTATTCGCGATCTCAAAAGCGTATGGCGTTATAAGCTCTTCGATGTCACTTACGAGAATTCGACGCAAAATGTTTTATCTTATTTGTCCCATTCGCGATTTTTATTACCGTTTGATTTATTTATTTTCTTGTTGTTGTTTTTATTTTTCTTCTCTCTCTCGTTCGTTTCGCAAATGTATTTTCTTCGTCATTATGGAGGAACGTCATGCGAGGTCTCGTTACGAAAGAAGTAAAAAAGAAAAAAGGTACGACCAACGATTTGGTGAAAAAGGTATGCTCTCGAGGGTATACCTACCGTACGAGAACGAGAGAGGAGACGGGGAACTCCAAACGCATTCTCCGCGGTACGCATTCGCGCGTTCTTAAAAGACGCGCATCCTCGCCGTTTTCTTGGTTGATTAATTTTTGTGAAAATTCCACGGACTTTGCGCTGAGTGGTATGCGCCCGAGAGTATATATTCTCTGGGGAGTGTATGAGACTTGGACTAAGAGCGCGAGAGAAAACGAGAGAGAGAGAGAGAAGGAGAGAGAGAGAGAGAGAGAAAGAACTCGGAGTCTCTCGATTCTCTTAGCGTATAAAAGCGCATCACCCTTTACTATCTGATCCGGCTCATTAAATCCCACATCGTGCGTGTGTATGTGTGTATGTTTGTATATTTATGTGACGATAGCGATTCGCCAACGCGCTTAGTCTTCTCTCGTATCCTGTTCGCACTATACAGTCGCTACGAAATAAATCGGGGAGGTTGTCACCGCCTGTTTCGTCCGAATGATAACTAATTGCAATTTTATTAATGTAAATTAACCAAAATTTAAATTATCGTAAGGTTCGCGGACGAAAAATGTGATGTGTTATTAAGGGTTGGACAGGGGTGGGGACACGAACGAACGAAAATATTTTTACGCGACTTTCGTCGGGTCGATCGACGTCTTTGGTACGTCGAGTCGATGAGCGTTTACTTAATATAATTTAATGAACATTGGCGCACGAGTCGGTCGTCGATTAAAAAAATATCGATAACAATGAAAAATTTCAATAAAATTAAAAATTTCAAAATTAATATTAAATGAAAATCTCGTGAGCGAGGATAGATTTAGATGACTAATATAGCAAAAAGTGTAAATTATATTGTAGGTACTTTATATCTGTAAATTATTCTGTATTTTATGAAGAACAATTTTTGACGTCCAGAAATTTAAAACAAATCGTCTTTCGATTCGATTTTAAAAATACGAGAAAATAAAAAAAAATAAAAAAAAACGATCCTGAAATCCTGTAAGACCGGATGCTAGCGAAATGACCGGAAATCGGCGAGTGGTTAAAAGAAGAAGAAAAATATAAAAGTTGTACTTACCAAAACGAAGTTACAACATCGAAGATCTCGTCTTCGATTTCGTGAGAGAATAAATGAGTGTCCCTAATGATTTTAGTCCTGGCGCTCGGGCTTAGTACAGCGAGGCCACACGGCATTAGTCATTGAGTAATGATGCACGTACGGCATAATGGAGATTCCTGTAGAAGCAAAAGGAAGAAAGAAGAAGAAAAAAGAACCGAATAGTACGAGGGGAGAGAAAAATAAGTGAGAAAGACGAAGGCTCGCGTGCTATGCAACGAAGAAAGCTCGTCGAGGCCCCCGAAGGCTTGAGGCGTCATCGCCGACGCCTCGAGAGAGAGAGAGAGAGAGAGAAAGAGAGAGAGAGAGAGAGAGAGAGAGAGAGAGAGACGTGCGGCGGCTAGACTTTGTTGTTATTACCACTGATTCTCCTGCTGCCGTTGCCGCTGTTGATGCTGCTGCTGTTGCTGCATCTTATATCGAGTTATAGAAGCGCACACGTACACGCCTCTTTCCACGTTTCACTCGAGAATCTCTCGAGACATCGGCCGGGTTGAGAAAATTATCTCCGACGCACAAACATACTCGCATAACTCGCGACTCTTGAATATCCCATAATTTCGTCTCATTACCAATGGTACACGAAAATCATATAGAGAAACCACGATTCGTAGATAATCAATATAATCGAAGACGATTATTATTCCCTAATCATTACGCAATAATAATCAATCGTTAATTATGTTTAAAACAAAACAAAAAAACGCGTGACCTCTCATAATTGTTTTTCCGTCTCTCTTTCTCTCGCTCTCTTTCACTCTCGACGTACACCTCTATAAATCATTTCAATTAACCAGCCTCCTCGTCCACTCCTAACGACCGATCGTAAACGTACGATCAATGTATTACAGCGAAAAATTATCCGAGCGGCGAAAGTGACGGCAGAATTTCGAATGACGTTGTGAATTTCATCGCGACAATCGTGTTAATTATTTACTCTCTGCATTTGCGACGAAACGGGCGTCTCGTTTGCATTTATAGTCACCGTACATGTGGGAACGGGAGTCGACGGTTGCACATATCGATAAATTAATTGCATACGCGCGTATATCAATTAAGTCCTGTTGATCTCCCTCTCTCTTCTCCCATCTCCTTCGCCACTACCTTCACCCTCTCTCTTTTTGCTGCATTCCCTCGGTCGCTCGCGGTCGCGACTTTTAGTTTGAATTCTCTTCTATCCCGAGAACTTCTCAACATTGATTTATATCTCTCTCTCTCTCTCTTTCTCTCTATATATATATACATAGATAAATAAATGTTGTTATTATATATATATTTGTATACATATATCGGTATTCTTCTTTCTCGCGCGGTATCATTCCATGACACGTGAGGATGTAATTCCAGCGCGCATCGTGAGCGCACACGGAGCTCGCTCGGCACTTTTCTCATAGTCATTACCGGCGCGCACGAGGAGCTCTCTCTCTCTCTCTCTCTCTTCGTTGCGTCCCTTCGTGGGCCTTGCCACGGGACGCGCGCGCCTGCCCCGGCGGGGGAGAGAGAATTGAAGAAGAAACTCCAGGACGAGAGCCTCGGCACACTCGTTGATTGGACATTCAGCGCGCGCGCACCCATCGGCTTCCTTGTTCTAGCTAACGGAGACCAGACTTTCTCTGTCTCTCTCTCTCTCTCTCTCTTTCTATCTTTCAGCTAGAGAGTAAGAGGGAGAAAGATTCAAGATATCTCTCTAGTTGCAATATATAAGCCCGAATATAAACCCGCGTTGATTCCTCGAGGTGAGTCGAGTGTTGCGACGCTAAATAGTTACATTATAGCCCTTTCATTGTCCCTATCAATTCCGAATGATACTCACGCGGAACGTTTACTCGTGTACTAAATCGCGACAAAGAGTCGCGTGCCTCACGTCCCACGTTGAAATCGTGAAAATGGTCGTTCACTTTTTCGTGGGGTGAAACGCGATGGGAATAAAATTATTCGGATTTCGTTAGAATTGTTTCACGATATTTGGCCCATTCGGCATTTCGAAAAGTCTTCGTTGCTATTGACTTGTGATACGAAGATCGATAAATTGATCAAAATTAGTAAAACGGCGTATTAATTAATAAAAATAATACAATTATCGTACGTTTGGTAAAATTGATTTAAAGATTTCATAACATTAATAAACAAAATTTCATACGAAACAATGTCTCGCTAATGTTTGTGTCTGCGACAATGCGCGTGTTAACCAATAAATAATGACAATAATAAAATAGAATACCATTGGATCATTATCAGGGTGCGAATATCGATCCGTCGCACCGAAGGCAACTTGAAGTCCCCGATGTTCTTGGTCCGTGCTCGCGTCCCACAGGACGGCGATTAGGCTCGATAAAATAAAATAAAAATAAAAACAGAAAAAATAAGTTGATATTTCTCGGAAGGTTGCGACCATCGTCCTTCCACTCTCGAGCCGGCTTCGTTCCTTTTGCCGGTCCAGAACTAGCAGATGAGCCACCTTACTCGTTCTCTCTCTCTCTCGTTTCTCTCTCACGTTTGCCTACGTAGAGGAACTTGCCTAGTTCTCTGCTTGCATCCACAGGCACGCCGACGTTAACGCGCGTGTTGCCTGCACTCACGACTTTTCTGTCTCGTTCCCTGTCTATCTTCTGCTTCCCCCCCCCTCTCTCTCTCTCTCTCTCCCTCTCTCCGTTTGCATATGTGCGTGGCATCCAAGTCAGGCCGAGAGAGCTTTCCACGGAGTTATTAATTACCAGTAGGTGGGCACTTCGACTCATTAGACGCCCGTTACAGCGCGAGACGAGTCTTAATAAAAACGAGTTTAAA
Source organism: Netelia virgata (assembly GCA_951802705.1). Lineage (NCBI taxonomy): Eukaryota > Metazoa > Arthropoda > Insecta > Hymenoptera > Ichneumonidae > Netelia > Netelia virgata. Next base: position 12,201,276 of record OX637865.1, on the reverse strand, counting down.
ACTAAACGAAAGTCTACCTTAGTGAGAAATAGAGAGAGAGAGAGAGAGAGAGAGAGAATGAGAGAGAGAGATAGAGACTAAGTCGAGAAAAGAGCTGAGAAAGCGCGAGAAGGATGAAAGGGATGATCACTCGGTGCAACGGAACGCTTATCTAATAACCATCATCGTTTCTTCTCTCCCGTGGCTATTCCTTTGTTCGAACGACGAGACCCTCCGAAGCTTCGTAATCTATGCACTTCCGCGTCTTCGTGTCAATTGACGTGTTAACATTTTTTAAGAGCGTGACAAATCGATTTGTTTGATCGATGGAATTTTCCAATATGTAATTCGTCGAAAAAAACAAAGAAAAAAAAGTAACATCATCGACCCAATCACACGTCTTTCATCCCGAATAATACCTCGTTTCAACAAGAATTCATTTTACCTTTTTTTTTTACTACACCGAAACAAATCTCATTTAAATCAATGAAAGCAATTGCTGAACTATTTCATTAAATTTCGAGAACTACCTCGTATTTTCTCTCGAACCACACACACACAGCTCTCTCTCTCTCTCTCTCTCTCTCTCTCTCTTTTTCTCTCTCTGTAGATATATATATATATATCATTAGGGCATCTATGCCATTGCATGTTAGGTAACACGCGATCTGTCTATCGGTTCCTGGAAATCCCTGCCCTGGCGCACTCGAAGCCGAAAGAAAAAAGAAAAAAAAATCGACACGGAAAAAAATGGGCGCGGGTGATTTCGTGCTCAATTCTCAACGTAGTGAGAGAAAGAGAGAGAGAGAGAGAGAGAGAGAGAATTCGGTGGTGAACGAGAGAGTGCTGCGCGCAGGGCCAGGAAGCCGGGCGCCGGACGAGCGTTATTACGGGTGTGCCCCGTGTGGCTGCTCCGAGATTTCGACGAGATTCACCCACCGGTCTCTCGACCAAAAACGAACGTCAGGTATTAACCTCTACGGGCATATGTATATACATATATATATATATATATATATATATATATATATATATATATATATATATATATATATATATATATATATATATACCTATATATACACATATATACCTATATATTGTCCAAATTCTCGTCAGAATCTCAATCGTCCTCCTCCAACACTCGACGGAGCGCACCAAGGCAAGCGCACCAATGATTTTCAACCGCAAAGAAATCCACGCTCTCGACCTCGTAATTTCACTCGAAACTCTCTCTCGTTCCTTCTCTGTCTTGCCCGCGATACATTACATCGTATATCTACAAGAGCCAAGAGGAAGTTCTTATTCTCGCGTTGATTCTTTAGATATATATATATATATAATATACGTATTAAACCCCCTCTCATTCGAGAAGTCATATCCTACATAAATATAAAGACAGAAAGCGTCGGCTGAGAGTTTGAGCAAGCCTCTGGTCTCTGTAATGAGGGATAGGCGTCCGTACGAATTTCGGCAGTGCCCTGCACACCTCGTACAATTCTATCTTTTCCTTCGTTCTTATTTTTCCCTCTCGTCCATTTTTTACTCTCGTTTTATTCTCTCGTTCTTCGTCTTATTCTCTCCGTTTCGTCGGAGGGTCGAGTTTGGGTGCTGAACTAACCCGGTACAGGCCAAGGTGAAATCTGGACATCGCGAAAGAGAGAAAAAGAGAGAGAGAGAGAGGCTTGAAACGCGCTTTGAGAATTCTCCCGTGCGCGCGCGCTCACCGCCGCGCGAAGACTTTCGCTCGAACGGACATTGGGGAGGGGGTCAGGGGCGGACCCCTCGTGCGGGTGAAAATAAGAAAATGCGAGGGCGAGAGATTCGCGTCGAAAAAAAGCCAATTGGAGTCGAAGGGATTTGCTGGAGGAACGAAGGAGAAAAAGAGAATATTTAAAAAAAAAAAAAAAAAAAAAAGGACGAATGGACGAGAAGGAGAAGATACGAAACGGACAGAAATGAAAGAAGAAGAGTACGCGGAGAGGCGGACGGATACTTGCACATATATACAGATATATGTACCGTCTATCTGTGTATATTGTATAGATACTGTATGTAGAAAAGAATATGGTAAAAGGGAGTGAGAGGTAGGAGAACGAACGAGAAAGAGGTGATAAATGAGAATGAGGATTGCTCGGCAAAGTGCGAATGGGCCGGAGGGAGAGAAGGATGGATGGACGTGTGCGCTCGCGAATGTTCTGCACTTTGCTTTTGCCCGTTCCTCATGTTGGACTCTTTCTCTCTCTCCTTCTCTCTTTCTTTCTCTCCCCCTCTCTCTCTCTATCTATCTATATATCTATCTATCTCTTTCTCTCTCTCCCTCTATCACGTGGTCTCGAAATTTTCCATGAAGCTGACCGTATTTCGATTGGACCACGACTAAACCCCCTGTGTCAACAGTTATAATCGTCTCAGACTGTAGACGACCGCGACAAAATCGAGAACGAACGAAAACTGCGAAAAGTCAACGAATGACGAAAAAAAAAAAAAAAACATCTAATAATATTTACGGTAAAATTGCGTTTTGGCAATTTCAAGAAAATAATTTTGAATAAGTTCGTTCTTCGACAAACTTCGGTAACGTATTGGACGATAAAATCGTTATTGGCGAAGTTTCGAGCGCGAAAATTCAAACGGTTTTTTCGAAGGGTCGTTGAGGAGTCCTTTAGCGTGGCCCCGTTGGCGCTTGATCCTTCGGAGTTATACGCGACGAAGTTTTTCTTTTTCGCAACGAGCGCAGGAGACCGCGAGTGTGCTAAGGAGACCGAGAAGAACGGACTCGTCTCTTTCTTCCTCGTCGGTGTCTCTCACGTACGCGAGGATCGAGGGAGAGCGCCGTACGTGACCATTTTCGTGTAAATTTACGGCCGAACGTTATGGAGTACTGTGAAACGCGAAGGTGAGAGCGAGAGAGGGAGAGAGGGAGCGGAGAAGAAAGAGAGGAACCCAAAGAGGCACCTTCGTCATTGGCAAAATTGTTGAAGCCCTCTCTCACTCTGGTACCCCTCGTCGCTCGTTGAAGTATCGAGAAGCTTCTCTCCAAATGTTGTATATATACATACACGTACATTTAACCATACGACCGATGTCCACCCGGTCCCGTGACCTTAAGGGTCATCTCGCAGTCGTATATACGCGTCATTTCGTATACGAGCCCCTTGCACGCGCGTGCGCATCCGCGACGCGCAGCCTCTCTCTCGCTCTCCCACTCTCCGCATCAATACACATGCGCGCGCACACGAGAGCGCACGCGCATCCATATGTATACAAAAATACGCGGCTGAATGCTCGAAACGTTGAATTATCGCGTCGCTTCAAAGATCGAGAAAAGAAACGAGAATGTTGAAGAAAAAGAAGAAGGACGGGCGATAAATCAAGCCAGGCATATTAATCGCACAAGGCAGAGGGGCAACGGATATTCTCAAAAGGATATCAGCGTCCGTGTGTGTTGGCGCTTATATACGTTAGGTTGTGCATCTTCGGGGTGTACGGGGCTTCTCGAATACAACTACTGCCGGCATATACCAGAAGCATTGTGCTCGAAATTTAAAGTTGGCTTTCGTGATTCGTGGGCCCCGCCATACTTGCGCCGAGGACGAGACGTGGCCGATTCGACGAAAGTAATAATCGATCGGGAGGGTGGCGCGACCCTGTCATACCGATACGATATAAAATCGCCGTGGCAAACGAGTATTAATATATATCACTCGCTCAAACCACGTGTTTACCATCCCAGTGTATACCAAGATGGTGTAGGGGTTGAAGAGAGAATGCAATAAGCGATCTATCCTCTCTGACGTACGCGCGTAGGAAAATGATTAGTAGTAGTAGTAAGTATTCGACGTGAGCGACGAAGAGGTGGAAGGACGAGGGTGAAGAAGAAGGTGCAACCTCCCGCGAGGAAAGACCTAATGAACACCGATTGTTCACCGATGAATCGAATTCTTAATGAATTGTGGCTCGTCGTCTTGCGTGGATATGCATAGACGCACCTATCTCACCTAACCTCCTTCCTCTTACCGCTCCCTCGTTCTCTCTCACTCGGACAACCCCAATGGGCTAATACGAGATGACGAGAGAGGATCCCTGAATTGTCGACGAGATATCAGTTTCTGGCATGAGACGTGATATCTCTCGCTACATTAACGTAACCGATTATGCTCGTCTCGCGATCTGACTGAGACAGGGAGATTATCCGTTAATTGTCCTATATTTAGGTAGTCTGAGAATCTGACTGTAGAGAGCTGACGGTTGATTGTCGTTCAGGCTTACGTTCAACGAGCTTATTAATGTTTAAAATAAGGCATTTTTAATTTAACAACGAGATCGATGATTGATTTAAGATCGTTGAACTTTGAAGCGTTATTTTTTTTCGCATTTTTGTAAATTAACAACAGAGGGGGGCCAAATTATTTATACTCAAACTTGAATTTTGTTAGTGATGTTTGAAAAAATTATGTCTTAATGAAAAATGGTCGTATCAAGATAAAAAAAAGCATTTTGAAGCTCCAAGATTCTAGTTTTGAGATCTCCTAGCCAAAAATTTAATGAGCTACGGATTACTACTCAATCATATGAAATAGCGCGAAGACATTTTGCCAAATTTTGTCTATTTTTTGTTTTGGTCCACGGACTTAGACAATTTTTGGTAGTTAAACAAATATATAGACCAGATAGCCTATTGTTTCAGCTTTAATTTGCTTTTTTTTAATTATCTGTTTACGTTAATTTTTGGCTGAGATATCCGACTTTTAATGAAAACGGGCCCTTTTGCCTTTGGTCGTCGATATCTCAGCAACCAATGAACGCACAGAATTAGTCCGGAAAAACGGTTCAAATACATTAGTTATATGGGTTCTAAAGTCATATATTTCTTTAATACTAGTAAGTGTATTTACCCCTCACCATTTTGAAAAACATAACATTTATGCGTTGCCATACTAATGACAGGTAAGATAAAAAACAATAACATTCTTGCCGTAATAAATTAATTATAGCCATCCCTTTCACAGATTGTGACGAAGTTTTGTTTGAGTATAATAATTTGGCCACCCACTGTATTTGTCAATATGCGGTAGATTTACTAGAACAACGAAAAACGTTGCTTTTTTATATTTTTTTCAAATCGATGGAAGATAAAACAACAAGTTTTTTCTCTAAAAATTACAAAAGGTTCCTATAGGAAATATTTTCAAGTTTTCAAAACTGCCCTTTCATTTTCTGTGCATTCATTGGTTGCTGAGTTATCGATGACCAAAGGCCTTTTTCATTACAATTCAGATATCTCAGCCAAAAATTGACGTAAAGAGATCAATAAAAAAGCAAATTAAAGCTGAAACAATAGGCTATGTGGTCCATATATTGGTATAATTAAGCAAAATTGTCTAAGCATGTGGACCAAAACAAAGAATAGACGAAATTTCGCACATTTTCTTCGTGCTATGTCTTATGATTGCGTAGTAACCGAAGCTCACAAAAAAATGTCGCTAGGAGATCTCATAACTAGAATCTTTAAGCTTCAAAATACTTTTTTCCAATCTTGCTACGACCATTTTTCACTGTCATACAGTCTTTCAAACATCACTAACAAAATTCAAATTCGAGTATAATAATTTAGCTACCCTCTGTAAATACTTATTATTTTAGATTCGGTTGAAGAAGTTTCGGGGAGTGAAAAAAGTTTTATATTCCTTACGACTCGTCATTATATGCCGGTAAGTTGCCCGAGGTAGAGAGCGAAAGTGAAAAAAAAAACAAAACAAAAAAACCGTAGAAGAAACGAAGGGGGCGAAGGACTGCCGCCTCTGTTTTATGCAGGTCCACCTTCGTGCAATACTACATGCCATATCTCGAAATCATTTATCCCGAGAGACAATGCTCTCCGACGAGGAGAGGAGAAAGAAGAGAATAACCGAGCGCGAGAGCAAAAGCCGGAGTGTGAGATCGTGAGTAATATCAGAACTTTAGTACAGTGTGGCCTACACACACCTCCCTCGGCCCTTGGCCACATGAAACACGTTATTTCTACTGGTTTATATCTTCGCTTGCGAATCTCGTCGAATATCGTCTCTAGTATTATATATATATATATATATATGCATTATATCGTATCCCCGGTCTGCAGCGTCGAGCCGATCTTTCGATTCTGCCTGCTAAGAGTCGTGATTCTGGCGTTTTACACAGTGCATACGCACGGAGGAGCTCGCCTCCAAGTGGGGGTAACAATGTTTCACTGATATATCGTTGAAAATATAAATGCTACTTTCACGCTTCGAATATCACCCTTCGAGGGAATTCAGGGGCAACGGGCAATGTATTCTACTCGGAGAAACAAGTATCAACCCCCGCAATAAGCCTGAAACGTGAACGATTTAAATGAAATTAAATCAAATTAAATCAAAGAAAAATCAATCAGTGGTACGAGAAAATCATACAAATTGGAACTCGCGCATTATTACCGTCTCGTGAAATTTTGGCACGTTGTAATTAACGGCATTGATGTCGATTCACTCGCTATAATATTTTTATCGTTCATCACGCTGGAGATTTTTGTTTTTATTAAAATCGATTAAATATTTGCTTATTAAAAAAAAAAACAAAAAGATAGGCGAAAGCTCGTTTATGAAATTCCTCGAGCATGGTTACCTGGACAACGAGTCATCAAGCTACGTACGTAATAAAAGTGTATATACATGTGCATTAAAAAACACACACGCATGGCCGTTACGATTTTACGACGGCGCGAACAATTTCAAGCGTGCCAGAAGCAAGCGAACGTGGGAGATCTCGGTTGTATCTCGACCGCGAATACGTCGAGCAGATTAAGTATTACGATGTCCTATTGTATACAAATGTGTGTGTACTTTAAGGCTTAGTACCACTGCTAGTTTTATCGAAGAGAGCTTCTGTTCGAGATTTTCTCGGTTCTCGCCTTCGCCTAATGTATACTTAGTTATCGCGTGGCGCACGGCTCATTGCCCGCGTCTAGAGAATCTCGTTGGTGATATTAATCGCGGGGTGGAGAAGCTGATTGACGAAAAAAAAATGCAACCTTTTTTTCTCTCTCTGTTTCGTCCCGAGAGTCACGATTCCCACCGTTCCTCGAGATCTCTTCACCATCGGAGCTCACTTTTTACTCGGCATACTTTATTATTTCTCTCGTTATTAATCCGATCGTCCGACGATCTCATTAGAATTTCTAATTTTTATTGCCATTTTCGTCGAATGAAAACAACAAACGAATTTCTGCAAAGTTGAGAAATATCGCATTTCTCGGGATACAATACAAATGCAAAGTGGTGACAGTCAAAGGTGAGAATGGTAACTAGCCAGTAATCATGAGAACGAGTATCACGGTATAATTGCTGATAATCAACAAACACGATCTTTCTCGTTCTCTCTCTCTCTCTCTCCTCTTTTTTTCCTCTTTTCCTTTGCATACTACTTTTTTTCTATCCGAATGTTTTCTCAACCGGACGTGAAGATATATCGCAACTTCATATCCGAATACAACGTACATGGTGTCTTACTTATCCATGTGTGTATGTGTGTGTGTATGTCTGTATGTACAACGATGCAGAAACATACGCTCCTCTCTTATTCCACGGTATCTCGATTTCGCCTCACTTTATCTCGTTGTCTCTTTACACACTCGCATACTTTTTTTAAAATATTATATCTCTTTTTCTTTTTGTTTCTCTTTTTTCGATCCTTCCCTCGTCTTTATCGCTCTTGGCACAGAGCCACGGTATATATCGATTCGTCAGTTATTATATATATATTATATATATATATATATAGGTATCCATATACGTGTAATATTTTTCACTGTCTCTCCTCAGTTGCTTCTGCAAATTAGTTCGATATAGGTAACGTATAAATGGTGCATGTGTGTACTTGTGTGTGTACGAGTGTGCGTGTGTGGAGCTCTCCTCGAAGCCATCTCCCTACGAGCTCCCGTGGCTCATCGTCCTTATGAACCTCCTCCTCGTCCTTTTTCTCTCCTTTCTCATTCTATACTTCTCTCCTTTACCTCATATTTTTTATCATCTTTCTTTTTTCGACACTATATATATGTATATACTTTAACTCTTTTCTCTCATCCCGCCACTCATCTCCATCTTGCACATATATATATATTTCCTGTATACGCCGCGGCGAGAGATCCGATCGAAATTTCGAGGGAGTCGTTAAATCATCCGCCGGTGGTGGTGCAACGATGCAACGCGAGCGGGCCGAGGGCTCGCGAGAGAGCGAGAGACAGAGAGAGAGAGAGAGAGAGAGAGAGAGAGTAAGAGGGCTCGATCGGTGGTTCCTATGGGGCGAGGAGCTTTTTTTCTGACTGGCTCCACGCGCGTGCGCTCAAAATCTCATCCTCCCCCTTTCCATCGCCCTTCTTTTTTCCTTCTCGCTCTTCTCTTTCTCTTTCTCTCTCTCTCTCGCTCTCTCTCTCTCTCGCTCTCTCTCTCTCTCTCATCCTCGATCTTAGTTACCGTGAAGCTGATCGGGGTGCTACAATTTTTACTGAAATATTGGTCAATTTCGTGCCGCGGCAATCTTCCGATTTAACGCCTCATATCCGGACCAACGAAAATCGAGGTTTCTCTGTCTTGACTCGCGGTTGTCATTACGACCGTACGCGCGTCGGACGGCGCGCGGAGGGCTTAGTTAATCAACGTGGAAGGCTCCAAGAATTATATATATATATATATGTATGTATATACGTTGTACTAAAATGAACGAAGTTACTCCCACGGTTGCCGCAACGAACGTACGGGGTTGTTTGGCGTTATTAATTGGCCGGAGTCATAGATTATCGAGCCGGACCCACCCCGCGGACGTGCGTGCGTGTCAGTGTATGTGTGTAGGAACCCGTGTGGAAAGGCTCGTACCTGCACGTTGGATGAACTCGGCGAGCAACACAAAGTAGGCTCACACGCGTGGCTCGACTCAATCGTGATATTTTTTAATTTCATTAAAAATTCTCTTATTTTTTTCACGACGACGATACTCGATGTGATGCGATTGCCCGTGGCGATTAATAATAATAAATAAATAAATAAAGGAAAAAAGAAAACGCGTCGCTTCCAATTGATTTATTCTCGCGTTTTTTCGGAGGATATGATAATTAGACGTTGCGCGGTGGATTACGTTGCAAATTGGCACAGATTCCTTTTTCGTTCGAGTAGTTAAATAATTTAGGTATTTTTTGTTGTTTTTTTGTTTTTGTAGGATTTCGCTTATCGTGCCTTTCAAGACCCGTTTTCTTTTTAATTCGTTATCTGGTTGAAACGCGGTAGAAAGCAGCGATAAATTATACCGCGCGATATCGATGCACGTGTATTAATTTTTTTTTTAATCAATTATACGCAAATTATTTCGATAATATTCATGATTCGAGACTGGAAGTACCGGCGCACTTCTACTCTATATATATATATATATATATACATTACATTTATAGCCTATAGAGCTGTATAATATCTATGCCATATAAACGCCTGCCGATTCTTAAACTCGCGCGCTCTCGCTAATAACGGCCACTTTGCGAGTGTGAAATAATTACTACGAGGGCCTTAAGAAAGACAGAAAGAGAGAGAGAGAGAGAGAGAGAGAGAGGGAAGAACTCACGAGCAAACCAGTTTTCCGAGCGAGAGAAGTGCGAGAGCCGAGAGTGAACACTGTACGCGAGATTAGCATAAGTGATCGAAATGATCAATGAGCACGGGGCAGTCGTGCGACGTGCTGGAACTCTATAGGTGCATACATGACTACATATATATATATATATATATATATATATATATACACGTGTGTATGTATACGAGAATCGGGAACTATCTCAGCGAGCTTGAACATAACATTCGTTCGTGCGTGTGCGATATCTCGCGAGATCGCTCGTGATATCACTAACATATCACGAAGAATGAAATAAAAAGGTAAGAAAAAAAAAAAAAAAAAAAAACGTAAAAACTGTTCTCACACTCGTGTCCGTTTTTCTTCAAACATAAATTCACTCGCGTCAAGCTTTATCGTTGAGCGAGTCAGCGCGTCCGGGACCTTCCAATAAATCTGTTTTTATCGGGGAAGCTTTCGCCGGTAAAAATTCTCGCTCTAATCTTAGCACGGATTTTCAACAATATTTCAAACATATATTTCGATTAGATTAAACTTCAAGTTTTGTAATTGGTGCGAAACGCATGAAATTTTTGATGCCGATAGGTCAGATGTTTCGTTCGTCGAGTTTTCCCGATCGTCGAAGGATAATCGGTATATCGACGACGTATCGATGATTTTCGTTGAACGATCGATGAAACCGTGTATTTTTCATAAACGTGGAATAAACGTCGATACGATGGTTTTTTGGTCGTGAGACTCTCGCGTCACGGGATCGTGATCAGGAACGAATCGAGTGTATCGTTCGAAACGATCGTTCGATCGATACTTGCGCCAGTTCGTCACGCATAATAGACGCTCTCGCGTCCCTCTCTTCGCGACTATAGGAGCAAAAGCGAGGGAGAAGAAGAGACGAGGATAAGAAAGAAACGAGGGACCGCTATTCGACCGAGCGTGATGAACCTTAGCTCGTAGATTATCGAGTATTATCCATCGTATGGTAGTACTTGTTGTACGATCGAAGGACGGACGGAGAAAGGCGTATGGGTGGTTAAGATTCGATGAACGTCGTGAGAGTACGTGTACGAGAAGTTTCGCTTGACCGAAGATACCTGTCGGCGAGATTCTTCGTGGCGACGTACCGGAATCGAGCTCGAAACGACCGACACACTCGTCCTCCCTTTACTTAGAATGTTCGCTTACAGATATATCTTTCCCTCGTGCATATATGCCCGCTTATAGACAAGTAGAAAACGTTGATTCAGCACGAGCGACCTCGGTCGAGGCCGATCGTGGAAAACGACACACGACCTCGCTTCTTTTCTCTTTTTCTTTCCTCGAAGACCTCCAACGCGCTGCTCGCAACGGGGTTGTACCGTTCCGAGCACCGGCATTTCGTCGCAAAGAGCTCGAAATAACAAACGTGCTCTATCGCGAAAACTCTCCGCCTCGTATATATGTCAGATTACTCTCTTTCGCGTCTCTCTCCGACAATATGAAAACTGATTCGGACTCGACGTGTGCAAACAAAATCGTATCCAGTTATGTCACGGTGTCGATCAACGGTGATACGATTCGAGAAATTAATTTCGTAATGTTGATATATATTTATAAAATAAAAGTAACTATTACCCTACGTGATGTATTCGGTATTCTTCGTTTCTTCATTTTCGTGTCGTTCGCGATGTTACTATATGTTATGTTGTAAAAGAAATACTTTATAAAGACGTGTGTATAAATTTTTGTGAAAAAAAAAAAAAACGTAATACAAAAATTCACTTATCATTAAACCGGGAATATTTGTCGATGAGGCAATTTTCATTCCATATCTTTATATTTAACACGAAATATATGGAATTGGGCTCCTATATATAGACGTATATTTATATATTATGTATATCGGGATTTTTTTATTCGAGCACGTTTGGTTTATGGACGAGAGGTCTCTCGCGTCGGTGTCATTGAAAATGCCAGCTCTGATTTCATACATATTCATATTATCGGGCTTAATCGACGTGCCGACGGACGTGTATATGAACGCTCGTCGTGAATGAGAGACTCGGCTGCTCGCGGGCTACGCGGAAATCCGCTAACTCGTCAATCCTCATTCCTCCTATTGGCAACGCTTCAATTGGCCATAGAGCATCGAAAATCGAGGTGTCTCACTGTCGCGCCATCGCGACGGATCCGACGTCAGTTTAAATCGGAAAAACGTTTAACCGACGATTTTCACATTGAAAAATTTAAGAACTTGCATATGCGCGATTTAAATAATTATTGAAAATTAATTGCGCGTTGATCTCTGATTTGCCAAAAAAAAAGAACGCTCAACGATAATTATGATTGACGATCGAATATTTTTTTTTACGATTCGATAATAATTCGAAATGAAGAGAGGAGAATTTACAATCGTATCCGGGCCAAGGGCAAACTTACTCAATGTTACGATTCAACGAAGTTAAAATATTTAATTGTCCACGTTCGTTGACGCGGAAATGAGCGTCGGCCCCTTCGTACCCGATATTTCGCGGTCATTTTCATAAAACTGGTTTGCCATTACGACACTATTAACGAAAACTCAAACTCGGACGAGCCGTAGTACAATATTATCGTCCTTATTATTATTATTATTATTATTATTATTATTATTCTGGTCGCACGTCTTCACGTCCGAGAGCTTCACCGGTGATCTTAAAAATTCGGTGCGTTAAACTTTGTGAGAAAGTGTCAGGTATAGCACGTTTTGATGGAACGAGCTCTCCGTGTTGCCCTGCCATGCACACATATAAATATATATAAAATAAAACACGAGAGAGCGAGCGAGGAGAAAAGAGGATTCCACAGGGCTCAAGAAGGCATGTGTATAGAAAGAAGCAAGTCTGTCTTTCTCTCTCTCTCTCTCTCTCTCTCGTATTGCAGAGTCTGAAGACTTGCTTCTTCGTCGAATCATGAAAGAGAGAAAGAGAGAGAGAGAGAGAGAGAGAAAGAGAGACGAGAGGGCAAAACGAGAGGCCAACCGGTCGCTCGCGTTCTCACGCCCCATTACCGCTCATACACACACCGCACTCTCTCGCGACTCTCGCGGGCAGCACATATAGGTAGGCGATCTTCACTCTGCTCCAACTTCCAAATACCTTGCACTCCCATATTATCCGTACGTATGTGCACGTTTGTGTGAATATCCGGTACAATTATAATATTTTTTTTTCTTTTCTTAAAGAGGTGGAAAAAAACGTGATATCTCGAATTATATCTCTCACTGGGCCAACCTTGAGTGGATCAACGCCGCGCGTCAAGAACCTGCCGGTATTCTCGCGTTAGGTAAACGCACTTCATTTTTTCCCTTATTTTTTGTTCTCATTCTTTGATAATTACTGAATTAATTCACGAGCAATTGTGAAATTCGTTGTAATTATATTTCGAATATTTCGTGACGAAAACTTTTTACATTCCACTCGAGTATCTCGCTCACGTTTTTAGGATTCCTCGAGTTTTTCATTCTCCAAAAATATATAACGTTTTACGGCTCAGAGGCCTCGTGATATCGCGGGAGAGAGAGAGAGAGAGAGGGGAGGTACACAAAACTCTTTTTTCAAGACGCATTCCCTGCTTGAGAGTCTTATCGCGCCCTCTCGCGAGACTATGCGACGTAAAAGAGAGAGAAAGAGTAGTCCATATATGCAGCACAAGAGATCGCTGCAGTCGCAGGGAACGAAAAGACGAGAGTGAGACAAAGAGAGAGAGAGAGAGAGAGAGAGAGAGAGCAGAAGCTGATCTCCCTTATCGTTTGCAATTAACAAACTCGAGGAGCCCGTTGGAGCTGATGGTACTTCTTGGGTGGCTGCGTGGCTTCCGAACCGTGGATGCGCTATATATAGGACATAGGAGATGGAGAGAAAAAATCCACCGGCGATCTCACTCTCGACATCGGTTGAAACGCTTCTCGTTCTGTCGTTTCCTTTTCCGTCTCTCTCTCTCTCTTTAGTGTTTTTATTTTTTTTTCACTTTACCATATGGTTTCCACAGAGGTATCGGGGAGAGGCGTGCCACGAAGGGCTACCGTTCCGCGTGACTACACGAATTTCGTTAAACGTAGCAGGGACCACTCCCGTGTGTGCACCGAACACCGATACGCGAGGAACGTTATCGAAGGATAAATTCCACGGTCCTAGTCATCGATCTGCGGATCTTGTATTGTTTTTTTAATAATATATGATTTTTAGCACAAATTAGCATAAAAATGATTTTTATTTTTTTTAATCGTTAGTCACAAAAAGAAATATGACATTCAATTTTTTATTCCACAATTTGATAAGAGCCAAATAGAAATTTGAGAAACGATTCGTTAATTAACAAGTCGATAACGAGCCGTTTTTCCTCCAAAATGTTAAACAAAATCGTGAACAGGAAACACCGATTGTTTATTGTTTACAAAGCCCCAAAAAAATATTCGCCGTACCCTAGATCGATCCATTAACCCTCTAAATAGGCACTTGGACCAGAAGGGCGTATTTTCGATTTCGATTCTCGAGGAAAAAAAAAACAACAAAAAATCGAATTACCGACGAAGATTTCGCGAAGCACAAATTTTTAGCTACGCGATTGCCTTTGAAATCGGATATAAATTCTCGTGCGTAGCGAGAATTCGTCTACAAAACAAAATAGGTATTTCCCCGATCTCGTTCGAGCGTGGTCGATCATGTTGGCGCTCATCCCTCCCGGAAAACATCCTACAAATTTATTGTAATAAAACCTTCCCGGCAGACTTCGATATTCACTCAAACACCACTCTAGAATCTCATATACCCTCATATACTGTATATATGTATACATATATACACACATACAAGCAAGATCGATCGCGCATGGATTCCTGTCAATCGTCAACGCGATTCGATCCGTCCTTCAAGCAGATTCCACACTTTGTACCATTAAAGGACGATTTATACATTTATCGGTGGAATATACCTTCCGTATAGCTATAGATATTTAAAGAACGGTTTATTTATCTATAGATATAAAATGCAATCTATACATAAACCCACAGACACACAAACACACATACAAATACACATATATGTATATAATCTCTTATACAGTTCGCACACAGTTGCATATCTCTCTACTCCCTTAATGCAATACACCCGCTTGATCCTTACGTCGGTGAAACGTCATCCTCCCTACCCCCGTTTATTCCATGGTCCACTCAGCAGCCGTGCCACTGCCAAGGTACTCTCCGATGTCCGTGTGTACGTCGTCGTTCGCGAGAGACGAGAGACGTGAGCGCGTCTGCGCGCAGTCGAAGCATCAAGGCATAGCAAAAGGCTGAGGTAAGAGTCTGCGAGAGAGAGAGAGAGAAAGAGAGAGAAAGAGAGAGAGAGAGAGAGAGAACTGGGGGTATACTCGTATGTAGAATGCTTTAAGTCGGGGCTAATGATACGCGATGATACGCGGCATCCGTCACTGTCCGATGTCTGGCTTGATTGCTGCTACTGTTCTCTATCCTTTATCTTTGCCGTTGTCCTGTGTGCCTCGACTCGATCAACGTATGTGCTTGCATATAGGTATATATATATACATACGTACACGTTGACGTGCATTATACAGACTTGCGTATAACATGTATATATACGCACGCGTTCTTACGTGTATATATGCAACGTCGGTCTACCAACGAAGTTACGCTCAAAGACGAATCTGCATGTCCCCGCGAGTCCCACGAGTAAAAACGTTTCCATTCGCGATTTCACTCGGCCTATTTACAATTTTTTTATAATTTACCTCACGGATGATCTTTAAATAATCGTGTTTCTGTTCTTACTCGGCGTATCAACGTGTGCGACAGTGCGAACGTTTATTGTTTGGAAAATTAACAAGATTTAAAAACGACGTCGATATCAACGCGACGATGGAGATAATATTTTTTTCATTATCGTTTTTGAAAACGAACCGTACAATTTTAATCCTATTGTCTCGATCGATCGATACGAAATTATTGAAATAATAATAATTTACCGTAATTTCATTATGTGAAATTCGTTTTTCGTATACCTAGGTATTGAAATTTTTGCTTAGAACAATTTGAATATTATCGTTGTGCAATATCGTCGAGGAATTTGATCGATATACGTAGAACGAATGCGTTTGTGTACCCTACGATCGCCTGACAGTGGCGGATGAGAGTAAGATCGATGTACAAGGAAACTCATACCGATCTCATTGTGTGTATTTACATATATATATATATATATGCGTGTGTGTGCAAACATGACCGAAGGCACAGAGACGATTAGAGGGTTCACGATCGTTGCCGTACCTTATGGAGAACGGTGTACTCTGTACTGCGCCAATCGATCACGCGAATGGCCAAGAAAGCTCTCTCGTCGCGACTCCGCGCATCGAGAGAGGTCGAAACACATCGCCCAGACGTTACGGACTTTGTTTTTCAAGACTTTTCTGCGATCTCCCGCGCAGCAGGACTCTCTCTCTCTCTTTCTCTTCAGCGTTCTATCGCTCGTGACCGGTCTGGTACGAGAAAGGCGCGATCTATCAATCGAGAGAAGAGCGAACGAAAGAGCCGTTCTGATCGACCGTGACTAAAGGCAAATGTCCCATTGAACGTACCAAGATGACGAAATATCGCGATCCGTTCCAAGCAAATACGTCAATCTATTTTACAAAACTTTTCTTTCAATATTAATACAACTTATAAATCAGAATTAATATTCGTTTGTTCTTTTCTTTCGGAAAATATCGTTATCTGGCTTTCGGAAATAACAAAAATTCGTGAGTACGATTGAACAACGTATCGAAGAACACGAAAACGAGAAAAAAAACATCCGCGAGGAGTACAATGCGAAGTGGTTCCCCGGTGAATTCTCCCTTTCTCTCTCTCTCTTTCTCTGGCTTTGAGCATTTTTTTCGTCCCTTCTTTCTCTCAATCCTTTTCGTGGCTCTTTCCTTCTGTGTGTCCCATGCACCGAAACCGGTCTTCACCCAAAAGTATGCAGTCTCCTTTTCCCTAACCTCGAAACGAAAGCACGATACGTATATGTACTTGCATATATATATATATATATTCGAAGACACGAGAAGCAACCCGAAGCAGCTACTACTCTGATCTCTGGCTGAGCCTCGAGAAAAATGGAATTTCGGCGAAAAATATATTTCATTCCTACGCTCGAGTCTCCGAAAATATATATTATACTTATCGAATATTCCATTGCATGTGTATATATATTCCTTATATACAACACACGTGGTACAACGAGTTACATTCTGCATCTAGAAACGCACTATATACATATATATATGAAAATATATATTTTTCGTAACATCGTGCCGTCGATATATTCTTTTATCTCACGGTGCGATGCAGAAAGAAATATGTAATATTGTGTACGAGGAACTTCTCGTGTCACTGGGTCACCAGATATTTTCTCCGAGTAAATAAGCCACCAGTGTCCATAGTACATATCCATAGGGCGTGTACATATCATATATATATAGTATATATATATATATGAGGAGAAAGATCGACGAACCTTTTATCTCCGCCAGAGGACTATCGTTGATGTACGGTCAAACTCTTCCAAAGAGTACCCATACATAGACACACACACAGACAAATACTCTTTCGTCCATTCGTGCACTCTCTTTGCGGACAAAGAAGCCTCCCCTTGATCCTCGCTCTATCTCCCTCGCTCCGCGCACGAAATTTACTCAAAGCCCTTGGCCCCCAACGCGATCGCGTTTTTACTTCGTCTCGCTATACCCCCGCTGGTACATATTTATTTCGTCGAACTTTTGCGCGATATCGCGTACGATCGTTGTTTCGGGCTTTACGGGCATACGAGCGAGGGAGTCTCGCGTCTCGCGGCTTCACGGGATCGGCTACGGAGGGTGGCTCTTGAATTTTGTCTCTTCCCTTTTCCTTTTTTTTCTTTATATACGAGAACATATATATATGTGTGTGTGTGTGTGTGTATTGTATATCGTGTATTCTCAAACCGAACCCAAGAATCGGCGAAAGGAAGTCGAGCCTGCTTTCGGAGATTCGAAACGCGAAGAGAATCCTAACGAAATAAGCAGAACCGAAGAGAAACAACAAACAATCTACGTAGGTACATATTTACACGTAAAAAATATCGATGAACTTTTTCACTCGATGTAACAAAAATGCGCTCGTTTTCAGTTTTTCGGTAGAAAAATTATAGAGAGAACAATTTGTTTTTCTATCCAAACGTGTGTAAAATTCGAAGCTCTCTCGTGATAGTCCGCGAGAGGTAAAAAGATTCGTGGGTTGGGGGATGAATCTACTCCGCTTTATGCTTCTGTGCTTCATAGTTATCTCTGCTTTCTCGATTTTTCACTCGGTTTATAAAGCAGTGGTATTAGTAAGCATATATATATATATATATATATATATATATATATATATATACGTAGAATGAAATAAACGGCTGAAGGAAGCGGGCTAGTGGCTCGTGTCCCTGTGTGTGTGTCCCTGTCCATGTGTGTGTGCAACTGTATGTGCACGATCGTGAAGAGATCCGCGGGTAGATTTAGCGGCTCCCGCTGACAAGACAATAGCTGTTCCCTCTTGCTGTGCCTGTGGACGTACACATTCCTCGCGCGAGCCCTAACCCCCCCAATCCCTCCTTTCTCCCTCCCGGCCCGCCCACCGAACCTCCCACCCCTCCTTGTCTTCCTGGGTCCTCCGGGATGTACAGGTATAAGTGAGATTCGTCCTGGACGAGGGACGAACTTTGGACACTCACATTTACCCACGCGTATGTTATATATGTATATTGGCATATATATGTATGCAATATGGGGAGAGAGAGAGAGAGAGAGACACTCGTCGTTGTCGTCGCAGGTTCGTCGTCGCTCCTCTTTTCGCGTTCGACGAAAGACGCGCGCGTCAGTTTCGAACAGAAGCACCACTAGCTTGATTCCTGTGTGTCCTTTCCGCTCGCGTCTCTTCGTCGTTCTTCTCCTTCTGCGTTGCCTTCTTTTCCTCTCTTGATTCTTTTCTGCTTCTCGCTTTCTCTCGCTTTCTCTCTCTCTCTCTATCTATCTATCTATCCTTCTCACTCTCTCTCTCTTGACAGAGAGAGAGAGTGAGAGAAAGAGAGAGGAAGAGTCCACGTTTATCGTTCCCTTTCAGCAATGGGAGTGACACTTTCACACGGATCTTGGAAGAAAGATGGTCGAGGAGAGAAAAGACGAGAGAAACCGATTGAGAAGGAGAGAAGAGTCCGGCGTACGTATCTGTCCGTCTATAAGCCGTTTCGTGCGAATTGCAACGGTCTTTGATCGATGGAATTTTCGGACTCGCCTGTGAATTCGCGAGATTTGATAAAAAAATCTTGAGAAATATTACGAGTACGTACGATCGAAAATTTGTTGTTCACACGGTGAATATAATTTTTTATACACCGGCTTTCAAATTCGTTTTTCCATTCTTGTCAGCTACGTAGTTTTTATGATTACGATAATTTTTCGTGTTCTCTCGCGATGTCACTAGTTCGTCTCAGACATCGGGCGACGATAATAAGGGAAGCGATTCGACGACGACCGTATTATCACTTTGAGAAACTTTCCGGGAATTTACGATATACGGAAATTACCGTAAAACTGAAAGTTTCTGAGAACTCGCGGTCGAATCGCGCACTAAATACCCGTAAGACGCGATGCCGTTTAACGAATTCCCCGAATATACCGCGAAAAAGTGGAATCCCGCGCCGTCGTCGAGATCGCGGTGACGTCGATCGCGGTGTCATCGGCCGCGACTCGTTCCGACGACGTATCAGTAACAACGCTCTCGTCTCGCTTCGTGAAACTTTCCAGATAATTTACGATACTTTAACAACGTTCCCATAAAACCAGACATTCTTTTGGGAATTTTCACGAAACGTTTCGTACCGATTAATAACGAATCATTCATTCTATCGGAAACATAAAATTTGATTCCTCCGAATTAATTGATCTTTTGAAAATAAAAATGAATTATATTATTATACGCCATTCGCGTTATAATTCAATTTTAAATATACTGCTCACCCACATATATTTTTCATCCTTAAAGCCCAAGTCTTACTGGTTCGTTTAAGCAAGCACTTTGCAAACGCGAAATGACGACATGATATTTCCATTAATGTTTCATATTATACCGACCTAATTTCTCTCTCACAGTGAAACGTGAATACGCGATGTCTTGTAAAATCGAGAAACCCGCTACGCGTTTGGCGAACGCGACATCTAGCCGATCATTAATGCGAACGAAATATTTCGTGATAGAACGATTGCCTAGCCTTGAACCATTATCAGGCATGAATGGACAGATAACAACAATGGGCCCGAGAATTCCAACTCGGGCCGGCCGTCGTCCAGTTCCTCCAACACACTGTCGCGCTTACGCGTATCGCTGGCCTGTCTTTTATACATTGTATATGTATATATGTTCCTTGTTTACATATATATACATATACGACAAGATATATATATGTATATACATATATATAGATCGTGATGTGTAATATTCAAGCCGCGAAAAGAAAACGCTCGAGTGAGATAACGAACGATCTCGATTTATCATCCGGCGAAACGAATCGGCAGCGACGTCCGAAATAGAGCCGTGTTCTCGTGAGCTGCAAAAATTCTCTCGCCATCACCCAACAGCAACAGCAGCAGGAGCATGCAGCAATAACAGCAGCAGAGATCGTTTCTAATTAGCGATCTTCAGCCGGGATGAAATTAACATTTAACCGGACGGGCCCGTTGCCGCTGCTCGCGGACACCCGCGGGACGGACAGACAGCTAACAAATGCTCACTTGGTGTGTGTTTGTGTGTGCGTGTGTAACTGTCGACTTTCTCAGGTGCTGGTTTGGCTTCTGCTGAGCGTGTTCCGTGTGCTCGAGAACAGACACCAATGAGAAAGAGAAAGAGAGAGAAAGAAAGAGAGAGAGAGAGATTCGAATGGAACTGCATTTCAGAGACGGTGAATCTTCGCGGCGCGCGAGAGAACGTACACACGAGACCCGACAAAACTCCTTTCGTGGTAACAGGTAGGCATTACTACTGTTGGTTAACGATACGAGATCACTTACCAAACAGAACAAACAAAAAATACAAAGTTACGAGCGTTCGCGCTTCTTCGTTTCTTTTCTGTTTGGAACGAAACGCGGAAAAAGAAAAATCATTCGTCTCGAATTCGAATGAATTTTAAATACGAAAGATAAGTTTGGCGAAAAATTATTAAACAATTGCAATTAATTAAAGTGGCATAAGATAATACGATTAATAAGATTAATAAAAATGGGATTAAAATGGGATTAAATAATAATTCGATATTATCGATAATTTTTCAAACTTATTTCTATGACGTAACATCAGATTTTTTTCCGGCGAATGGTTGCTCGAAATATTAGTCATAATTTTCTAATGTTGATTACCGCTTGGTGCAATTGTCTTGTACATAACTCCACGAAACACGGAAAATCCATCATCCGTCTAGTCGATTTAACTATTCGTTTCTCTCTCTCTCTCTCTCTCTTTCTCTCTCTCTCTTTGTCTCTGCCTCTCGTGATTGCACTGACTCAATCTTCTGTCGGAGCAGAAAACTGCGGAGCTCGAATGTTCAACTTCGAGGCGCTTCAGCGAGTGGCCATTCAGCGTACGACGTTGATTTACATTCTCCCTAATTACAAACGAAACGCGGTCGCTTATTGGCGCGTCAGTAGCCGAGAAGAATGATGACATTCTTCTCTCTCTCTCGCTCTCTCTCTCATTCTCGCGCTCCCTCCCTCTCTCTCCCTTTATATATCTACAGTTCTTTTCGTTTTCTCGCTTCCTCGTTCTAAGTTTCTTTTACTTCTCGTTCCATCTCTTTTCCTTCGCGTGTGCTCGTTTTCTCGCGTATGGACAATGCACTCGGCTCATTCACACGAGCCTCACGCACACACCAATGGCCGTTGTTTTTCTAAAACATAAGATGCATATATATATATATATATAATCATTTCGAGCATCATTTATCACGCGTCAAGTATAGCGCCGGTTTATAAGCGTTACGATCGAAAACGCTACTGACCATCGACTATGAGACGAAAACTTCCACCGCGCACCATTATTACTCCCGTCCCGAGTGATGAGCGAGAAACCCCTGAGATTTCCGAGAGGAGATTGGTTATTCTCTCGTCTCGATCATTCGGTGCTTCTCGGTAAGCGCGATAAGAAATAATCGTTCGTTATGACACGAGATTAAAATTTTTAACAAATATTAAATACTCAAATATATATATATATCAATCGTTCTTTTTTTATACCAAATATACTTATTCAATCATGAATGTTATTAAGCCCGATCAAAACGTATTGTTAATTTCTTTTTTCGAGAGCAGGAAAACATGAAGGCATCGAAACATTGCTATATATATATAAGTATATAGCTATATGTGTATATATTATTTATAATATGTATATATATATATATATATCGGTATATCCCGTCAATCGCTGTTACACATAATGAATGACTGGTATACATCCACCTGTACGTACAGAGCTGCCTCAATAATAAACCGTTGCTACATAAGTATTATACCTTCTGTGTATACATATATACATACATATGTATATACATAAGCGAGTGTCGAACCTTTCGGTGGTTCGGACCCGGGCAAAAAACGGTGATGAGTGCTCGATGAGAGAGGACAGATGAGAGCAGTTAAAGCAAGAATCGAGATGATATGTGCGTGAGGGCGGAGATAGTACGGACCAAAGTAGAAAGAGATGGAGAGAGAGAGAGAGAGAGAGAGAGACGACAAGAAGAATCCAAGCATCGGCGAGTAATGGAATTCCTCGTATCGTAATCTCACCGTGACGCTGAAGTATATCGCATATCGATTGATTTATCTCGTTCGATTGGACCGCCAACGAGAGAGGACGAACGAGAGAGAGGGACGGAGAAAGAGAGAAAATGCTCAAAGAAAAGTTTTGAAGCAAAGCCTATCTCGTTGTGCGTATATATGTATATATGTGTACCTATATACGATGATGACTGGTCCCCGAAACGATCTCGATCGTTCGTGGTCCTCTCTCCTCGTGCCTCGCGAAACATCAGCGCGTTTCGTTTTGCCATACGGTTGGCACGGGAGTCTCGCCCATCGTTTTCTCTCCATCTCTCTCTCTCTCTCTCTCTCTTACTCTTTTTCTCTCTCTTTCTCTCTGCCGTTCGTGAGATGATTAAAAATGGCATAATGAAAGAAGCCTCCACGGGCGGAGAATGACTACCGAGAAAGAGAAGGGGTGTGTGCTCGAGCTCCGAGGAAGGAGAAATGCGACGGCGACGACGACGAAAGAACGATGAAAGAAGAAAGAGGATGAAGGAGAAGAAGAAGAAGAAGAAGGAGATGAAGAAGAGGAAGAGTAAAGGAAGTGAGAGGAGCGAGCGAATAAGAGAATATATATAAAAGTCCGACGAGCCGCAACGAGAAACAGCAGCATGGCCAAAGTACCTCTCCGCCTCTCTCTCTCTCTCTCTCTCTCTCTCTATCTCTTTCTCCCTCACTCACTCTCTCTATTTCTCATTCTCCTCGAGAATGAGAGAGGAGAAAGCCAAGAAAGAGAAGAAGCGAGAGAGGGGAGTTTTGGGTTTTTCGAGCGATCAATCACTCGCTCTACAAGAAGTTCGGTATACGTCCCTCGTATCACCGACAGAGCCAAAAACGAATGCGAGTTTAGAGCACTCTCTCTCTCTCTCTCTGCCTCTGCGATCTTTCAGAAAGAGAGTGAAAAAGAGAGAGAGAGAGAAAAGAATCGAAACTGCGACCATACCAAAAAAAGCGATAATGCTCAACGAGGTAAAGAACCTCGGCACGATATAGCAAATTTTCGAAATACTTTCTCCGAAACTAAATTTATCGTACTATACATAATTTACAGACGGGAGCGATGGGGACGTGCGTTATATCGCAGGTGCGCTAAAGAGGCATAATCCGTATGAAAGGAGAAAGAAAAAGAATTGAACAAAAAAAGATACAAAAAAAAATGGGAGAGAGAAGCGTCAGACGACCGTGGAGATAAATCTTAAAACCATGAAGGGAATAATAACGAGAGAGAGAAATATCACAATCATCGACGCTAACTACTGTCTCATTAAACGATTAATTAACCGACGATATATTGCGTAGATAGTCAGCTTGCTCACCGTCATATATATATATATACATAATCCTATATACATATTGGCCATTACCCCCTCGATGAGTCTCTTCTCAGCCTGCCGCATCAAGACTCCGTGTGCACAAGGTAGACACACACACATACACAAGAACAAACTCATGCACACATGGGCTAATAAAAGCCTCGGCGCGAGTCCTCCGGGTCCTCAAGAGCAAACTTTATCCGAGCGGAGATTTCGCGAGAGCTCTCGAGCGCACACACGAAACATACCGGATGAGATGATCGTACTTACGTGTAGAAAGAGACAGAGAGAACGAGGGAGGGAGTTAGAGGCATGGCGGAAGAAAGAGAGAACAATTTCGGCGTTACTCGAAGCAAGGAGGAATGACGCGCGTGAAGAATCAGGTGAAATTAAAAATTTTCGACACGTCACGAGTGGGGCAAGGGCGATGTACAAGAGGTATAGGGCTCCCTTATCGTTCGCAACGCGGGACAGGACGCGCACGTATATAATCTCGACCATGGCGCCACGGCTGCGTATAAAACGCGAAAGATCCCTCTTATCGGCCGATGCTTCGTGGTTTCGGCCGAAGCCTCGACTCTCGTGGAAAAATTAAGCGAAAAAGGAAAAGATATAAAAAATGATAATATACTGCCCACTCTTTTCTTCACTCATTTGCCACGTATATATAACACAGATATACACAGAGTACACAAATTTATACGTACCTATATTTTGTATTAATATATCGCGCATCGACAAATAGAAGCGGAAACGAATTAACCATCATCGTTATTATTATTTTTGATTATTTTTATTATTATTTTTATTATTATTACTATCATCGTCATATTAATTATATTTATACTTCATATTTGTATGATTTTTTATTACTTCGGCCTAAAGGTAATTGCGTTTCTCACCAGCTGAACACGGAGATCCGTCGGTTAAAAAAAAAGAAATTACAATAACTTTTCGGCCAATCGGACACCTGTGCGAACACGTTATATTCGAGAGTGATAAGACGCGTAATTATTATTATTGCAATCGTTATACAACGGATATTTCTCCATCGCACGCGCCGCATCGGTTGCCACGATGCTTGCACTTCGTGCGAAGGGTGAAACACGCGGCGGGACCGCTGCCGCGTTATCTTTCAGCCACCCAACGGTATACGAACGAACGTGTGTGCACACTCGCGAAATTCGTCCGGTAGAAAGAAATCGAGGGGTGGCCCTCTTCGTTTCGCGAGATAACACTTTTCTCGTGTGTATACACGTTGTTACATACACGATATATCTATATATGATCGAATATACATCCGGCAGGATTGAAAAATAACCGAGCTCGAGAGAATTGTGTATGTCCGATATATATGTATATATATATATATTTTTTTCTTTCTCTCGCACATATAATATTTTTGCTCCTCGATCTCGTGCAACTTCTTTCTCGCTCTTTTAAATCTTTCCCTCTCTCGCTCTCTCTCTCTCTCTCTACTTCGCACTCTCCTCTACTACCGTCCAATTGCACTTTATTTATCACAATTTACTGACGTTGATATATCGTTACACGAACATAGTTATATACACGGCTGTATACATATGCGTCATCGCAATTTACATCGACCATCTCTCAATGTAAACCGTCTTACTTAACGACCGTACTATCGATATGATTTGGGAATGCTTTGCGCAGAATGGTAAAAAAAAGAGGGAGACAGTCTGTGTGTGTGTGTGTGTGTGAGAGAGAGAGAGAGAGAGAGAGAGAGAAAATGTAGTTGACTGAGACGTATACGTTTTTATATTCGAAGAAATTTTGTGGGTTTTCAAACTCGAAAAATCGTAAAGATACTCGCGAGAGAAAAAAAATGGCTCGTTAAATGTTCGACTAAAACGTAGAAACGTCCGAGTCGATCGGTCATCACCGCGTGCCGAGCCTCCGGTGAACGAACTCGACGGCTCTCCTGTATTTTGTTATTATTATATTATTTCGATACGTGTTTTTTTCACGTTTTTTATTATGTTTTTTTATATTATATTCATTTCCACGATGTTTATTCGCTCTCTTAAACCTATAATGCCCTCGCGATTTAAGCATACTCGTCGGTGATATCTTAGGTCTCTCTCTCGCTCTCTCTCTATCTCTCTCTCGTTTCGCAGAGCAAATTCGCTTTTTTCATTCACCTCCTCCCGCCACTTCTTGGCTCGCCTCTCTTCGTCTTCCAGTATTATTATAAATTTTCGGCTCAAGCCCGGGGTTGAAATCCCACAAGCCTCGATGCCTCGTGACGAGCAAAGAGGAGAACTTTATCGCCACTTCAGAATCCCGCGACTGACCCATAAAAACGATCGGGAAAAAAAAACATTGCTGATTTGTTTCGCCAAAGATGCACGTACAAAAGCGAGAGGGCTTAAAAGAAGAAAAAAGAAGAGAAATAAGAAGGAGAATGAGAGAGAGAGAGAGAGAGAGAGAGAGAGAGAGAGAGAGAGAGAGAGAGAGAGAGAGAGAGAGACACGAATTGTTGGATAATTTAGATATGAGAATTCTTCGAGTCAGGTATGTCATATAAAAGCCGAGTTTCCGAAGAGGTGCCATCTTCGAGAGGAAGAAGAGAGAGAAAAAATACGACTCTGCTCGCGAGCGAGCCTATATAAGAATTAGAGATTGGTGGTTTCGCGCTCGACGAGTAAAAGCCACAGATAAGCCACGGCAAAATTGTTATTTTATTTTTCCTTTATTTTTCGTGTCTCTATCTCCCTCTCTCTTTCTCTCCCTCCTCTTCTATATTTCACCACAACGAGAAAGAGACTTAAAGAAATGATTGGTGAAACTCTGGTCGTTGAAAAGATGAGAGTTTGAGATATATAGCGCCGAACTATTAAACGATTCCCTGGAACAATGAAATTCTTTTCGTATATTTCGGCGAAACGAAGAAGCAACGAATCTCTTCCCTCTCTCTCTCTCTCACTCTCGCCTCTTTCTCTCCTTCCCACCGATCTTCTTTTTCTCTCTTCTGCTTCTCTCGTCGTCGTGAACTCTCATCGCCAAGGCCCGAAAATTCCCTACAATTTACTTTCCCCAAGGCGCATTTCCGACCGGTTATATATATATAGGTACATAAGATAGAGCTCTTCGAGGATCAACGAACCGGGTAAGAGGAGAGCAACGTCACGAAAAGAGAGAAAAAGAAAAGAAAACAAGAAAAAAAAACAGAAAACGGCGAAAAAGAAACGAAAGAAAATACGAAACGACGAGGCGGCACTGGATCCGCCTACAAAAATATGAGGTCGATAGGATCAGTGATAGCGAGGGAACGGGGCTCAGCTTCAAGCTATATCCTATATATACCTGTAGAATACTATATGCAATATACAGTGTATAAAATCCACAAGCACCTACATATATATCTTATAGGGTTCCTGTCTGTTATATTTATTTATATACTCGCGAGATATCGCGTCTCGGAATTTTTGTAAAAATAAGAAGTAAAACAAAAAAGAAAATGAAAAAAACACGCGCGTTTTACTTTTCGTCCGGCTTTACATGGAATTTTTGAATTTTCCACAAAGGCGTGATTTGTCATTTAAATCGATGTATCTTTTTTTTTAACGAAAAAGATATAAACAATATTTAAATATTGCGATTTTTAAGAACAGCTTGATTCGTCGTGAAAATATTAACGTAAAATGTAAAATTTTAAAAATGTAATTGTATAGAAGAGAATAAGATAGTTATTTGTTAACTTGATTAATAAATAATACATATATAGATATATCACCGTAAGAAATAAGAGGAGATAAATCTTTATTGGCTACTTTTGCGTAAATCTTTAACCATAATCCAAGGAGACCTGTTCAATTATCATAATAATTAGTGTTCACCGAAGCAGCTCGGCCATGTTTGGTCACTGTAACGTTTGTTGCTCCATGGTGTGTGATGGCTATATGGTCGGTTCTCTCGCGAAACCGTCCGATGGAATTCATTGCAAACCCTGAGAGAGAGAGAGAGAGAGAGAGAGAGAGAAAGAGACGGACGCACACACGAGGAACGCTGTACGGCGAACCATCTGTGAGAGAGGACTTCCATTTCCTAGCCAGAGGCCTATCTCCAATGTAGAAAATTCATCGAGTCCCACGAGCCACCCTCGCTACATTCTTGTTACCACACGTATACATACACACAAAGATATTAAAGTTGCACACACACACACAGACGTACACACTCGCATATAAGCTCGAGACAGAGTGAGATTATTATCTATACCAACGGAAACTTGACTCGATCTCGGCGTTCCTTTCAATGCTAGCGGCAATGAATAATAGTGGAATGAACGAGGTAACAATTTTCATAGTACTTCTCGAAAATTGGCGAGTCATATGCCGCGTATCGAAAGCTTCGATTACGTTCATTACGCGACTGACAACAAAAACCAACCGAAGGGTCCCGAAATTTTAATCATTATCTAAATACCTTTTCATTAAATTTGTCTCGTATCGAAGAAAAAATTTCAAAAATCACCTATTCGAAATGGGAGCAAAAAATGTCTTTCCCCTCGGATATCAATCATTTATTTTCCTTCGATAAAATTCGTTCGCACGAGTCAAATTTAAAATTGACCCCTCGAAATTAATCAAATTTCTTGGACTTTTTTTTTTGCACCGTCTTTTTGGAACTCGCCATCGTAAAAACAAGATGGGGTCTCGACCCTACGATGATTCTACGAAAAAAAAAGCAAAAAAATGTGACAGACGCGTACGTAGACTCATACATTATAAGTATGACCTGGCAAGGGAAAGGGGGAGAGGCGAGGGGATAGAGACTGTCGGCTGTGCGCAGCTCTCGCGGCATCGTCTTATTCACCAGGCACACGCTATTGATTAGGATGACTCGGGTTTTTGAGATAAGCCTTTCTCGTGCGCGACGCTGTCCATATATATGTATATATATATATATATATAATATATGCGTAAGTATATATGTATATATGTACCTCTAGTCTATACATTGTGTGTCCCCTCTCGGAGTGCGGTGAAGCCCCTGGGACTCCATAAAGCGCTTCTCTTGCCAGTTGAGAAAGCCGCGCATCAGCTTCTCTCTCTCTCTCTCTCTCTCTCTCTCTCTCTCTCTCTCTCTCTCTCTCTCTCTCTCTCTCTCTCTCTCTCTCTCTCGGTCTCTCTCACTCACTCGCGTTGTCTCCCTCGCGGACTCTTCTCTCTTGATTGAGTTCCAATGGGTGTGGCCATACTTCAAACGCCTCCGCATTAATTATTGGGTGAAACGTGTTTCTCGCGTAGAGAAGGGCGCTTTTCGACGCGGAAAAAGTGGCACGGAAGTAATTCTCACAGTTTCAACTACGCCACATTTCACGTATCGAATGTGATCAACGACGTCTCCAGACTTCTCAGGGGGTTCGAGATGTCTTTTTCTACCAATCCCAATTTTTTTTGTTAAAGATCCTCAGTTTGTTGAACGAAAATGACGAAATCCCGAGAGCATCATTTTTTTAACATCCGACGAGCAAATTTTTTTACAAGATTGAAAACAAAATTCATTCTCGCCAACGTCCTTTCGTGGAAAATCATTATTTTTTTTTTATTTCGCAGTAAAAACATGTATCAGCTTTCCACGTAAGATGTTGAAAGAAAATTGTCATACGGGGAATCGATTCTTTTTTTTTTTCGTTTCGTTTCGAGTGTAGCCCGTCCCTGGTAATTCGAACGATATTCTCACGAAGCAACGGCAGCGGCGGCGATGGCCTTATTTTTTCATATTTTATCCACCCTCCGCCCCCTTCCCCCTCCCACTATATTTATTTTCCATTTTCTTTATTTTTCGTTCTCACGTCTTCAATCCCCCTGCTTATCGGAACCTCTACCTGTCTCTCTCTCTCTCTCTCTCTCTCTGTCTCTCTCTCTCTCGCCCTCTCGCGCTCTCCCTCTGTATCTCTTTGCCCAATAAGCGGACGAGACCGAAGTTCCGACGTGAAAGACTCTTCGACTGCGAGAGGTAATCGCGAAAGTATCGACGATATATATATATATATATTATATATATATATATGTCGAAGATGTTTTGGGAAGCCTCGAAGCCCTCTTGAACGAGATCTCTCTGGGTGCGAAAGCCGCGAAAAGGAAAAGACGAAGGATGCTCCGATGGATCCGATGCACGAAGCATGTGGTGGTGGTGCATTTTTTTATGGCCGCGAATCCCATCGATGATTCTTTTCCCACCCCATTGCTTCCAAGAAAATTTATTATTATTATCATAATAATTGTTATTATTTTATTATTGTTATTTCTGACCAAGCACGACATGGAATTATAATTTTTCGATTAAAAGATTTGCTCACCACTAGATGCCTATTATTTAACCCATCGGCGACCGATGGGTTGACAAAAAATATGTATTTTCTGGAAATTAAAAAAAAAGACGAGAGAAAATGTTTCAAAACGAATGAAATTTCGATGATTCGACTTAACGAAGCCGCTTACACAGCTGCTACCCGTGGCAGAGACACATAATCCGTAACGCGTTAATTTTCAAGCGCGCGAAAGTAGTGGTTGCCGGTCGACGGTTTCTTATAATAATTTTGGTACACCGAGGGAGAGAGAGAGAGAGAGAGAGAGAGAGAGAGAGAGAGAGAGAAAGAGAGAGAGCGACTGATGGACCGACGCGCGCGTTAAATCGGCCGATTAGCGACGAGACGTGTAAGAGGAAGCGGACGAAAGTGGAATAGAGAAGAAGGATGAGAAGAGGAGATCGGAAAGTCCACAGGTAGGAAAGCGCGAGGATTTGCAAAACGGTCGAGAAGACTCGGCGAAAGATTACGAGAGAAGGCTTCGCGTGCGCACACGCCAAAGATTTTTTTCTCGTCCCTCTCGACTCCGTCTTCTTCCATCTTCTCCTTCTCGTACCGTTGACCGCCCCCGGGTACGATAATTTCGTTATACCTCGTAGATTCACATCGCGCTCCTACGGTAGTTCGAGATTGAATCCAATCGTACGGAACAAAATTTGAATTTTCAATGTCACGTTGAATTTCTTAAACATGAAATTCAATTCTCGATTCGATTTTACGTCTCGTCAAAAGTTAAAATTTGTGTTTTTATACCCGTATACCGTATCGTATTTCCCTCTCGGTCTTTTACACCCCTTTCTAGCATCGTGCGCGCGTCACTCCCGTATCTTTTCCAGGAAGAACTAAAATTCAACGATACAACATGTGTCGCGACACACGAGAAATAGACGAAAAAAAATAAACGAACCGGAGACAACGCGATGGGTGGAACAAAGAAAAAAGACTTGTCGATCGCTTCTCGCGCTCCGGCACCTTCGATCGCATACACGCGACGTGAGAGAAGAAGAAGAAGAAAAAGAGAGAGAGAGAGAGAGAGAGAGATCCGTTTTCAAGTAAAAATTTCTCGCCGACGGGCGCGAGGTTCAAAGTAACGTGAAACGGCCAAGAGGTTAGTCGTTCAACGGATCGAGCGAGTAAAACATCAATGATGGTAAAAACGAAAAAGGATGACGACTAGAGAGAAGAGAAAGATTGTGGATCAGTTGACCCAATAGAAAGAGGGAGAGAGAGAGAGAGAGAGGAGTGACTATAACGCGTCGCTCGGTGAGAGCGACGTGAAGCGTCGGGACCATTGGTCATCGGAGAAGCAACAGAGTGTGGCTGCTGTATCTCGTGAAGACGCTTACCGATCTCTCTCTCTCTCTCTCTCTCTCTCTCTTTCTCTCTCTTCTTCGTTTCTCACTCTCTCTTCTCTCGACGCTTGCCTTACGGTTCGGTAGCCGCATTACCCGCTTCCCCCTTTCCTCCCTTCTCTCACACTCTTCCTCTAGAGATCTAGTTCAGGTCTCTCATCGACATCCACGATATTCTATCGTCACATCGTAAAATAGGAACAAGGTGTATCGACCCAAAACAACCAACGCGTATGGTGAAAATGAAAATTCGTGAAAAAAACAATATTGATAACAATTTTTTAAAATAATAATTTCGTCGCTCATTAATTATCGTTAATATCTAATTAATAAATGATGATTCGTTGATAAAACCGAATAGCAAAATTGTGCAATTGCCACATCGAATAACATGAATTTATTGTTAATCAAATTACCATCTCGTTCGTTCTGCTTGTGAGAGGAAAAGAAATTTCTTATAATCTCGCGGTTCACTTCGGTTTTTCATCGATCACGAATAGAGATTCTCGTTCGCGTCATCGTCCTCCATATTCTTCCATCATCAGGTAGGTCTCTCCTTCCATCGAGTAACTAACTCCCTATATAGCACTCGCGGCTTCCTCGCTCATCCTTCTCGCCTCATAGCTGTACACACGTATTCGCATCTCTGGCATCTCTTTCTTCGCCATACACACAAATACATAATATTATCCATACGTATACGGCCCATACAAGCTCCTTTTCTCCGCCTCTCATTCCTCTCTCTATTCATCGAGCTCACGCTCTTCTCGGCTATTCCCCCGGCAGGTAACACGATAGCGCGAAGATCGTGCTGTGGTGCGCGGCAGACTGCCGCCGTTGTTGCTCCTGACCGTAGCGAGCCTCGCCACCTTTACTCCTTCATCTCGATACCGCGCGGGCGCGAGCGCGCGCGCGCGAGTGAGATGATTGAAAAAAGTTTCGAAAAAAGAAAAACGAAACCAAGAGAAACGAGAAAAAACGAAAGAAAGGGCACCAAAAAGGAAGGAGCGGGGGGGGGGGGCGGGAGGGCGGAAAAAAATGAAGAACGAGCGAACACGAAGGTAGAAAGAGAAATTTTTTCGTGAACAACGAGGAGACTTAGCGGTGGTGTAGGACGCGTGAGAAAAAACAATACCGCGAGAGTAATACGCGAACCGTCGCGTATAATATAATATGATATATATATATATATATATATATATATATATACATATGCGTACACCTCGATCTCAAACGCTGTCCTCCTCCCCTTATTCCACTCAACCTCTCGTCATCTATCTCTCTCGCTCATCTCAAATATCTACATATATATACATATATATATATATATATACACATATATGTATGTATGTATGTATATGTATATTACTGAGGAGAGACTCAATGCCGCAGCTTCACTGCGGTGCCAGAATGCACTATAGCATATATATATATATATATATATATATGTATAGGTGAACGCTACGGTTTAATGGTTGTCAACATCGGTTAGCGGGATATTTCCTCTCGTGTGGGCATTGGCCATTGATGTCAGCACACATACTCACTCGGCTCTCGAGATTCTCCTCTCGCCCCCTCGACGTGTATTACGTACATCGCAGAGGTACATATGGTACGCGTGTACTATAAAAGTTCGTACATAGTCACCTATGTGTACATATATATGGGACATTTTAGACTAAGTCGATCCAGCCACGACCCTCATATATATATATATATATATTATATATAATTTTTGTTTTCATTTTAATATGTTATAAAGAAATATAAAGAAGTTGACTATGCAAATATAGAGAAATTTTCGTTTTGTTTTATCATTATTACTTATTGAAAATATCGAAAAATAATCGTTAGATCGATTTTTTTTCATATCTTCACGCGTTATTATTATTATTATTCATACTCGAGCTCAACTTCGCAATAGTCCCGAAATATCTATCGCGGCAAGCGATGCATTTTCAAGATTTTGAAACATAAAAGTAAGACGTCACCAGAAGTTGACTGTTTTGTTTTCAAGAGTGAAAAACGTTAATAACTTATTCATGGATTATTCAAATTGGAATTCTTATTTACACATACTGTGTACATTTTTCATGCACGAGGGTAATCTTTCTTACTAACTCGTATTTCCGAGTGAACATCGGGCGAAAGTCCTGCGTCGGCGAGATATCGACCTGAGCATATTGCGAGGATAATCTTCGAATGTTTGCATAGAAATCGTGCAACGATGTTATACGACAAAGAGAGACGCTCAATTTTACCACGATGTTCCCTTTAAAATGTTTATAATTCGATGCTCCACTGACCTAGTTATACGCGTCAGACGTAAACAAGGAACGAGACGAAATATCGCGAACTCGTGTTTTAACACGACGCGATGGCTTTCAATGTGCCAAAACATTTCTCGAACGAACGATGTCCAGTCTGTCGTTATCGCATCGCACGGACAGCCAAATGTAGGAAATCGATTTATAATCTCCCATATTTTCGCGTCCGTGTTCATACGTGTCTTGGCCCATTTTTCTCAACATCGTACGGTACGTGATGAGTACCACATAATAAAACATACGTACCCAAAAAATGCCTTATTGTAGAATGTCGCGAACGAAAGATTAGTTACTTTTTTCCTGTCACCGGACACGGACGATAAAAGGTTATAAAACGCTCCAGTACGAACCTAACTCTTCGAAAATATTGAAACGATGCTTCGATTAATTTCGGTTTACTTCGGAAATGCTCGGGCGCCAGGGTGCGCGCGCATGCACATCAGACCGCCATGACTAGCGCCGAAGGAGGTCTACGACATATCTCGGGCATTTCGCACTAACTGCACCAGATTGCGATTTTTATTCATTGTTCTCTTAGTATATTAAAAAATTATATTTTTTAAAAACCCCTTGCACAAATTATAATAATATTATATTTTCAAAACCATGCTGCAAAAATGGGATAACCGAGAGGAAAATTATTTCGTAAGATCGAGAATATATGAATACGCGTGTGTGTTATATATTTGTCTTATGCAGCGTATATCCGCGTGAAGGAATAGAGAAGAAGAGAGCGAAAAACGGTTCTCTTTGTCGAACGTGTGCAGCAGTGAACGAAGCGGGTTTCCTTCATGTCTTTGTTAGCGAGGCGAGAAATTCTGGCTGTCCTCTACAATTACCCTGAGCGGCTCTCGTATCTCGCTTTTGCCTGTACCAACTATACATATATATATATATATATATACACGTTCTCTATAATATATATGTATACGTCGTTTGCGATCGAAACACACAGCGAGCCGGTCTCTCGCACGGGGCGAGAGCGCGAATGAGCGGTTGAACGAGAAGTGCCGCGTGCGCACCCCCGGTCATATATATATATATATATATATATATATGTGTATGAACAAATAGGCACGTATATATTAGTGTACCATCGTGAGCACATTGGGTATAGAAAGATCGAGAGACCAGTGAAAGAAAGCAAGAGAGAGAGAGAGAGAGAGAGAGAGAGAGAAAGAGAGACGCTACAAGCAGCAGCATCTCGTTTAGCCTCTGGCTGGACCCGAGGTGTGAACCCCGTGAACTGGCTATATAATATTGTATTATACACTACATGTGCTCGACAATCACTCGACAATCGGGCACGACTGGGCTTCAACAAAGCTCTCGTTTCTCATAAACGCGCCCGCGCGATTTTTTTTTTGTTTTCCTACCATCTCTCTTTCCTTCTTTCACTCTCGAAGCATTCACACGAAACGCGCAAAAGTTCGACTCGAAGTGCGAAATACGTGCGAAACGGACGGAGAGGCTTATGTACTATTTGGGTACGAAGGAATATTTCGTATTGTATGTACCGCGTGGTACTTGTCGGAATATTGCACGAGCACCCCCACGTGTGTCTACCCCCACTCCAGCATGTGCCGTCCCCCACTCGGTCACACGCGACGACCAATGATCGTAGAAGTCGGGCATCGATCTAGACGAATGATATTTTCGTTTTATAAAATGATGACCGAGTGAATTTTTAACGAACGAAGAATTCGAAATTCCGTATTTCGATAATTATCGAGACTGAAACTAATAAATCGAAAGAACGACGAGAAATCGATATCCGATAGTAACCGTTATCGTTATCTACTTTTTTTTTTTGTTTCCTCTTCGGGCGAAGAGGGGAAATGGGAAAAAACATTCTTTTTCTGCCTGAAAAGAACGAGGGGATCCGGACGCGATAGAGTCAGATTTGACTATATCTCGTGGGCCTTGCGAGCACCATGGGATCGAGAGACCTCGTAACTTTTAACACGAAAGCAACGTAGCGCGTGCATACATTAAGCTGCCTGCAAACGTTCCTTTCTCGCTCGCTCTTTCGTTCGACGAGACGGCGGCGACTGCTGCGCCCCCTCCGATCGCCGGTTTCTTTAATCTTAATCAAAAGACGTATGGACGTGGCCGGGGCAACGTTACACTCGAACACGAGTACGCCATTAGCAAACAAGATCACCTTCTCCTCTCTCGCTGGAGCTCTGCTCAGCTCGAGACGAAGCCTAGAATTCTCCCTCAAACTCTCTATCTCTCTCTCTCTCTCTCTTTTTCTCTCATACTAACTAAACCGATAATTTTACCATCGTTGTCTCTCTCATTCTCACGACCCGAAATATATTCTCTTTAGCCTGTTCTACCCACGTGACCTCACCAAAGTACGACTCGAATTCCCGATGAAAACAACTCTGGTAAATTCGCGATAAAACGAGATGTCCCGGGTTGTCTCTGAGGTTAACGCGGATCACCGACAAATATTTCTGTTGGAGCGCGCACCTGTGGCTTCTACGGGTGTTGTTGTGTCACGAATTATGGCACGAATGCCGAGCGACGAAGAAATCCGCGTTTTGCTCTCACGATGAAATAAGACTCGAAGAAGATTCGTCGAAATTACCGAGTTGATTATGGGACCGGGGGGTAAGTTCAGACTCGTGATCGCGATCGTCCTTTCGGCTCGATGCATTTTATTCGCAATTTTTGATCGAGCCGTAACGCATGTTAAATCGAGTTAACCAGGCGCGTTTCGTTCAAAGGAGCCAAATAAAACGAAAGAAAAATCCGAGTTAGCCAGAGGCGCTTCCCATATGTCGTCGTTTAACGACGTTAAATTTCCATTCGTTGAAGATTGCCCCAAAGGACTTTTGCTTCTTCGTTTTCGCTCGCTGACGATGGCTCATTTCGCTCGTACGCTCTTTGAGTAAACGCTTCGTGTAAGAAAGCGAGGAGTAAAGTGACGGGCGCGTCATCGTCGATGCAGCCCGAACATCGACCGTATAATGACCGGTCCTCGCGTGGCTACGGCCGGTCCCGGTCAGACATCACATCACGCGTCACGTATCAAGCAAAATCGCTTGTGCGCGATTTCGCGTGGGTGTCAGAAAATCATTGCGTCAGAAAGTTGCCTCTTCCCGCTGCTGCTGGTGCTTTCTGGGTATCCAGCGCTAGCCAACTCGGATACTCCGAGTGTACAGCCCTCTGCGCACCAAAGTCATTCGCGCAAATTGCTTGGCGCGGAACATTAATGAGAGACCCGTTCCTCCTCTTCCTCATCTCTCCGACATGTGAATATACATATATATATATATATATATAGATGCGAAGTGAGCATATACCTGTGTATAATTCAGCCGGGTGTCGAAACGAAATATGACAATACACGATGGAGGTCATCGACCCGGTGGAATCTTAATAACGGCATTTATAAAAAACCTCACAAGATTTTGAATAAGCGTCAAAATAAACGAAACGGAAATGACTTCATTTCATTAAAACGCACTGCAAAATTAAATATATGAAAGTTTTTTCGAATACGATAAAAATTAATTAATAAAGCTGGAAAATCTGACGGATAATGGAAATCATCCGATTTTGATTAGCACACTTACTCAGGGAAATCAAATAGAACAAATTTTCGTTGACGGATATAAAAATTGACACGAAAACTCATAAAATGTGACGGAAAATCGATATGACATAATTAAATGAACATAATTTGAAAGATAAAACAGATTTGAATCGACAATGATAAAAGTTAAGTCGAAAAGCTATTTCGTATTGAAAAGTAAGAAACTTTCAGATTTTTGATATTTTTCCATTCTCAGGTTCCGTCTCGCTTGACCCGTATATTAATTCGTTGGGAAATATTATACAATGCGAATAAATCTATTTGATCTCGGTATAGACGAGGACAAACGAATATCGCATTAGCCGTTTCTCGTTAATTTCGTTTCTCAATGTCGCACACGACAGGAGCACGATTTAATTACCATCTTTATCCGTATTCCGTCCCTATTTCCATGGACATATTTTATGGTCTCGTGTATGTACATATATATGTATATATATAGCTATATGGATCTAACGACATATAGATTGGTAATCGGGAGGAAGCTGCTGGGCTTTGCGCATCGACACTGATTCGCGGTGTACACGATCGGCGCTCACGATAAAGGCCAAAGAGAGATGAAGATAAGAATCGAGCATATTGTATATACTTATATATCGATAGTGATATCGATCGATGCCCGAGAGATCTTGGTGGCGGACACGTATCGAGACGACATCGGCGCGACACCCTGTCTCTTCGCGGCATATATATCCACTATTTCCACGGCGATATATCGCGGCATGCGACAACACAACGTTCACATACATATACACACACACTCGCGAGGATTGGAGTATGAGTGTGGTGGACGCAGAGTTATCCGGTAATTAGCGAAGAACTCGCGCGGCTCGGTAGCTGCCAGCCGCGAGTGTGCCACGGCGAGAGAGGCATCGAACACGAAACTCGCGAGCTTCTTCTAACTCGGCTTTCGCTCATGGTCGTTGTATCGCTGCTATGCCGTATTATATCGAAGAAGAAGCATCAGATGGCTATCGTTTTCTACGGTATAGATCGAGAATTAAAGATCCGTTGCGAAAAGTTCGTCCGCCATGATATTATCGTCGTTGCAACACTTATCCTTCGTCGCGGTGAGAAGTCGTTAATTTTTATTAGGCAGTTATGTTGTTTTTTTCTTACCTCGGGAAGCTGAGGCTATTTTGAAAGAATGAAACGAGAACTAAAAACGGAAAAAGAAAAAAATTAAGACTAACATATGACAATTTCACGGAGTTTTCGATTTCGAGAAGGGACGTCGTCCTGTTTCCCTATTATCGGGTGGTCGTCATGCGCCTCGCCATCGAGCTCCGTAGTTCTCGATGAATAAAGGAGGAAAGACACGAACGCCACCATCGAGAGAGCGAGAGGGAGAGAATGCGAGAGCGATCTCAGCCGCTGAAGGGATCGAAACAATTCTCCATCCCCTCAGAACTTCGTCTCTTACTGTGAGAAGCTCCCTGCCCTGTTTTTCCCAACCCCCTCGTAACGTACATGCTGGTGACTACTTGGGCTGAAGGGGCTTTCCAGTTGTCCAGAGAAAGATAGAGAGGGAGCACAGAAAACACTGGACTCCGAGAGACTCCCTTTCCCTTAGTTCTATCAACGCTCTGGTTTTTCAATAGTGTCGGAAGAACCCTGGGGATAAATCTTGGGCTTCTGGTAGCTCGTCGTATGCCGTACAGCCCAGAGCTAAAGAACACGCCCGTGTACCGACGATAACGAGATCCCTCGTTAATTTCTTGGCGCGTGGACGCGGCATGTACGCGGTTAAGACGTTCTGGTACACCGACGCTACCGCCAGGCGGCGTAAGCGCGCGTGGTGGGGCGCGCGCCAACGCGGAACGTTCGTGGTCGACACACTCTAGTACACCGACGCTACCG
This sequence comes from Netelia virgata, assembly GCA_951802705.1. Classification (NCBI taxonomy): domain Eukaryota; kingdom Metazoa; phylum Arthropoda; class Insecta; order Hymenoptera; family Ichneumonidae; genus Netelia; species Netelia virgata. Next base: position 12,161,986 of record OX637865.1, on the reverse strand, counting down.
CAAGGTGGCGCGGGCGCGCGTATCGGAGTACGCGCGGATCTAGCGAAATACATCAAGTCAGTCCTCATATCGTCGTTCCGACGTCATCTCGATGTGTGTTTATATATAGCGAACGAAAAGCCCGAAGCATTGTGAAGAGTCGGTGAAGACAAGAGAATAGAGGGGGGTGGGGGGGGGGGGGGGCGAGCTCGCTTGTCCGTCCCTGTCGCAAGAGAGTCCTGAAATATTCAAGGAGTCGGCGGTCCGGCGACCGGCGAATCTCTCTCTCTCTCTCTCGTCCCCAGTAAGGAGAATCGCACAGATATAGCGACGCAGAGCTCGGTCGACGAGGGCTTAAGGCCAGCCGCGAGGGTCTGACAAATCTGATAAGGACTTTTTGATCCTTATCCTTATGCTAGCGGAAACATGGAACTTGGGGTTGCTGGAGAAAACTGTTGAAGCGCTCTTCCCCTCTCCCTTTCACCACGTGGTCCAAAGTGTCCAGACGCCCCCGCACTTCTGGTCACGGCTTCCCTCGTTGTCTATACGCACACACGCCCTCGTCTACTCCGTACAACGCGTACGGCAAGAAAGAAAAAAAAAGAAGCTTCAAGCTTCCACAATGCGCATTCTAGCGTGTACTCGACCCTCTTCTTGTTCTCCGTCTTCTTATATCCTCGAGCATGGTTCATAATGTATTCTACGTAAGCTTAGTTTTATAAACCACGAGTTCGGACGGTGAAGTTCGTCGACTTTTACGGCCTGTGGCAGTGACTCGAAAAGCTTCCAGCCATCGTTTCGTTTTACACGACGAAATCACATCCTTTCAGGATTTTCATTGCGATTTCCACTCAACAGTCCTCATATCGGCAACTTCGTCGATTATTTCCCACAGCCTCGAAGATAGGCCGTGGCAATTTGTAACAATTTATCGCCGGGGGGCTTTCTCTTTCGTACATTATTCGTAAAACACGTTCGCACTTAATTTACGCAATGCGCGGTTCGTACTTGCGTAGGTACATATCCTGTGGGGCAAAAAAAACGAGCGGAGGGGGCAGAAATAAAGGCCGGTACGACGCCGAGAGAGAGAGAAGGGTTGGCGAATCTGATAAGAGGTTTCTACGGTTGAGCACCGAGAGGTGTGGACGTGCTGTAGAAAGAGAGGAAGAGAGAGAGAGAAAGAGTGCGTTTGCCACGAATCCAAGAAAGGGAAACGGAATGAAGGCTAGTGGATTCGGTTACCTTCGCCAACCGGGCTTTTATATCCCTCGTCTTTTTTTTAACACTTTAGCCATATCCCACGACGTAACCAGATCGACAAACCTCAAACTGCATGAACGTTCGACTTTTCACGCGCAGAATGTTACCCGCATTACCGTTTTATCGATATGGAAATATTACGTCGCTAGATCTCTTATACGCCACCACTCATGCATGCATGAGCGATACACATAACCGAAAAGGTATCGTTAGTCGGGTCATATATTTTTCATCTTGTCTAGACAGGCCGTATAGCCCGAGAATGAGAAGCAAAGACAGTGAGAAAGAAAGAGAAAGATACAATGCAGAGAAAACTCGTCGACGTTGTCGTGGGAAGAGTACATCTCTCTCTCTCTCTCTCTCTCTCTCTCTCTCTTTTTCTCTCACACACACACACACATCAGTCGAGAGTGAATTATGGCCGAACAACGTTTCAGGTATAATATCGGGAGTGATCTCTCGTTGTCTTTGGCGTGTCAACTGCGGCGTGACAAATGTCCCGAGGCCTCATATCCTTCTATATATCGTATCTTTTCGTTCCTGTTCATCCTCCGTATTCTCTGTTACTGATTGTGAGACAGAGAGAGAGAGAGAGAGAGAGCGAGCGAGTGGGAGAGGGATGACGAGCAGGCGACCTATAGATCCTGGAGTCTTGAACTCACCATAAACGTCGTTCATGTCTCACCGGTGATGACCACTCCGATCCTCTTCCCACCCTCTCAACCCTTCTGATTCCACAACCATATTATCTCCGACAATTCTATATCTATACAGTGGTGGTCGGTATCTATTCGTCTTTGCTACGCAACTATATATCCCTCTCTAGGAGATTGACCAGGTGGGATTAATCCCAAATGAGCGTAACGTCCTCATCCCCGTGGGATTATCTATCGAAACCCATCGCGGTAGCTCTCCTCCAATGAGATAACGGGGTTATATAGCAATCGGGTTAAACCCGTCCGTTCGTCAATGCGATTGATACTTGCGGACGTACGTCGATTATACTACGGATTCTACGATAAGAACCACTTTGCTCGCTCTCTCTCTGTCCCTCTCTCTCTCTCTCTCTCTCTCTCTCTCTCTCTCTACCTCCTTGTACCAAAGAATAGAAGCAACATGAAATCATCACTTTGATGGTAACTCGGTCACCGGAAGATTGTAGAATATAGGTTGACGATACGTTGAGACTCATCCGCTTAAAAATTCCTCGACACGTTGGTCCGGTTAGCGACATTGTTATTTATCGCGGTTGTAAAGAGAGAAACACAGAGAGAGAGAGAGAGAGAGTGAGGATGACGAGAGCCGAGAAGGCGTTTTGACGAGCGGTTGAAAGCTTCGCGGGGGCACGATGGCTTATCGACAATGAACGTTTCACAATGGTATGTATGGAAGTCGAGCGAAGAAAGCAATGGGACACACACACACGTCAGCGATAATAGTCGCTCGGACATTTCACCGAGTGATAGAGAAGAAACGAGTGGAAGAAAGGGAAAGAGAGAAAGGAGATTAAAGGAGGAAAACCGTAGAATCCTGCCACGGGTCCGGCTTCGGGATGAGATAAAATGTTTTTTGATAGGCCTGTAAAAGACATCGGGTCAGTCGCAGCGTCGAATGGATACCTCGCGGCTTGTCTCCTATACCTATGGATCTTTTCTTTTTTTTTAACGTGCGTGTTTGTAGTACGCGCGCAATAGTCGAGACTCGGTAAAACGTTTTTCGTGCTCTACGGGCTATTCCGGATCATCCCTATATACTTAGGGATATACATGTTGTTATTCTATATCCATATATATATGTGTGTGTTTGTGTGTGTGTAGAATAGGTAACGTCTGCACTTTCCGACTTTACGATGACACGTAATCCCGAGTGATCGTTTACGCGGCGTCTTCGACCCTGAAGTACACGCTGCTATCTCGTCCAACTGCATATAATATATATGTATCACCGGTGATACCGGATCTAGCGGACACGTGACGACTCTTTTTATGTTAGCTAACGAAAAAAGAAACAGCGGCCAATGTGTAACGAGCGAGTATTAAAAGAAAAGTGACTCATCGATTTTACGAAGATGGGTTTTTTTTTCTTCCGACCGAGGGAATTCACGCGAGTTCCCGAAAATGGGAAGAAAAATACGACATTCTTAGAAGTAATAAACCAAGGAATGCGACGAAATTTCCACGACAACAGTGGCCTAGAGAAAAAAGAAAAATCTTCGAAAATGAATTTGAAATATTTTGTTTTCTGTTATTTTTTCTTCATTGCCTAGGTATTCTCGCGCGTGTGAATTATTACGCATTGCGGAGTGTGAAATCCCACACTGTTCGATGTCGAGACGCGACGAGTCCTCGAAGGACTAAAAAATAATTGCGCTTCGAGTGCGAAACAGGATGATGAATGTAGATATACGTATATGCGTACAGCGTGAAAAACCCGAAGGGGTGCAATGACAAAAACAAAACAAAAAGAAGAGAGAAAAGGAAAAGAAATAAAGAAACTACGGTTGTTCGGGGGTGCGGCAATGACGTCACGTGGTACTCGACGCAATCATAGTCTCTCGTCTCTTTTTTTTCCACTCACTCGCTCACTCTTTCTCTTTCTCTCGCCCTCTTTTCCTCCATCTCCCTCGAAAAACCCTCAAACCTTCCTTTACTCTGTTATTCCCACAGGCGGAGTCTTGACACCCTGGTTATATATATATATATATATAGCCTCGCGGGTGCTTTCTGAATACAGTTGGCGCACTATGCATTGCACTCTCTCTCTCTCTCTCTCTCTCTCTTCGCATGCATCCAGAGTACAACCCCAGAAACGCAGGCCGCGATTGGGAGAACTTGCTCATTCGCACATCGCGGAGAACGCATGTTGGACATGTACAAATATATGTATATATTTGTACACACACCACAGACCTTTTTCTCTCTCTCCCTTCTCTCGCCCGGCGCGAGGAGCGAAAGGGAACGATTGAAATAAAAGATTGGCGCGCAACCCTCGCGTATGAAATTCATACGGACTTCGCACCTAGTGACTCTCTATGTACCGAGTATTTCATGCGTACACGCATTTACGTGCATGTATATGCGGTACAAATGGTGTCGCGAGAGACGAGGAAGGCGTCAAAAGTGCGTTTCGCCCCTAGCCTCGGAAAGGACGAGGGGAAAACTTCGAAAGACGGATGAGCGTCCTTCTCACAGACGTTTTTTTCTTCTTCTTCTCCGTCGAATGCATAGCCGAGATTGTAATCGAACATCACGATGGCCTCTCCCCCTCTCGCGTCACTTATTTCTCGAAAATTGTACTAAAAGAGTTTTCTCGCGCTCAAAGGGATGATTTGCCATCGCTAATTTTTGTTTGCTTCCTTATCGCTAAAAGAGAGAGAATGAATATTATAAACAAAATTTGGAGAGTAAAAGAATTTCGTAATAAAATATAATAAAATTGAAATTCAAATTAGCGAGTTGATTAAATTAAACTAATTAAAGAAATTATTTGTGATTTACACGTTAATTTTTTTGTTGGTCAAACTCCTGGAGATGACTCGTAATTTCGTATTAGTAACGAACGTGGTATAAACCATCACAGTATTTGCGCACCATTGGCAACTTTCTTTACCCCACCGTTTCGAGTCTGGACAACCCCTTCGAATTTTTCTCCGACCGTCTCGTCCTATCTCTGTGTCGAACGAAAGAGAAAAACATACAGTAATAGAAACCGCCGTTTAGGACAGTAAAAATGTCATTTTTGATTTTTTCTCGTCTCTCGAAAATGAATTATAATCCGCAACCTTCAGGCATTGTCCAAAAATGTCTTTAAGGCTTTTTCGTAATATTCGAAAAACACTAAGAACGGTGTAACATGCAAGACTGTACATACATATATATATATACCTGTGTATATCGTAGATAGTAATTTCTACAACGGGGCTCGTTATTTATTGTAATTTATGCTAAGCCCATGAGTGCAGAGGCTACTATTACCAAGGGAATATGAGGAAGATGGTAGCTGTATATAGAGAAAAGATCCCGGTAGGCTGGTATACACCCAAGGGCCAGAAGGAAAAGGCGTCTCTCGACGGCTCTGCTGACCGACATAAACTGTGCCTGCATACGTATATCTACATGTATATATATATATATAAATAGGTATATAAAATATAATATACAAAAAGTTTTAAGTGCGCAGGTAGGGCAGTGCAGGCTTCACGACATAACCATCGGACTATACGGCAACATCTCGGCGGCAACGACTCCCAAATCCGTCTCTAATCCTCTTGACGAGCCTAGCCGAGAGCCTACACGAACCCGAAGGGACCAAAACCTGTAGATTTTTTATTTTTTATTTATTTACTTTTCTCTTTCTCTCTCTCTCTCTCTCTCTCTCTTTTCTGTTTTCTATCTCTCCCTCCATCTGCCTCGCTCTCCCTCAATGTCGGCGAGTCGAGTGAATATATTTCCGGTTCGAGGAATAATAACCAATAGCGTCGATCTTTTCTCGCGAGTGCGGAGGGAACCGAGAGGTCTTCGAATCGTAAAAGCGTGAAAACGAATCACGCGCGCCCCGATGTGTCCGAGAAGGTGGCCATAAACTCGTTTAAAAGTCTCGGAACGAAATTGGTCGTTCACCTATACACGACCCATACGCAGAAGGAGAGAACTGTTCTTTTTTTCTTTTCGTTTTATAAAATTCTAAACCGATCGAACGTTCCGTTAGATTTTCGGTATTTTCGCCTCGTTTTTTTCCCGACAACGTCGAGCTATAAAGCTAGTCGCGACGGGGTAATAAGGAAGCGAAATTTTCCCGCGAGTATTTTCAATCGTTTCGAATCTGCGAACAAGAAATCAACATAGAATATCGATCGATCGAAATTGCGTGAAAAAAATATGAAAATTATTCAATTTTTCGAATAACTTAGGACAATTATGACGCAAAAATAATTATCCGCAATGTGAATTCGTTCTCGATTCTCAAGTACGTTACCGAGAAAAACGAGGATTATGTGATAATGTAGATCGATCGGAAAACTTGAAACGAAGGGCTGATGGACGAGGGATGGAGGAGCTACGAGAAAGTTAAGCGCCCTGTTGTATTCCACGGGATTCGCGGCAACGGAGTCGGAAAATAAACGATCGAGTAAATATCCAGTCTATCCCACAGTGTTGAATAAAATGATGACCGCCGGTTACTACTAGTCTCGCACCCTAAGATCGGCGCGGTAGCGAAGAGGGTGATGAAAACAAAAATAATAATAAAAAATAAAGAAGAAAGCCATAAAATTGAGTCAGAGAGAAATAGAGAGAAAAGCCAATAGAACATCGGCGGGGCCAGCTTCGAAGATAGACGTGGTCCGACAGCTCGGCCTCTCTGCAAACCGACGCATTTCACGCTCGAACAAATTGCATCAGGTATACACGAGATACAGGCAGCATGGCTTACAGAGTGCTGCTACTGTTGATCCTCTTAGTGCAATATTCCATCGAGAGAGGTGAGAACAATGCCCGATAATTTTCGAAATGCTCCGCGCGAGACGAGAAACCGAGATAAATTTCCTCAAGACTATTTACAATTGCATTATTTCTTTTTTAATCGTTTCTCTTTCCAGCGTCTCTAATTTTATATACGTTTCTGCAATTACGCCTATTTTTCCCCATACGTATTCACTTTTCACATATATTGCACACAGGAATGAAAAATTGTTGGAATACCATAAAATAATATAAATAAGAAATAAAACGTTAAAAGTTAAACATTTTTAAAAATCAATACAAATATTGTAAATCAGTGGGAATTAATAGCATACGAATTCAAATGAAAAAGTCAATAAAATATTATAAAGAATAAAATATCGTGAAACATACATTTAAAATGTTCAAAGTTTTCTTCATAAACCGGCTGTTTTCGATTTTTTTCAAAGCGTTTTTATTTCCTCTCGTCTCTTCGGAACAGCCGCAGGTTTCAGACAACTCGTAAATGCAATACGCGAGGGACTTTTTAATGTTCTCGCACGCGGCACAAATGTACCGCGAAGTTTCCTAGCGTACACACGATGAGACAGAGAGCTCGTCGGGGGTACACACGCAAGTGGCTCTCTCCCCGTCTCTTTCTCTATCTATTCGTCGAACAAAATGCCCGAAGCTTCACCGAGAGATGGGGTTGAGAATGAGAAAGAAAAGGAAGAAAAAGGATTTGTTCGGGTCGCTGACCCGACGATTAATAGTAATTTTTCTTTTTGTTTAAAGTTACTCCGTGTGTGTCATGGCATTAGCTTCTCTACCTATCTCTCTCTCTCTCTCTCTCTCTCTCCCTTTGAGATTTTCTCGTTCGTTTCGTATTTCCAACTCCGATGTGTCTCGCTTCATCCCTTCCAGGAAAAAATCGTGAAACGGAAGTTGCTACCGCACCTTCAGGGCGGTGGTACTAAAGCTGTGTATATATAAATATATATATAGATAGCATAAATCTTATTCACCCCCTCCGTCACTAAAATATTAATATTAATGGCAACCGAAGCGCGTCGACTCACGTGACGCCGACGATCGATATACGCAAATACACGAACGGTATTTCGGGCGAAGCCACACCAGGGACTGATTGACACAATTTAATGGATAATCGCGTTGTCTTCGCTCTCATCATCGCTATCGAGAATGATGCGACATCGACATTCTATTTGTGTGTAAGCCGTGCGAACGTTGACTCGCTCGCGTGCCAGTCCCATCGTCCAATACGTTACGAGGGATCGAGGCGGGTTGTGGAAATTATTTTCGGAAACGAGGGACGTGATTTCGAGCAAGGGGGTAGTAGAGGGGACGAAGGAGAAAAAAGGTGGCGAGTCAATAAATTGAAATTAATTGCATCTCCGGCCATCTAGTCTCGATTCCACTCGATTTAGCGCTCTCTCGTCCCGAACGTCTGTCCGAGCGGAAGAAATCTTTTTTCGACTATATTCTCGCTATTCATCAACGTATAAAATCCACCCTTCGTCTCTCGCTCGTCTCGTTTCTACGTGCAAAAATATCGTCGCGATGAGATTTCTCTTTTTCTTTTCCTTGTTTTCCAAAGTTTCGCGCGGAGAAAGAGAAAAATCGCACTCGAACTTCGTAATGAAAATTAAAATTACATCGTTTTTATACTTATTCTATTAAAAGGAAGAAAAACCGTTGTTGTCGAAAGAAAAATATAAAAGGCGCAAAGTTTGCCGCGAAAAATGTTCTACGCTTGTCTAATGCGGAATTGATCGAATTCCGAGGCTCGATAACTGCTCTGAAAAGTTCTCGCAATCACGCTTACTTCGTACTTTCTATAACTATATACGCGAGGCACAAAACGCGTTTTTCGCATCACAAACTTCAACTTATTTCCGGCTTGCCCCGTTCTGCGCTAAAATCGAGGCAACTTTCCTGCTCTCGTCGCTCTCACAGCATACACACATACACCTATATATATATATATATATATATATATATATATATATAGGTTTAACACGAAAGCCGATGCAGGAAAGCGCCGAAAAACTTCGAAACTCCTCCCTCTCTCACTCTTTGCCAACAGGCTTGTAATTATGAACGCTCCAAGTCACAGGTTATTGCGAAGTGAAAATCTGTGGGAAACTTTTGATTGTATTATCCACCGTAGCATTTATATATACATATATATATACATAGAGAAAAAGAGCGGGAGAGATAAGAAAATGACGACGTAGGCGAAGAACAAGATTTTCCCTAGACACTCAACGTTAAATTTCTTTGCACCCTGTAGAGTTAAAATACGAAAAAAAAAATATTGAATTAAATTTGTCGCAATTTCCTGTGGTTTTAATCACTGACTAATTAATTTTTTTTTTCTGTTGCAGGTACGTATTCGAGCTGAAAAATATATATATATATACATCGTGCTCTGTTGAATCGAAGAAGAAACCGTTAACGTGAGTCATTAACCATAAAACCAGGATTAAGGTCAAGCAATTTTTCAAATACTCAAAACTTTGGGACACACCTCACCCCCGTCACGAAAAAAAGATCACTTTTATCATTATCGAAAGGAGCGGGAGCCAGTCAATGAAAAATTTGTCGTTCGAATTGGCGCGCGGTGAGATCTTTCTCCGGAACACTCTTTCGTCTCTCTTTTTCCCTCTCTGTCTCTCTCTCTCTCTCTCTCTTTTCGGCCGTCCTTCTCGCAGCCTCCACGATCAGTTGGACCGTCTATTAAGCGAGAGCAGCCGAAGAATTGCGCGAAGAGAGTGCGAGAGAGAGAGAGAGAGAGAGAGAGAGAAAGGAGAAAGGGCGACAGAGAGGCACTTTATGCGTTTCTTTCGGCTCGCCATTTCGTTTGCAATAATTTATGCGAGAAGACAGGTTGAGAAATGACCGCTGGCTCCTTGTGCAACCTTAATTTGCAACAGTTTACTTCAGGAACGCTTTGAGAAATGGTCGACGAGACGATATATATATGAAAGGGATATGGGAGTCTCTTCGAGAGGGTCTCGCTACGGAGTACGAGAAGAGGACCTCGCACACACGAGATCGGAGTGTATTAGCCTCAGCCCTCCCCCCTTGCCTCCCTTTACCCATCCCCCATTTTGTCCTTTTGGTCACGAAAGCCAAGACCGCAATCTCGCGAAATTAAACGTTCGCGAGAGACACGTCGGACTATCGATATGCGTAGGCATCGAGGATCGTACCTTCTTTTTCTTACCGGTGCGACGACAAAAATTTCTTAAAAACAAGCACGAAGTCACGAGACACCGAAGTTCTAACGTTCAAAAATATTCTTATAAGAAGTTACGCCGTAAAAAAAAAATCGACGATGAATTGAATCGCGTCCGCTTAAAAACAATGACACATTACAGTCGTCTCATCCCTCTCACTCGCATTCCATTGATACGAAAAAACAAAAAACAAAAAACAGAAAGAAAAAAAAGAACAAGTACTCGCTTTTAACCGTGACCATATCGGACGCGTTGGCTACGAGTAAAGGGCAACGCATAAAAACACCAATCGTACAATTGACATCTCGCGTGTATTTTATAGCCCGTAACAATCCCTCGGCTATAACTATTATAACAGCAATTCACTTAATACCCCAAGACATATGCCGAGAGTATCGCCGCCAATAAGTATACATTACTCCTTCGGTGCAAGGGGGCAAACGAATCGTAGATGCTGCGGTCGGTAGGGGCACCAACTTACGGACAAAGGAATGGACACCATCGGCTAAAGCTACCTATATATGTACATATATATATATATATATATATATATATATATATATATATATATATATAGAGATAGATAGGGCTTGCAAGGAACTTCGTAATCCTTGGGTATCCCGAGTATCTTACCTTCGTACAGTATATAACATTCCACGCCTTATAACCGATTCTACGATCCCCCGGCTGCTGTGCTGGCTGGTTTCACCGGGTGAACCATCCATAGAGTCCATTACCTTTTCCACAACAGCAGCAGCAGCAGCAGCAACAGCAGAAGCAATGTGCACTGCAACCGGCAGAAAAGATATACCCGTATCGCATAGAGAGATAGAGAACGAATGAGCAAAAGAGGAAGCTGGTCTTCTCTCTCTCTCTCTTTCTTTCTTTCTTTCTTTGTACTTTTTCTCTCTTTCTTTTCGTCTCCGTCTATGTACCGCGCTCCAGCAAGAAATGAAAGGTGCGGAGAGATGCGTGCACGAGGCGCGCACTCACGAACGAACACACGCGCAGGCGCATTGATGCGAATGAGAAAGATAGATGGGTAAGAGAAAAGCGAGGGAGGACTTCAGGGATGAAGTCAATTACATTATGCATATGAACGGCCAACGTGCACCGGCAGAAACTCTCGCGTCGGGGCAATACAAGAAGCAATCGCTCCGGCTCGCGCGCATACCCGGTGAATGCCACTGCTAAATTAACTACCTACCTAGTTGTGCGTAATGTAATAATGTACGCCGAGAGTATATGCCTTGGCCGCTTATACTCTTCGGGCGTAGATATAACATCCCCGCATTCCTGTTTACGCGGGGCGCAATGAGACGTCGGTGATTGAGGAAAAATTAAAAAATCCCACCCCCATCGCTCCCGATGTTTTTCTTCGATCGTATTGCTTTTTTTTTTATATGGAGAATTTTTTCGTCTTTGTTCGTAGAAAAAATTGTTGGTTTTCACGCGGAAAGATTGAATATTTTATTTTACGATGGAAAGTACAGGGCTCTCGATTATTTATTGAAAATTCAAGCGTAAAATTTTTTTTTTTTTAGAAATAATTATGAAAAAGAAAACTTTGATAGGAACATAATATCGACATAATGCGACGATCTTGGTCTTCCCTCGTTTCAAAATATTTACATTTTTGGGATAATTGAGATGAAAATGAGACGAATTGTTGTGATTAACCCTTGAATGCATCGGGTTGCTATTTGGCAACACGCATTATAGCCAAAGGCAACAAACCGCTCACATATATTTGTATACGGTGCACGTCATTCATGAGTCATAGATTTTCTAACCGCAAAGAATGCAAAAATAAATAATTTTGTAACACAAAATATTTTCACAAAGATTTGATTTTTTCCTTATTTTTCCTTTAATATACATTCTGTTTTTTTTAGTAATATTTGATAACTAGAAACTGTAAACAAAAAATCGTGCATTTAAGGGTTAAACATTCAAAATTCTCGACAACGAAATATTACTTCTTCTTGTTAACAGCGAGAATAACGAACCACGTTTTCATCAAAATAATCGGTTTCTTCGTCGATGAATATCAAATTAACTCTTTTCGATCAAATATATTAACAAGCTACAAATACGTACTTGCCACTTCGATAATTGGCGCGTCCACCGCAAAACGAGAACACCTCCGAAAGATACAAAATCGACTCATTTTCCAATAAAAAACGATCGAGCCCCAATGTCACGAAAAATTCTAACGAGCCACGAGTATGTACTTATCGCGTAAATTACTTACATGATCAAGTCGAATGTTGACGCCTCGTCAGTGCGAAAGAAAGAAAAAAAAAACGATACGAAATTATTGAAACCTTTTTCTTTCTTCCTCTTGCCCCCGAGATATTCGAACGAGTCGCAAATTCGTAGCTATCATGACCGATAGTTTGCGTGACCGGGGCAATTTCTTCGCCCGCTCCGAGTGTCGTGTACGACACTGAAGAATGGATACGCACACGTGAAGAATCGAGCGAGGCCTCTCGATCATCCCCATGCCGAGAGCACGAGAGAGTTATATTCCACCTACGTTTATGCATCATTATGTTGAAATGTAGGTAACCGGTGTATCCCGTCTGTATTATCGCTTATTCTCTCGCAAACGTGTGACGAAGGGATGTGAGAGACACGCACAATGCCATCACCGTGAATACATATCTCTCTCTCTCTCTCTCTCATCTCTCTCCCATCTCTCTCTCTCCCATCTCTCTTCCTCTACCATTCGAGAACCAACCCGGACTGAACGACGTGTCCTCGTCGCTGTCTCTCCCGGACCTTATTACGGATGGCTGACAGTGTTAAGTGTAGCATAATGCTATAGCCCGCACGTATATACATATGTAAGTACAAAACGTTTGTAGTGCGAGAGACGGAGACATAGACGGAACATTCCGATGCAGCGAGGACGCGCGGTTGAATTTCAAACGTAGCGAAATGGAAGACACGCTAACATAGACATCAGCAAGAAAGCAAGAAAAAGATAAGGGGGAGAAAAAACGGGGTATCGTCGGAAACATATTCATCGCGAGTTTTAACGCTGCTTTATCGTCGCGTGGAGATACGACAGGGAGGAAAGGAGAGAGAGAGAGAGAGAGGTCGACGTAGAGCGAATCGCGTCGTCTATGCAAGAAATTTTGCTCGCGCAACGTGAAAGTCGTACGATTTAAGTATACGAATTCGTCTTGATAATAATACACGTGTTTTGCTTGTATCGCGACGTCGCGTCGAGGAGCGCCGGGAGCAGCAGCGAAGCGTGAAAAACACCCGATTTTCTCGTCGTTCGCCAAGAGACGGCCTATATTCCACGTTTTACACATAGTCCGATGTAAGTATATACGTCTAGTATACATAACAGGAATTGTAGCAAACTCGGAGTCGTTTCCGTTGGTTCTGTAACGGCTCTCTTAGCCGTCGACCATGAGACGGCGAGGACGGAGCAAATGTAGTTTTCTTTTTCTATTTTTTCTTTACTTTTTCATCGGCTAGAGTTTGAGACGCAACGAAGATTTGCCTATCGAAGGTTTTTTTTTATGAAATAAGAGGGTGTGTCAGGGACGAGAAACGCACTGCCGTAACGGCGTTATAGCCGGAGTGTCTTGTAATATCGTCGAGAAATTCATGGAGCAACGACGGTCGCACCCACGCATTTATTTTTCACCGGATTATAAAATAACGCGAGGATTTACTCGGGATGAATTCTTATGAAGGTCACGACCGACGATGCAATAAGAAATTGTATAAGGGCGGGTTTCCGGTGCGCTATATACACGGGCTCTTGCTCTACTCGTTTCTTCATAAATATATGTATATATAGCTAGGAACTTATTCGTGCGACACCGATGACCGTGATATCGTTCGAGTTCTCGCAGACGTATGGAGAAGTAACCCGTTTTCCCTTCTGGCGCGATTCCGTTTCTTCCGTTTCTTGTTTTTTTTTTTCTTCATGTTGTTCTTGCTTTTTCTTCAACGCTATACGCTTGGCGCGTAATACACGAGCACTTTATCAACACGCACGCGTATGGGCTACGGTCGCGCGAAGCCACGAAAGAGGGAGAGAGAGAGACAGATAGAGAGAACGAGAGACGCGGATAGGACGCAGCGTGCGACAATTTCGATTTCGAACCAGTTACCATTCCGCGCGTTCACGCGGTTATACGAGCGAGAAAGAGGCACGAGCAAATAGTGAAGCAGCGCTGAGAGATCGACAACAGGAAAACCGGCTTGCGATGACTTAGCGCGCGCTCTCTTTTCTCTCGAAGGAGACTTCGCCGGCCGGTTCTCTCTTCTAGGCTCGAACGATAAGAGACGGAAGAGAAAGAAGGACAAAAAAAAAGCACAACAGATAAGTCTCGCCATTTCTCATAGGTTCGAGAGGGGGTGTTGGCGCATGTGCGGTTAACGGAATAACGGGATTGACGAGAACTCGCTCGTTGCTTGGAAAAATGTATTTATAAAGCGTGACTTTTATCTTTTCTCTATCACTCTCTCGCTCTCTCTCTCTCTCTCGCTCTCTTTCTTTCTTTTTTTCGCGGTCTCTTTTACCGTGAGCTACACGCTACCTCGGATTTATTCCGTTTAAAATCGGGTTTGGGCAAATAAATTCAACGGTAATTAGATGTCGTGTGAAAACGATGACCGTGAGAGTCAAAGTATTTACGATCCTGGTATCTGCATGTTATGTATAATGCGGTCGTATCGGTTATATCGAGAAGTCTTTAATTCTAGCTGTAGATTCGCCCCGGGCTTTTTCTCATCGATGATTATCACGAACACTCCAAGATCGGTCGCTACTGATTTACTTTTAATCGATTGTTTTCTTACCGATGCGAAACTCGTATCGCAATAATCGATACGTTCGCTTGAACTATGATCTTTTAGAGCAATTTCAAAATTTCATCATTCAAGGATTACAATCGTTATTTTCGATCCAGAACTTTGGAGTCGAATGAAAAAATAAAATGGCCGCTAATCTTGCCCAATGTGCTCGTTTGACACCATTTTTTTGGCTACAATGGCCGACCATCGTCGCAACTTGATCGATATCTCCCCGCATTAGCCACTTCGGCGGCCATCTTGGAATCGTACGAACGCCCAACGAAAAAGAAGGTGTCTCCTGGCACAGGTGTGTAACACGATCGAGGGTGTGCTCTACCGTGGAGAGATCAAAAACCCTGTATCGTGTTCCTCTCCCTCCGTATGTCCCTCTGCCGTGCGTGTGTGTGGCAGTAGGGCGCGTTCTTCTCCTCATCCTCGATTTCTTCCTCGTCTCTCCCCGCGACCGCGCACAGAAATGGCCGACCTGTGCGGTATTGGTTACAACGACGCGTATATATTCCTTGACGGGTATACGCGTAAAGCAACCATCTTTGTGAGACTTTGCGTGCTTCCTACACTTCTCAACGACTACGGGAGCATATTACGACAGCTCCGTAGGCTGAAGGGGAGAAGAAAGAACGAGAGAGAGAGAGAGAGAGAGAGAGAGAGAGAGAGAGAGAGAGAGAGAGAGAGAGCGTTCAGCTCGTAAGGGTTTCCATGTTCCGGGTGTTAAAGACGGCTTTCTTCGCGACCGATGAAGAGGATACGTCCTCGAGGGGGCGGAACACTAAACTACCCTCAGAAAATTCTCGATATATCGGAGATTAGCTCAATTTGAAATAAATCCCTATTTTCCGGTCGACTCTCATCGAATAATAATTAATACTATTATCGAATCAATTATAAGACAAATATTTGTATAAATAAAAAAATTTCATTTACAAAAGGATAACAAAAATATTGAAAAAATTAAATTTGTATAATTTTCGAGATTTTTACGTTTCTTTTGAAAAAAAAAGAGAACTGTTCGCATCGATGCCAGACACCACTCACGATTTTTCCCAAGGATTCCGGCAAGGTGAATTATTCCCGAAAACAAAAAGCCCGCGAGAAGCTCTGTCGGTACAGACTTCAACTCCACTTCAGCCGCGGCTTCATCTTCATCACCCTCGGCCGTACATTACAAATTTGTTCTCCGCCCTTCGGTCCCTCCGTTAATCCATGCTCGTTTCGTGCAACAAGGAAACCAGCCGAAACAACGCGAACCCTCATGAGAGCGCGAGAGCTCCTTTCCCGAATTCGAAGCACGTCCGCCACCCCTTCCGTCATTCGCCCCGTACATATACCTAACGAGAAAGATAGAGACAAGCACACACAACGAACTAATATTAAAAACTCGACGCCCACGAATAATCGTCCGCGGGAGATATATTTTTAAATAAACTTCCCAGACTGTAACGGAACTGGTTACTTTTTACCTGAAACGCGTACCTCGAGAATGAGAGGTTTCGGAGATTATAGACCTCTTCGTGCATACTCATATATAAATAAGTATATATATATATATATATATACGCAGACATCTGGCACATGCACGAAAGAGCAGGAAAGCTTTTAATTAGAATTATTAAATATTACGAGCGTCGGAGGTTGCCTCAATAATTTCTCGTGTTCATTCCAACATAGCCGGGAGCCCGGGAGAGTTTGGCGGGCTTTGGAAAGAACTAGAAATGTTTCCCATTCGCGAGTCGATGTATATATATATATAGAAATGCTCAGCTCGAAGAGAACCTTCGGGCGAGAAAGAACCCAAAAGGACCATCGAATTCGACGGGCAACGCGAAGAGAGACCACTCCGATATGATGTATGGCCATAGCGTGGCAGAGGAGACGCTGGGCCTTCGCTCGGGCCACAAGTCTGGAACGCGATTTTTTTAAGGCCACATGCGAGAGAGAAAGATCTTCAGGTCGATGCGACCTTCGTGCGCCCCGGGAATAGTCCCGCAGACTATATATATATATATATATGTGCTGAACATTTGTAACCGATGCTGCGTGCTTCTGCCGCTGCGTAAAATGTTGTACGATCCCGTCGAGACACCAGGAATATCATCGTTTCTCTCTTTCTCTCGACTGCGCTAGGAGAATTGGAGTTAATCTTTTCTTTCGATGTTTTTTTGTTTTTTCTTCATTTTTTTCACGAGGGACGCGGAGATATCGATGCCCGCGGGATATCGGCTGTGCTCGATCGAGCACAGTCGGACTAACTTCTCTTACTAACTTCGTTAGAAAATGATTTTGCCGTTTGTGTTTAAAGAAGAAAATGGTATTTTTTTAATATTAGTACACAAGTTGGCCACGACGTTAACGATAATGGCGCTACGAGTCGATTCCGAGATGGCGGACGATTATTTCGAGGTTATGCGTCACGCGGCACGTAGCCCGAGTTTTTGGTTTATTGCCGACATCAACGAACACTCGGCGTTATTTCGTTGAGAAACGTCCCGCTACCGATGCCAATCTCGCTCGGCCTAATGACGGAATTACGATACGATGATCGCGTGTTTATATTCAACGCGGTGCAACACCGTGCGCGAGAACGACGACGACGCGTATTATAAATTCAAGCGCATTATGCCCTTTTACTTCTCCGAGGCAATGGGACTAAAAATGCATCGGGTCCTGGGCAAATATGCGTTATGTGTACGAACCTCGTTAAGAAACCGACTACGGAAATCCTCCCCAATCAAAGCGAGCTACGGAGAGGGGGGAAAGGGCCACGTATAATTATTTGCGCCAGGCAACGGCGTGGCCGGCCCGACACTTGGCAATAAAGAATAAAGATAATACAGCTGTAATATACTCGAGAGAGGTACGGGGGCCTATCTCTATATAGATATACGCCATGTGGCCAAAGCTAATTCGTGTTCTTCGTCGGCGGTATATTCAATCGCGACGATTCTTATCGTCTTGTAGATAACGAACGACGAGACGGCATTCCCAAGTATAATGTGCTTGAAAACGAAAGAGGAAAGGGCTGAATGAAATTCCCAGAGACTTTGAATCATCTTTTTTTCCTCTTCGCTCACCCCTCGGGGGAGAGAGAGAGAGAGAGTCTGAAATATTTCGGCAGCGATATCCTGGAGATGATAATGGATCTAGGGGAAATTATCGAAGGATTACGCCAAAAACCTGTTACCGATCATTCTCAACTCGTTCGAAATCGGTTCGAGATGCGACGGCAATTTTTCACGTTCTTCCACAATATTAAACAATATTTCGCGATAAATTATCATATTAAACGATTGTTAATGATCATAAAACATTCGAGAAAATCGTGGATCTGTGAGAGATCGACACGAGACTGACGAACCACTGCGTATATTTTCCATCCGATTATCATCATTTCCTGCATCTATTCGTTATTATTCGACGACGAACTTTCGAGTAGTTTGCCTACGATAAATGGTATTCGGGGGTGAATTTCACGTGTTTCGCCGGTCTCAAAGTGTCCCTTCCGGCGATTTTCTGTCCGAGACAAGTGTAAATGATCGAATAAAGGGGGAAGCAGAGGCGTGGAATAAGCAACGAAGAAGAGGTTTGCTCTTCTAAATATATATATATATATATATATTTGCACACTCGTATATATATATATATATATAACCTATAAGAACGTAGACGATATGCGAGCTTTGGTAACTGGAGCCGTCGCGTTCGGCTTCGCCTCGTCCTTCTCTTGCGCACAGACGCGAATACCATAGGAAAGAAGTATGGAAAAAGGGGGCGACTGTGGGTTGAACTCCCCCTTCGAGTCTCTCTCTCTCTCTCTCTCTATCTCTCTTCGTTTCTCGCTCGGTCGATCTTATAGCTTCTCCGCGTCGCCGCCGGTCTCGTGGTCCGACAGATTCGCCTGGGACACGCAAAAGTGAAGAACCAGACCCGACGTGCATGCTGCCTCGCTGCCGCTGCTGCTGTTGCTGCTGTTGCTGCTGCTGCTGTTCCTCTTTCGTCTGACCAAAGGAGGTACATAGCGCCCAACATCATCATAATACCCGAGGCGAAGGCGACCAGGGTCTGCCTCGATCCCTCTGCGTGCCGTGTTGCTTCCTTCTTCTCCTCGCTCTTTCTTTCCACTTCTTCGTTCGTCTCTTCGTTGTTTTCTCCTTCTACTTCTTTAATTTCTTTTTTCATTTCATTTTTATTCTCCTCTTCATTCTTCATTGCTCCCGTACCGTCGGGGTCTTCGCCAGAGGTTCATCTGGCGAGAGATGACGATGGTGGTGAACGGGGGGAAGGCGCGGAGGGGGTTGAGGCTCGGATAGCCGCTTTGAGGCGATAAAGACAGAGAGTGAGGAAAGAGTTGAAGAAGAAGGGGAGCGGGGGATGAAAACGAGGGAAAAAAATGGAAAAAAACGTCTATGAAAAGACCCACGTTACACTTATGTATATAGCAATCCTCTCTCGCGTCGTGTACGAGACAGGCGCTGGTTCCACCCCCGTGTCTCGCCGGTCGCCGGGGCCTTATATTACTCCGGCCAGCGAGAGGCAACCAGGCGGGCGCGATGACGTAGGTGTGAATGTAGTCAAATCACGTCAGACTCAATTCGGCCCCTCTTGTGGGTCTCTCTGGGCTGGCTTCTCGTCTCTCTCTCGTCCCTCTCGCTCTCTTTTGGCTGACTACTTCTCTCGCAGAGGCTACCTCGTTTCTCCTTGCGAGGGACGCCAAACGAGAAGAGGGAGTGCGAGCGTGGATTATGGCCTCTCTCTCTGCCTCTCCCTCTGCTCTCTCTCTCTCTCTCTCTCTCCCTCTGTGGCATTTTCTCTCTCTTGCTCTCGCTCTCCCTCTCCACCGTACAATACCGATGGTTAACCAAAGTGACAAGAGCATAACGTGCCTCTCGATGGCGGAATAAGAAGAAGAGAGGGGATAAATTCTCCAACGAGCTCGCGGAAATCGAAAGGGTCGAAGGAAAAATGGGCGGTTGGTGAAATAAAGGGAAAAAAACAGGGAAAAAAACGTCGAGAAGGGCTCGACGCACTCGTCTCGTTGAGCCACGAGACACGGTGTATATCGTTCGAAATGCGTGCCAGACTATCCCCATTCTCACGGGATAACCCGAGGCACGTATATATTCTTCGTCCGGGTCCGAGCTCACACCCCCGCACTTCCTGCCTCGTTCTCCGTCTTTTTCTCACCTTCTCTCGCACCTTCCTCGCCGCCTCCTCGTCTCTCGTTTCTCTCCGTCTTCCTTCCTCGCTTACGCCGACTCGCGGTTTGCGCCGAGGCGTCTATACCGGGGTGAATTTCTTCATTGGTTTTTTTTCATTGTTTTTTTTCTTTTCTTTTTTCGACGCGTTCTCCCCTTTTGTGTCGTACCGGCAGCGTTTACCCAACTGGTACGAAGAAGGATGAAACGCGGAGTGTGTTCGCGATGACGGTCTCGCACCTTCGTCGTGGCTTCCGGCACGAGGGCAGGCAAACTGGTAAGCTAGCCCGTAAGAGCACCACCTTTTCTTTAACTCTTTCTCTCTCTTTCTCTCTCTCGCTCTCTCTCTCATCGTCTCAATTCATTCTGTTTGGTTGCTTCGATGCCCGATAATCTCGCGATAGAGCATTCTCTTCACTCTGTTTCCGTCTCTCTCTCTCTCTCTCTCTCTCTCCTATTCACGCGACCTCTCCGTCCCAGCCTCGTCGTTGGGTTAATGAAACGAGATTGAAGAATTGCCAGCTGCGGTTTATGCCGGTGAACTATCCCCTGCCTATCAAGATTTTCTAGGCGAGATAACATCGCTAACGAAATAGAATAATTCAACAGGGGGGTAGATATTTCGCTCGGTTGCGGCTGTACAACGGGAAAATTTTGACTGGAGAGTTCCGGCGTTTATTGTCTGCACAAAATTAGACTGAATAATTTTTATGAAATTTTCATATTAAAAAGAAAAGGAAAAGAAAAGAAACGAAAAAAAACTCCTTCCCTACAGTAAGGGGGATGAATAAAAAAAACGTGGTGTTCGTCACGAATATCCGGTGGGACATTTCGATCCGACATTACCTGGCTTCCCGTGATGAGCGAAACAGGGTGAACACCCCTTGTATACGCAAAACCTCGATACTCTTGAAGAAAACCACCCCTCCCTACGTTTTTTTCACCATGCTCTCTCTCTCTCTCTCTCTCCCTCTCTCTCTCTCTCTCTCGTATTTCCCTCCAATTATCTCGAATGCTGCCATACTTTCGATGAATGCGTAACGAGAGCAGGGCGGCGCGCGATGAAAGACAAAGATACGACAGGACAAAAAGGAAGAACCACTGGGCGCTATAACGCACACGCCCGGAGAAGAAGAAAAAAAGCAAGAGACGAGAATGCTCGGAGCGAAAAGGAACGAGAGAGAGAGAGAGACGAAAATACGAAATGTACTAAGGGAGAAAAAGAAAGGAGAACGAGAGAGAGAGAGAGAGAGAGAAGAAAAGAGAGGTTCCCGTAGTGCATGCAGAGTACACACATGTGTGTACGTACCGACGTCATATGTCGTGTTACCTATATATATATATAAAAAGACCTCGGGTACGAGTTCAGGAAGACGCGAGTCTCGAGGCCGTCGATTGGTCGCTATGCACCCTTAGACTTGCACGTGGGCGTGCATATAAGCTCGTACGACTCTTCTGGTACATACGTACTTACACATACGTTACGTACAGGCCCCGATACACATAAAACCGGGTCTATACTGCTGTCACGTGATCGCGGGCATGCTCTCGGTTCTCCCTCGGTCCCTCGGTCGACGGGTGCATGTGACTGCAACGAGGAGAGCTCGGGTGTGCACCCTGCGAGAGGAGAGAAAAAAGAAGAGAAAAAAAAACAGAAGAAGGGTTGCTATACCTTCGAAGGGTGGTAGTGGTAGTGACGGTAGGGTGGTGGTAGGTTGAGGCGAGGCGAGAGTACGAGGGCAGGGTGAGAAGCTAGAGAGTTGGCCCCCGGAGGGGTGGAAGTCATTCTCTGTTCCTCTTTGCCTTTGTTTACCTTGGGCCGATCATTAAAATGGCCGCCATATCGGTGGCTTCTCATTGGCTGGTTTGATGCCGCCACCCCCCACCCCCTCCTCGCTAGTACCTCATTCCCACACCACCTCTCTTCATCCTCAACGTGCATGTGCACTCCACCATCGCGCGAACCACCACGAGAAACGACGTCAACGTCGAGTAACTGCAGCCACCAGCAGCTAGCGCACACCCTGCTTGCTTGCTTGCACCCTCTTCTTCTTCTTTCGATGAAACACGCTGCGCTGCTCCTTATTGTCGGGTGCCTCTACTCCCCACGGCACGTATGAAACGTACGTGTGATGTAGGCACTCACCCTCTCGCACGCCCGTCTCTTCCTCCTCTCGTGTTTCTCTACTCCTTTCTTTCTTTCTTTCTTTCTTTTTTTCCTTTTCCAACCCCCTTCTTCCAACTCCTTTCCACACACGGTTTTTTTCATCTCGTTTTCTACGTATCGCGATGCGATGCGATGCGTGTATACAGGATCCCGTACCATCGCATCGTCTCAATAACGCGCAGACAGCCCTTAAGTGTGCCGCTCGTACGTACGTGTACGTATTTTGTCAGCTATTCGCCGATACATCGCCCTGTAAGTACGTATTAGCGCGCCTTCCGTACCTACTAATGTTCCACGTTGCACATTCATTTCATCTTTATCGGCACCATTTTCCCGCTGCCGTCGATATATTCATCGATGGAATATGAAAATCGTGACTGGAGTCTCTTACAGCCGTGAATTCCGGAGTGATGTTGGGAAGACGACAGGGCTGGTTGAATTTTCAAGTGGTTTAAATTTTGAACAAACCACCCCTTTATCTCTCGCTCTCTCTCTCTCTCTGTGCAAACACCCGGAATTTTTCATTCTCACGCCACCAAATTCAATTGCTCTGCCTCTTTTCTCTTATTTCGAGAATTCCCTTCTCTACCAATTCGATTCGTTTTCATTGACAAAAATGATGGAAAAAAACGAAAAAAAAAAGAAATCATTTCCCTCGCATCGCCCATTGCTAGCTGGCGAGATATTCGAAAGGTTGATGCGTGTGATGCTTCGTAGTCGGCCGAAACATCGGGGCAAGGGCTGACTTTTGGTTTCGTGTGCGTTGAAATAAAATCCGCGCGCGCGCGGGAGGGGAAGTGAACGAGAGGCGGAGAAGAGAACGAGAGAAGAACGAAGACGAGAGGTGAAATCACGTATTCGCATGGTGACGACGACGACGGCGGCGGCGGCAGCGGCGGATGGATCTGCAGAAGAGAAGGTATAGCCGCGGCCTCGTAACTCTCGAATCGGCCAATCACGCGTAACGACTCACCGGGACCGACAATGAGGCTACCGTGTGTCTCTCGCCCAACTATACGTCGATCCGCGGGTTCTCTTCGGTCTTTCTCCTCATCCTCTCTCTCTCTCTCTCTCCCCCTCGCTCTCACTTTCCTCTTCGCATCACGTATGTTTATTCCCCGTTCTTTCTCTCTCTCTCTCTCTCGTTCTTCCTACTCATTCCCCTTTATTCGATCCATTCCGTCTCTTCGGCCGCTTCTCTTTCGTTGTAGTCGTCGTCGACGTTCTCGTCGTCGTTCTCGTCGTCGTTCTCGTCGCAGCCGCGCGCGAACCGCATTCCGAAATCTGGAATAAGTCAGGCACCCGGCGGCACTTTATTTGCTCATTTCCCTCGACGGCAAGCCGCGCGCGGCGAATCGAACCTCCGGGCTTCCGTGGAATCGGCAGGATTTTCTGCTCGGAGCACGCCGTGGTTAGGGATTCAACCCCTTTCTCTCTCTCTCTCTCTCTACCTCCTCGTTCATTCTCTCGCTCTCTTTCACTCTCTTCGTCTTCTCTCGCGGACAACGCCATCTCTACATACACGCACACACCTTCGACTCTCTCGATACCGCCGATTCTCCCCTTTTCCTCCGTCTCTTTCTCCGTCGCGCGCGCGACCCCTACCGCCGGCTTTCAACGGGACCGCAACGGACACGAGACGAACTGTCACCGGTAGTAATACATCGTCGCCTTTTCGTCTCTCGCGTTAGCGCCCGCTCGCGCTCGCGCGAGAGAACGCCGCTGAGCGAATCGAGGGCCTCTCTCACGGGACAACCGGTGAGACAGAAAGAGAGAGAATCGGACGAACGTACGGACGGACCAGCGACAAGACGTGTAGGAAAGGAGCGCGCACGGAGAAGCTGACGATGTGCTGCGACGCAACGACAGAATGGATTGCGGAGGTGGAGAAACGTGAATAAAACGGAATGGGGTAGAATGCTTCTCGCGAACACGTGTTATACGAATAAGAGGAGAGAAACGAGAGACGATTCTCTCTCTCTCTCTCTCACACACACACACACATTATAATCGCTGGTGAACGAAATGTAGCAGCATCAACGTTGAGAAAAGAGAAAAGAGGGCTATGTGTGTAGGAGTCGAAGTCAACTATGGTAGAAGGGTGGTGTGTCGAAGAAGGGAGCAGGGTGGAGGAGGACTACGAGAACGACTACGAAAGTGTTCGAAGATTTGCAGACGGGTTATAGGCTCTTTTTTCTCCCATTTCTCTCTCCTCATCTCTTCCTCAATCTCTCTCTCTCTCTCTCTCTCTTTCTTCGATGGTTTGCCAGCTTGTTGGTTCTTTCTTGAACGTTGTTGCACCCGCGCAAGAGACGCGTTCGTCTCTCCCTGTTTCGCGTCGTCAAGTTCGCGTCCCGGCTCTGGTTGGCAGGTAGGCAACCCCGTGGCAACCGCCAGACCGTTCGTACCTTTTCCCTCGATTCCCTTCGATCTCGCCTTCTCCTCTACTCGTAGGAACTATACCTATATTTATAGATAACTGCTTGCTCCGAGTTCCGAGGCACATGCGATCGAGAAAGAGAGGAAGCCTATACTCGCGTCTCCTTCTTCACAGGAGGACCGTCAACGCGGAGAAGGAAAGGCACACGATCTCTCGAGGATGCGCGGCGAGACCGACCGACTACAAACGAGCCGTATTCGCCAAATCCAGCTAACTCGAACCGAAATGAATCGAAGGAATCTGTCTACCCCTCGACTCTCTACCCCCGACCCCCTCTGTCTCTCTCACTCTCTCTCTCTCTCTTTCGTTCTTTTCTCCAGTTTGTTTTCACTCTCCGATCGTCTCTGCTCGACCCGATGGTTCGTGTGCTACACATGCGTCTCATTTTGCCCCTGCTACGAAATCGGACATGGCTATAATAGCGAACTTCTCGATGTGAAGGACTCTCTCTCTCACTCTCTCTCTCGCTACCAATTCTTTTGAAAGAGAACCACGACCTGGAAATTATTTGTTGACTCGCCTTCAAAGTGAGAGATATTCAAGCTCCGTCGAGTTTCGATTCGAGAAATTCCGATGTAATTCCTTGCGGGGCGTTTATTACGCGAGACCTTCACCTTTCTGTGGTATATGTTCTCGCATTAAATACGTATTATGCATCGTTTAGTATTTTTTGGTTTTTATTTTCGGTTTTTTTTTCATCCAAGGAGCAAACGAAAAAAAACGCCGCGCACGCCGGTCGTTTCGATTATGGTAATATACCGTGGGTTTCTAATCAGGACCTGGCCGTTCATCATTTCTTGGTCTCCACTTCTTCTTCCTTCGTCTCTCTCTCTCTCTCTCTCTCTCTCTCTCTTTCTCTCTTGCGTTCTCTTCTGTCCTTCGCACGGGGTATGTGCCGGCTTCCACGCGATTCCGTTATACGAGAAAATACGACGATCGGAGAAGAAAGAATTATGATTCCAGCGAGTTAAATATCGCCGAACCCTGGTGGCTGCGTAAAGCTCCTTGATACCTTGCCTCTTCTATCGCGCTCAATTTCTATCTATCTACGTATGTACACCCACCTCCTGAATAATGAATCGGGAATCGAAAGTTTCCGGCCCATCGAACGAACCAAACCGTTCGAACGAATAAGGCGAAAGGCCGCGACGTTGTGAATTACGGATTTCATAAATTATGAATCGTAATCGAAATAATTGTCGCATAGCTAAGAAATTAAACGAATTTACGATGAGATCGAGGAAAATGTGCAGTGAAATAAAGTTC
The DNA here is from genome assembly GCA_951802705.1 of Netelia virgata. Lineage (NCBI taxonomy): Eukaryota > Metazoa > Arthropoda > Insecta > Hymenoptera > Ichneumonidae > Netelia > Netelia virgata. The sequence goes on along the minus strand of OX637865.1, from coordinate 12,136,139 downwards.
GTTCAAAAATGCAATGGTATCTGCGGAACGAGGTAATCGGTTGATTCGATTGAATATTTGATGATTTATAAATTTTTTGTTTATGTCGAATGAAAAATTCATTAAAGACGCTTCGAACGATAATCATTGACTATCGATCATAACGTCGATAAAATTTCATCAATATTTACACGATTTGCTGTAAATTAGCCCTGGAAGTTAATGCGATGTCGATAGCTCGGGGACGTCCAGACGTGATTACGAATAATTACTGACGGTTCGCGGAAACCCTCTCGTTGATTGATGCAATTTAAAACGACATTTTCGCACGTGATTCTGCAGAAATAGATCTCGAATTACGGATAATCGATGGGCCTTAATGAAAGGGGCGAATGAGGAACTATATAAATCGAAATTTATCGATTAAAGACGGGAGGAGAATGAGAACTGGCCTGAATACTTAATTCGACCAATCAATTACGTTCGTTCTCATTGGAACGATGAAAATTTCTAAAATCCTAAGTATCGGTTAGTATATTCACAAAAATCTCTTCGAAATGAAACATTCGGAACGAGACTCGCGGCTCTGCGCGAACTCGAACAAACGAAGTTAAAGCCAGAAGCTTAGGCCCTCGACGAGATACATACTTCATGAATATTAATAAATCGCTCTAATGATATTCAAATCGTTGTAAAAAGAGCCGAGTCCACATTCGTTCTGTATTATGGCTCCGGTCCCTGAATATACACCTCGTGAAATTCTCCAGCGACCAGATGATAATAGACGTACGCCAGAATAGAGCAAGGAAAGAAATGAAGAAACCGAAGGGGGTGTGGTAGTGACACGCCACACGGCATTGGAAAACATGCGAAACACAGTCGGAAACAGACAAAGACAAGAAAGGGAGGGAGAGAAAAAGATCTCTCGCGAATTAGCCAGTAGTAAAATAGCGTAGAAAAGTATATGTCCGTCAGTTCGACGATTATTATAGACGGTTAGCGTCGATCGTTCTCCCGAGTCTGGGAAAATATACGCATGTGCGTTTAATGCCGTATACCAACCGTGATTCTCGAGTCGATGGTAATTTGAATCGCAAAATGGGACGAGAGGAAACAACTTGAGAAAACAAAAACAAAAAGATAAGAGAGAGAGAGAGAGAGAGACTAAACTCGAACGAGTGAGAGTGTTTCGTCGTGAGAGTTGAATGTGCGTATAAAGGCAGTTCGAGGACCGCAGTCAGACAAGACTAAACGTCCGAGAAATATCTGTGGAGTTTCAGAGAGTCGAAACGAAACTGAAATCGTCTCGAAATAACAGAGTCCGCCAAGAGAGCTCAGACACGATCACAACTAGAGAGAAAGAGAGAGAGATAGAAAGATCTCTATATCTACCTGGGTTAATCTCGATATTTAAACAACCGTGGAGCGCATCTAGGACCGAGCGCGAGACGGTGGCGACCGTTTGAGATGGGTAACCGCGAAACTACCGGTGGCGTCCCCGAACTAAACGGCTCGCGCCCATTGGCTCTCGCCCGCCCGGCGAAATCCCATTGGTCGCCGACGCATGACCGCGTCCCTGTTCCCGCTCGCCCGTACCGCAGAGGTCATTTCGTTGCAGAACGGTGAATCACCGTTCGGTCTGCCAAATTACCGACAACCAGCTCGAAAATATTGGAAAGAATAGAAAGAGGTGAATAAAGTCGTGCGAGCACTCGGAGCTATTCGCCCGGAGGAAATATCGATAGCCAGCCATTTTCAGTCGTCAAAATATACGTCTGTTCTCGTTCTATAGCCTTTTGGTGTCTCATGAGGGAAGCTCTTCATGCAATGCCTTCGGGGTCTTCTCTCGAAAGAGAGAGAGAGACTCGGGCCCGTTTATCCATTAACTGAGATTAGAGCGTAGCTCTTTTTCAATATATATATATATATATATGTAACACGCTACGTTGTGCGATTCCTTTTTTTGCTCTTTCTCTCTCTCTCTCTGTCTCTCGCTTCATCTACTACTACCTACTCTCATTCCGTTTCCATCGCCAAACGTTTTTAGAGGCTCAGGCCAGAGAGCTCCTCGAAAGTGCCCTTAAATACGAATGTTTATTACCGTTATACCGAAATGACCGAGAGGTTTCGACGGTTCACTGAAAAAACATATACCGAACATGTCTGGACCTCGTGAGAATTTCGAGAGATCGGTCGTCCCGTTTCCTTTTTTTCACCAGCTCTGAACCCTTTGAGGCCCCAGAGGCTTTCTGAGTTTCTCGCCTTTTTTTTGCCTATATTCATCACGACATCCGATCAATTCCTACAAGCAGGCCTACCTTTTACCTCGTTTATCCCGAGTATTTTGTATATAATTATACGTAACAAAAATCGGTACAGTGTCTATCGCGCTGCGCCGAGCAGCTCAAAATGAAACGAAACTGAAGCCGAGCATGAAAATGTATATTCACTTCTCTCGGAATATAATAATATCATACCATTTGAAAAGCCAAAATGAGCTTATGACTAATACTCCTTATTAATTTAAGACATCGCGTGTATCTTTGATACTTGCAGCGTATTTTCTTTCTCGTTCCATCCTCTCTTTCGTACTTGTCTCGAAGCCGAACGAGAGCAGAACGTTCATTTTCCGAGGACGTCGTCGACAGCCTGATTTTTCTTTTTCTTGTTTTAATGTTGCCGAGGAAAGGTGGATTATCGAATGTATATATATATATGTATATATACATATATATGTGTGTATATTTACACGAGCAAGGCGAGGTATAACCATCGAACGGAGCGGGAAGGATGGCGTGATCGGATTGGCTATAATTATTTTAAATGATTGATGTCACTGCGGTCAGACCGAGGGTAAATTCCATAATAAAATGCGAAGGCGCCGAGGATGGTATCACACACAAAACTGCCGTATCTATACTGTGTATAATATATAGCCACGTATACTCTTACAAGGGCAAAAAATGGGCCTACCTGCTGCGTACGCGCAACTAAAAGGTGATACTCACACGTATGAGCTAGACAAGAATCTATATGTAAACATATTGGTTCGTATATATGTGTACAAGTAAGTACGTATACGTTTGTGGGGGAAAGAGCTCAGCCACAAGTGTATAATTATACGTAACTTCAGCGGGCGCGTCTACTAGTAACAAATTCTTCATCGTCCCGATGTTAAAAAGTCTTGAGAATCGAGAAAGAAGGATGAGCAGAAACGGAGGATGAAGAAGCTTAGGACGTCGTCGAAAAGATTATGAAATATTACGAATCGAGAGTGAGGGAACGTGGTGAGAATGGGGAGCGTCGACACCGGTAGCCGTTAAGCCAATCAAGCAAAACCCATTTCCTCATTATGACGAACCTTCTGTGAACTTTTTTTTTTAATATTATTTTTAAAAAAATAAAAGAGTACGATTTATTAAAAAAGAAAAAAAATACAAGAACACGATTGTTTTTCTTCTCATAGTCGCATCGCTTTCGCGTCTTTCACAAGGTCATTAGCGAGATTATTAATCGTAAAATTATCTCTTATCTCGTGACGAGAAAAAACGTAGTGAAAAATTAATCGACGTCTCGTGGTGTAAATTTTCGTTTCGCGGCATTATTACCGCCTCGTTATATCGGTGCTTCGATCAATTAACAAATCGTGCAAGGTACTCGAGACTACTTTTAAATAGCCTCTAATTAAATATCATTTTATTAAACGGTCATTGTGCGGTCGTTTGCACCGTGAGCGATCAAAGTTTCCGTATAAGCCGCAGGATAGTAACCTACGTTACAATGATGCATACATATATATATATATACATATATATTGATAAACACGATATATCTCTATATAGAGCGATTATAATACATATAAACGGTACAATATATATCGTAATGCCGCAAAATAGGGAAGCAAGGCGCGTAACGACACGGCGACCAAGCAATTACCTCACGATACGAACATTACTATATACGACTTGTATAACGCTTTCAAATACATATATATATATGTTATATATATATGTTATATGCCAGAGAGTTAGTACTATAATATTAGAGGCCGCGGAATCATGCGCTCGACTTGTGGTATACTATAAAAGCGGACCAGAAGCGCTGTAGTAGCAGCTTGTTGCGTTCTATGCTCTCTGCACTCTCCGCGCGCAAAGTTCCCCATACACGCGCGAGCTCACGCTCGCGCTCTGATCCGGTCGTTAATTCCGTTCGAATATCTCTGGCATACCCGCTCTCTCGGGGCCGGTATAATCGGCCGACAAAACGGGCGAGGGACTCATTCACAGACCCATGTGGCTCTTTCTCACTCGCTATACAGTCTACACTATATATATATATATATATATATATATATATAATGTAGACTGTAGATATATATATATATAGAGAGAGAGAGAGAGAGAGGAACGTGAGTGTTTTTGTTCTCACTGAAAACGTTAGGTTAATCTTATCTCGGCCAATAAACAAAATATGCTCACTTGACACTTCCTTCTTCGCAGTGTTATTACGTGGCTGTATAGTAGGTGTATCTACAGTTACATTTAAACTGTATATTATATCTCACGCATGGATAATATTTCCCCAGGAGTGATAAATCGCCTTTCGATAGCGAGGCGTTTTAAACTCATTGAATATCGATAATCAGCCAGCACATTTATTCAACCTATTACGGAAATCTTTCGTATAATATTATACATATATATATATATATATATATACATATATAGACGAGTGGATATATAAATCGTAAGATTTCTAGCTCATAAAGCTGAAGAGATTCTCGTATGCTCGATCGTATCTGCAATACTACTTACACTTTGTATATATATATATATATATATATATATGTATATATATATATATATAGATATATATTGCTATTGTCGATGTAGCTCGTGCCAATAATACGATCGTCGATGATGGTGTCGAAACTCGATCGAGACAGAGACATCGCGGAGATCGAGGAGATCTCCAGGAGACGTAACTTTTCTGTACCTATCTCTTCGAATCGCGCCGAACAGGAGAGAACTCCAGCTGAGCGCCGATTTCGAAATACGTATCTTCGTGGCACGAAAACTATGTCTTTGTGATGTATATATATATATATATGGGTATGTATGTGTGTATGTATATGTATGAGTAGTTTACGGAACGGACTACGAGAGCGAAATTAACGGCACGATAGAAGGAGAAAACGCGAGGGAGACTCAGATAACAGAGTATACCGGGAGAGAGACCAATAGAGATCTGCATTCTAGATTCGATTGCCGATCGCGAACCGATCATTATCGAACGGTATTCTTCGACTTTTGCCGTTTATATACCAGGCCTCGATATACCTTCGATCTTGGTCTCTGCTACTTTTCTCCTGCTGACTCCGCTCGCTCCCTCTCTCTCTTTCTCCCGTTCTGTTTTATATTCGCGACCCGCGCGGTACAGTTATTTTCCCATGACAACGACAACTTGGCGAAACGAATGACGATGATGACGACGACGAGGACGAGGAGACGACAACGAGTGTACGAACCTAAGATGATGATGGGCGCTGCATAGTTTACGACTAAACCGTCACGGAGATACGATCACGCTTTTGCTCCACATTCACGAATTTTTCCTCCTCTCGCCGTATTTTTCTTGCCCTCGCAGCAAATATCGGTAGATACGACATCGAATATTATGATCACTCGAACATTGTTCAGGTCGGCTGCACCGTAACTGCTGTATTCTCGAATGGGGGCGGTGACGGGAGCTGGGCACGGGGGTAACTAACTCAGTTTCCAAAGTGGAATTTACCGGACAAATTTACCAAGAGTACATCGATCCGTCGAACTTTGTCAGACTCGCGTTCAACGATATGTAATCGTTAAAAATATAAAAATTTAATTAATTATGGAAAAGAAAATTGAAAAAAAATTGCGACGTTTAAGAAAATACCTAAATCGTAGATTTGACATTTCTTTTTTTTCTCACGACATGATATAATAATGCTTGACAATTTACGACTGTTTTCTCGTATTATTGTATCAGTGGTTAGCCATCGGGAAAATAATCGAGAGAACAGAAAGAGCTTCTCGTGGCGTCCGAGGCAACTCGATTTCCTTTCTCGTGCGCATACCAAAGCTTCGTAATCCTCTACTAACGTGTACGTAGACATAGTAATACAATGGGTGTCTGCCTACTTCCCATTCAATTCCTTCTATTGCAGTTCGTGCCTATCGCACGCCTCGTAGAGGTCCTTCTATTCATACATACGTATATATATATATATATATATATATATATATATGGTATATGAGACAACTAGGAACGAAATGGAGACTGCCACGACGAGGTAGAGTTACGTGTACCCAACGCCGGCTGATTATTCCCTCATAGAAAATTCATCGAGGAGAGACTAATTGCGACTAATGGCCGTTCTAAAGATCGGGACGGTGAAGGCGAGCTAGGGGGCGAGGAGAGGACGAGGTCAGCCGCCCAAGTGGCCCCGCCGAGCAAAATACGAGACGAGCGAATTATACGGGACACCGAACGAATAAGAAGGAAATAAGAAAAACGAAATGACGCACAAATGACTAGATTTATCGCATATCTGCATGATAATTACGTACGTACCCGCTATAGAGAGCGAGAGAGAGAGAGAGAGAGAGACTCATAAAAAAATAAATGATAATAAAAATCATCAACGCGCGTAAATAAATCGAAATAATATTCAATTCGAATCCAACGAGCCAATTTTGATCGAATACAATTCATTTTTATCGAACAACAATTTATTTCCATAAATTCAATTTAATCTCACGACGATAAATATTGTTCGAATTCGAACAAATTTCGTTCGCATCGAAATAAATTCACGTTTCGACAAGAACAACTTCGCGAACTTTCGAAAAAAAAAAAGAGGCATTACATTTATTTCCAGCGGTGAACAACGGAGGAACGAAGATCCTGTACTTTATAAACGAGAGTGAGAGAGACTTTCGAGGAGGGCAGATGAGAGAAAACTTCGCAATTGGTTAGGGCAGATGTCGAGTAGTGACCACGTGCGCACGAGCCAAGGAAAAAAGACGATATGGGTAGGGTGAAAAGGAGAGTGAAACGAACGAGAATGGTAAAATAAAGAAACGACGTGTCGTCGTGCATTATTCTTGTTACCGTGGTATTGCAATGTCGTGACTACAATGCGAAGAGAGACCAACCAGGAGACATCTTTTATATATATATATATAATTATTTATTTATTTACTTATATATAGATATATATAGATATACGTGAAACAAGAGTAAAAGGGATACAGACGGTATATGTGCACTCCTTGTCGCTGCTGCTGCCAATCGGGCAGATTCAGACAGTTCCTGGTAACTTTCTCCTCTGGTTGCCGCCGCATAGTCGAGGAGAAGCGAAACTCGGCCACGCGGCGAGAGAAGGACCCGAGAGTCATGATCTCTTATGTAGATCCCGCAACAACTATATATGCAACTATACTTGTAACATGAATATATATATGTTACAAAAGTCCATATGTCGTACTTATATACGTATAGGGTAGAATGTAATACGTACATTCGTTTGCCTTCTGTGCGCTATCGAGACACCCGCGCCACCTCCCCTGGGTCAATCCTGACGCGAGCCTTTGTCTCTTCCTCTCTCTCTCTCTCTCTCTCTCTCTCTCTCTCTCTCTTTCTCGTTCGATCGAACCAACCGTTCGACGTAATTTCTACACATCTTATATTTACGAGATATTCTACAATCCAAGTAGGAAATGTTCAAAGACGAAAGAACAAATGTCCGTACAATTTCGAGAAAATTAATAATTATTTCCGAAGTAACGAACTTGACCGGCCTTGAACTTGATGAGAATAACGATGGAATAATTCGATGTGATTTCGTTCAAATTGTATCGGCGAATTACTTTCTCACAAATATCGAGCCGCGGTCGTGATTGTTGAAATTTATTTGAACTCGTGAATGACGAAACATTTAGAAAGGGTAAATATCCGTGCAGTCTCGACACGATTCGAGCCGAACAAAACGATATTGTACGCTATCGATTTCGGGGAATCCCGGGAATGGGGAAGTACTTTTTCGTCGATGTCTCGATTTCACCGGGTCGATAAATTTTCGGCGAGAGTCTTCTCACGAAATTCTTATGTACATTCTACAGAATATATCTATATGTATTTGTGCAGCGTTATTGTTCTTATCTGTTACGTATTCGAGCGCGTCACGTAACGTAGTTAGTACGCTATAATTCATTGCTCGTAGTAGAAGAGAGAGAAGACGCAATTGTGTACGACGAGCGAGAGTAGAAGACTCGAGCGATGATTTGGACGTAACGACTACAATGACGAGACTAAAGACGACGAAGGCGACGAAAGAGTATTATTATAACGTCGCTAAATGAAATTATACTACAGTCCTATGGACGATTGTGCGTTATACGAGCCCGTGACTCACTTCCCATTGATAATAAACGACGCGATGTATATCTAACTATGTGTATACATCTCTGTATGTATATCACCGAGCTGTAGTAGCTTCGAGGTACAGCTTTGGTGAACGTTTTAACGAGACGTCCGAGACAATGCTATAACATAACTTTGCTCGCACGTTGAAGTTGACTACCTTTAAACATACTTCAAATTATGACAGGAAAGATAACATTGACCATTCCGACGTCCTTTTATTACCAACCGATTTACCCGATTGGATAATCCGTAAATTTCGTAACATCGTTACATTTTCTGTTTGAAAAATTTGGTCCAAAATGAAAAAAATAATTGGATCTTCACTTTTTTTCTGTTTTTATGACGGAAAAATCAAAAATCCGGAAATGGGACTATGTTATTTCTAAGGTACGGGAAAATTCTGATTTCGCGAGCATCAGTTGAAGTTAGTTTGGTTTAAAAGAAATGTTGCCCCTCTGAGGTCATGGATTGTTCAAGTCGAACTTTGACGATCGCGGTCGAGGAGAGATTGGAAATTTTCTTTTCGTTCGAATTGACTTTCAATGGGAGATTGCGAAATCGTAAGGTTTCCGTACATTGCGAATATCGTGTCGATAAAAAGTGGAATAAATCATATTTTCACGGTTTCCCCCGAATTCTTTGTTTTTAGAGATTTGCTCTAAAAAACTAAAAACGAAAATCTCAACGCGAATGAAGAACGAAAGTCGAAATAAAGTGAGAGTCTCGTACATCACGAGCCTGTTAAGAACTCCTCGGAGATAGCGCGACTATCCTCGAGATGTCGTGTGGCATTCGTATAAACCAATCACGAAAAAACGAGAAAGAAAATAAAATCGGTAAGCGCGAACGAAGATTAAAAAAGCCACTGAATGGGACGTATAATTGCCTTGTAAATTAATACATTTTCATAGCATTCATTTATGATTGTGTGAAAAATATCGCGCGCGTAATGATCATTATTATTGACGAGACGAAGGTGGAAACGATTTACGACTTTTTTCGTGGATAATTTCATTTCTTTTCTTTTTTTTTTTTGCTTCTTTCGCAATTTCACAAATGAAAGGCGGAGGGGTTGTGAAAACCGGCTGAATTAATCTTTCGTGCGAGAAATCTCGCTGGTTTCTTTTTTACCAGCCCCGAGTTACTTCGCGCTTCATAAAGTTATCGACGTTATTTCACCGTAAACATCATCGAGCATCTCTTAGTAAGTCGAGATATGTAGGGGGAAAAAATCTCGTCTATATATTTACACAGTTAAAAACCCACGAGAGATTCGTCGTTTAGTACGAAGCGAAAAGAGCGAGATCGATCGGTAACCGGTCTTAACCCCGGGGATAAGTCGTAAATGTTCGGATGCAAACACTCTTCATTCTCCCAAGAACTTGGCAATAACCGTGCTCTATCCCCTCCGCCCGATCCTTGAATTCAATGTTTCATTCTCACACTCGTCAGCGAAAGGTGATACACCTCCGCGCCATATAAGCTTCGTGCCACGTGACTTTTTACTTGCTCGAACAAGCCGAAATAAAAAAACACGCAGCGGCATATTTTGCTGATGTCCGCTGGAGGAAGTGACAAATACGCGAGCTAATAAAAGGAGCAAAAATAAAATTCTCGAAAATAAATGTGGAATCTTACGCGCCCGGTAATTTTCGCATTCTCAACTTCTTGGAAACTCGTGCATTATACCGAGTACAATGAAATCGTTTACCATTGTTGTGAAATAATAATACAAAAGAAGTAGAATGAGTTCTTCGACAGTGCACGAAATGTCTCGATGTCAAATTACAAATTCCACGAAAAAAAAAAACAAACAAAAAAAAAATTGTCTCATTAAATAAAACCGATTCATCAAAATTCAATCGCACAATATTTTCCTTTCGAACTGTCGCTGTTCGACCCACGAGTACGAATCTAGACCACTTTCTTGCGCTCTATATATTCGAGTTTCTTCTGTATACCGTGTCGTTGTCGAGGGCCGATGCTCGACAACGCCCATTTGCCTATTAAATCACGCTCTATACGTACAATACACGCACCTACACACACATACACACAGAAACATATATATATACCCATATATATGCACAAGAAGTACGTATACTCGACTATAGCAACATCTTAAGCCCGCGAATCGCTCTCGATGCATATTATGTATCCATCGTATATGGCGAAGAGAGCACGAGCTGCTTATGCATGATGGTCTAGGAAAATCTGGGCCAACGGGTAAGCTAAAAGCAGAACGCGAGTTCTCGGTGTTCTCGGTCGATACCGATAAATCTTTCGCTTTATCGATATCGTCGGTCGTTCGGTGCGGGGGAGAAAGTGTTCCTCTATACTTGTTATACATACACGAAAGTCTCGTACGAACAGCTAGCCTAGGTACTTAATAAATACTATATGGTAGCTACGTGGTCTATTCTACATACTTTATATTTATATATATAAAAAGTACGTAGAATAAACTATATATATATATATATATGTATATTTATATATACGCATAGCTTGATTATGGTTGACCAGCATATTTAAAAATAAGCGTCTAGTGGCTTCAGCTAGTACCTTATGCATGTATATACGTACCTATATATCGTATGTATTAGATTATAGCTGGCTCAGCGGATCTACAACGCTGCGACTCGAAGACAACCGGCGAGGAATCTCGCGAGCATTAACCGAGAGAGCGACCGGACACCACGGGCAAAGCTAATTAAGGCCGAGGCTCCTGCGTGCTGTACGTCTGCTCTCCCCCCTCCTCCTCCTCCTCCTCCTCCTCCCCCACGCCCTCTCCTCGACAAGCCCTTCTCTCTCTCTCCGCCAACCCCACTGTCTATCTTTCGATATGAGACGCGCGTGTATTATATTATGTATAACCGTTGGAGTGTGCACGTTGCCGCATGCACGCACGCACGCACGGCGTTATAAAATCTTAGGTAACTCGACGAGTCCTTGCAGGAGAGTCGCATGAACATTATTATGCCACGCGCTCTCTTAAAGGCTTCGTACGATACAACGTAATTGGCTAAGATATGTGTCAACCGTTTTGGAGCTCTGTCGATATTATTGTTTTTTTATTTTTATTTTTGTTTTTATCAACGAAATACGAAAGAAGATAAAATGAAAATGGTACAAAATTTGCATCAATCATTGGAATTTGATTTTTTTGTTAAAAGATATTTTATGAATTTTTTAGCAATTCAATATTTATTCCTACGTATTTCCTCGATATTGTGATTTTGGTTGGATTCTTGTTTTTTTTTTTTTTTTTATTCCACGTCGATATCTTCGTTATTTTTCTTTATATTTTTCTTGTATTATTTTTATTTTACTCTTTTCTTCTCGTTTTCACGTTCTTTATCGTCCATCGACCATTAATCTTACTCTTCTCGAGGGCGGCGGAAAAGTCTGTCCCATATACACACACACACTCACACTCACACAAAATCACATACATATACATATATACATATAAATGTATATATATATAAGAACGCCCCGGTAACGTTGACGCCCGCCCGATTCACGCGATTATTTCTCACCCGCAAAGTGCCCCGGCGAGATATTTTTACGCAATCACGTAAAAATTCTTTTCGCCCTCTGACGTGCGGGCGGGCGCGCATCACACGCTTGTCATTCGCGAGAGATGCCCTCGCACGAAGTCTCGTTATATGATTTATCGTGGCTTTATTAAAAGCAGCCACGAGAAGGCTCTGCCGATAGTTCCAAGAGGGAAGAGAACATTTTTTTTTTTTTTTCTACTTCTTTTCTCTCCCTCTTTTTTTTAATATGAATATTTGACACTCGCGAGAAGCCATCATTCTTCCGGGGCTCGTGAGAGAGCCGCGAAGCATCCGAACGCTTTTACAGCCGCATCACCAACACCATCCTCGTCGTCGCCGCCGCCACGAACACCACAATCATCCCGCTTTATTCAAACTCGTGCGCACGCACCCATACCAACACATCGTCGCACTGATGTGCGTGACTAATGATCATTCTGTCTCGCGCGCTCGATATTCCACGCGCGCGAGCGAAACGTTCTCGACACACAACCCGCGTAACCACGAGATAAACATGTGTCAAGAAAAGTTGAAAGAGGAGAAAAAAATACTACGAAACAACGTGTCGACGAGAGAATTTTACCCTCTACCCTTCTCGCACCATCTCCCCCCCATCCACGTTTTTCAGACCTCGTATTTAGAAATTTTACCGAGGAAATTCCAATTTTTAATGATCTATACGCCCTTTTCCGGTTTACGTTGTCTCTACCGACTTTCCTTTCTAATCGTCGAATCGCGACTTAATCAACGGCACCACCACGAGGGTTAATTATAAAATATTTCTTTAATTCGATAATTATCACTGGCGTGAGAGAAGAAACGATTTTGATAATAGGTCGAACGAAAATATCAGCGAGACGGGATTTTTTTCTGTTCTTAAATTTCCAATGAAGATCGAGATAAAATCTCGCATCAAATTTTTCCTCGCTTATTGATTATTTCTGTATCATCTATTTTTTAAAACATTTTTCATAAATAATATCTCAAACGAATCGATCATAATTTCATTTATTCTTCTACGTTTCGAAAAATCGAACATTCCTCGGGGATAACGAAGAACAAGATTTTTATTCACCTTAATAAAAACTGTTTCCATAAAGAAACGTTAAAACCTTTCCCTATGTATCACATTCTCATCCCGAAATAAATATCATCCAAGAAAAATCACAGCATCGAGCACCATTTTTCTCCTAATCAAAAAATTAAATCGAATTTAATTTTAATCAACTTTTCAGACGCCACGAAAACGAAAAAGAAAAAGAAAGAAAAAAAAAAACACGATGAAAACTCTTTCCCCGAAAGAGGCGTGGATGAGATTGAACACGCGATAAATTATTGCTCTACTATTCCCCCCTCCCCCTCCCGCCTTCCTTTCCTCAGCTCATATCGACGAAAATTCCAATAATGAAAAATTCCGCTTTGTAACGATTTTCGTCCCTCCGTAATTAATGTTACTAACCACTGGTCTCAGGTCTGCCCCCCTTACTCCCCCTTTTTCACCCTGGAAGCAAAAGCGGAGAATTATTAGATATGATCATGATGAACGACTGTGCGACTCACGAGGAACCATTCTCGTTGGGGTGGCGAGCGAAAGGGAGCTATGGGTGAAGGGGGGCCAGAGAGAGAGAGAGAAAGAGAGAAAAAGAGGGGGCAAAGGATGATTGCGCGGGGATTTCGTTCAGTTCGGGTGGTTTGTAACGGTGTGGTTAGTGACCGAAAACACTTTGCTCGAAGCACACCGAAGAGAGAACGGGCCGACTCGAATCGTTGCGAAGGGGAGGGGGATTCTTCGTCGTCGTTCTCGCAACGATGAAATGTCGGAGAATGATTTCATACCTCCGCATTCCCGGGTACATATAACCCCAACGACGACGACGACGACGACGACGACGACGACGACGATGACTGCGACGACGATGAGAAAAATCGAGAAGAAGAAAGAACGAGAGATCGTGAAAGTCGATGCGAGAGAGGGAGAGAGAGAGAGAGAAAAGAAGAGACGCGATGGGCCCATCTGGAATAATAGAATACCATTTGCCATTGTGTATCGTACATGTATCGTTTCTCGTTCCATCCAGTCTTATTCCCTTTTCCCTTCTATCTATCTATATATATATACGAAATACACGTACACATTTATATTTGTAGTCGATGCATTTGTGTTGCATCCTCCATGCAACAGTGGTAGGGAGAATGGCGGCAGGGGGGGGGGGGGGGGGTGTATCCTTTCGAACACCTTCGGTAATCTATAAACCTCAGCATTATATACATACGAATACCACACACTCACACACACATATATTTTTTCTTTCTCTCTTTCTCGTACCTTCTTACATTTTTTTCTCCCCTTTCGTTTCCTCTTTTTTTTTTCTCCAAGTTTTTTGTACCGGGAGTAGCAAAGACCGAGAGATCCTCAAACGCATTTGTTGCCGAGAATCGGCGTAATGGGCTCGCGCTCGCAAGTGTATTTAAAAGCCACGTTACAATACCGGCTCCCGATTGTTGAGACTGGGAAGATTCTTCACAGCCTCGCATAACCCATATATATATATATATATATATATATATATATATATATATAATGTCGACTGCTTCTTGTGGCTTACAATCGGAAATCTTCGTGAATGCGATGCACTCTCTCTTCTGTTTTGTACTACATATAGTAAAGGATTCTTCAGCTGGGAAGGATTCCCCGAGAGTCACGTCCTTCTTCGACCGACGGGACGGATCAGATTTTTTACGGTAACGCAGCCTTGTCGCGCACGCGGTAACTCGCTTACGACGTTTCGTCCCGTATATAAGTTGAATATATTCATGAAATTTTCTCGTAAAAGAGAATAATTTAAGGCACGCAGGTTACGCAGGTGTGAAGATTTTTCAAAATTTGACGGTTGTAAACGAGACTAGAGAGGGGGAAAAAAATGAAAATTCATTCGAGACCACCGACGTGGACGAAAATCTCTGTGACAACGAGGAATTTTTGTATGCCGACTAATCTATATTCGTCTCACGCTGGACTAGACAGGATAGGGGCGAAGATCGAAGGGTTGTCAAATCAACTATCAAAGTTATGATTTTTACAAGGTTTTTTTTTTATTTCATCGATGATTAATTATTGTTGTATCAATCGACTTTTCACACGCAATGGCGCGTACGATTGAATTTAACCCGCGGCGATATTCATCAAAGTTCGTTATTCATGGTAACGAACGAGGAAAAATCAATGCTTATCGATATTTGTTTTTCGTTATGAAAACAATGTGGTAATTTTACTTTCGCGTGGCAAACATCAATTTAGCCAAAATGACGGCTTTTCGCGAAGTACGTAACGATATTTTATTTCCGATCGAGTCATACAAAGGACGAAAAAACAATCAAGCCGCGGTAGTTAAATTTGAAAAAACAAAAAAACAACAAAAATGTCAACGAACGAATGAAATTTACGTTTTGCCCGCGTATAGATATATGCGTGTAAAATATTTTGAAAAGTTCACATAAAATACAAACTATAAAGTGGAAAAAATGTATTTCTGGGGTAACTTTTTTCCTAGTCACGTGACTCGCAATATGACTGCTCGGGGAGAGCATCGGGCTCGCGCACTCGTCACTCCAAACAATAAACGTAAAAATGAGTGGAAAAATAAAATCTCGGCAAACGATGCTGCTGATGCTTATGAGAAAGAGAACGAGAGGCAGAATGACACTGAACGAAAGAACACACTGGCCCGTCGCCCGCAATAGAAACGTCATAATGGTCGGTAGATGAAAAAAAAAAAAATTAAAAAGAACGCGTCCACCTCTTTTTTATGTTATTTTTTTTTCTTCGGGGGGCCTCATGCGGTAGAAACAATACGAGGAACGTCGACGAGACCATTGTCCTCATCGCGCACCGAGGCGTTCGTCTCGTCGTCTACGGATCGTTTGATGCTGCTGGACGTCAGAGCGCTTTCCCTCTCTCGTTCTCTCTCGTTCTCTCTCTCTCTCTCTTTCGGTTTCTGTCTGTCCGTATCGAAAAGCCGGCAGTCCCATTAGGCTCTTGCTCTGTACAGTGTATTACAGAATCCAGTATTTCCACCGGTGTACATTTGCCATGAATCTCGGTCACTGCACTCGGCAACAGACACTTTCATGAACGAAACTCCCTTTCTCGGACAAATTGGGAAGCTTTGAGATAAACGACAAACGTTTACATTGCCGTTTTAGCGGTGAGCTTTTCACGAAATTCATTTATTCCCGAATTTCATTCTCAAAGACATTTCTAACAATTTTCGTCATATTTCATAAACATAATAATTCGTATTTTTGTTTTATTAATTAAATGAAATATTTTATATCACGGGTCCATCAAAAAATCGGAATATTTATTATACTTTTGTATTAAGATATAATACAAATTACGACTTGTTGTGTTATTAATAATTATTGTTATTATTGATCATTGAATATTCGATCGTAGGTATTCGTTTTGTATCCAAAACATTCACAAAAGGAGAATATATCCGTGTGTAAAAATTGATTTCCATTGTTCACGACCGAGACATCGATCGATGTTGTCCAGCGCATCTATACGATGACCGCGTAAAGATTGCTTAATGGCTAATGGATCCTTCAGTCACTTTCATCGATGCCCCAAGCGCCGAAAAAGATATCATGCGCTCTTACTCGTATTCTTCGTTGTGTATATAACGCATATCCATATACAATACGCGTGCGAAAGGAAAGGATCGATCTCGCTCGCCAATGAAAAGAAAATATCACACGGATCGTCCGCGAATAATCGAGATATCCAAATCACTTTCACACCGTGACAAGTTTTACATATTTCTTCGTACAAAAGTGACAACGGACAAGTTTCGAATGGAACCCGTGACGTTGCTAAATCTTTCGAAAAGTATAAGCGTGTAATTTTAAATTCGAACGATTCGATCTATAAAAATTAATCTCTAACGAGCGTTTAACAAATTAATTCCTCAAATTCGTTAATCGATTGATTAAACTCTCGAATCAACGAATCGGCAAATGAAGCAAATTAAAGAGAGACAGAAAATCGACGTATTCATAATTATCGTTGAAGTTGACAAAAACAAAATAAAAACTTGAAAACAAAATAATTCCATCATTTTTCTATTATTTTACGAAGGAAATAAATATATATTTTATTTTATTTTTTTCGTCAAAAGTATGGAATCGTTTTATAATTTTTCAACGCCTCGTGACAAAACGATCCGTATTTTTTGCCGCGAATAATAATCGCTGCGGGGTTCGACACGTATCTCGAGTACCGTAGCGAATAACTTTTTCATCACATTCGTGACGCCCGAGGGAACGGTGCTATAACGACTTATTCTATAGACCTTTACCATTGTATATTATTATATACTTGCTTCGGTACAGTGTAGATGCATTGTTCGTGGTTTAGCGCTGGGCTTTCACCGCAGCCAGTGTGAATCATCATCCCCTTCTCGAGAAACTAGTCTCTCTGTCTTTCTCTCTTTCTCTCTTCTAAGCTCTCCCGACGGGCAAACAAACCGAAACGGGTCCTACAACGTCATATATATATATATATATTTGTGTGTGTGTTCGTGTGTCTGTATACATATAGAATTGAGTCGAAGTCGACCGAAACGCCGCGTGTATTTTTCAGCGAGTGTGCCGACGGGCTAAAGGCTCTCCCTAAAAATCGTCGCACCTGTCCGCTCTGTCGAGCTCGCCGACGTTCTCTCCGTCTCTCTTTTTTTTCAACCTCCCTAACTCTCTTTTTCTCTTTCTCTCTCACGTCTTTCCGTCACTTCGGCCTACAACCCAAACCAGACAGTCGGAGTGAATCGTTGTATGTCCTCTCGCTTCTCCGGTGCTTGCTCGCTACACGACCGCAAAACGTCACGGAAAAAGGTAAAGCCCCCAAAAGGCGAATAACACGCTTTGCCACCCGCCCGTGTACGACGACCAAAAACGACGACGACGAGGACGACGACAACGACGACGACGACGACGACTTTGTGTACTTAGGATTTTTCAAGCTCTCCCTCTTTCTTTTCTCTCTGTACTCTATTTGAATCGACTCTAGCCACTCTCGTTCTCTTCGCCGTGAGACAACAACCATCACGAATAAATACCACCTGTATGTGTGTGTGTGCGTGTGAATGAAATAGTTCGAGATAGATCTGGGCCAATAAAAATCAGCTAAGAAAAAAAATCATTTATTTTTGTACCGTTTGATTTTACGTAAAATTTTCATTATCGGAAAAATATATTGAAGAATTAAGAATAGCCAATTTTTTTGATAATTACGATTAGTAACTATTTTTTTTTATTTATTGGATAAAGAATTTTGTAAGATTTTTGTAAAAATTTTGTAAAATAGACTTTTGGTTGTTTTCGATTTTATATCGAAATGGTATGTGTCTTGATGGGTTCGTTGAAAATAAAAAAAACTCATAGCCGGTAAAATTGAAAAGGGAGAGAAGAAAAGGTGAAACGAGCGTGAGTGTACTAATATTTGGAAAGCACTCTCGGTTCGTGAAAACGCGGTGCGACTCATCATCGGCCAAAAAGCACCCTACGATGCCGGGTTCTTTTTCGTTTCGAGTTTAATCATTACCCAGTGCCTTACATTCGTTTCAATCCTACATTATAGCCTCGTAGTTTTTCGTTTTATCTTTTTGTTTTTTTTTTAATTCTTCAGATTTGTACGTTTTTTCCACGAATTTTTTAACACTCCTGCTGAAAAATCAGCGACTCGGACGTTTCCGGTCGATGCTAAAACTATCATTTGCCGTCGCAAATTACGATCTAACAAATATATATATGTTTTATTTTACGCTTTTTTAGCCACGAATTATTGTTTGTTTTTTTACATTTTAGTATTTTTCATTTGTTTTTCGCCCCGATTTCGATTTTATTTTCACATTCGTGACAAAGAGACTCAGCACGGCGATTCGTTGCGCGCGGAGGTACACCGAGGGAGTATTAGTAAAAGTGTATGAACGAGATGTGTATCGAAAGGATCGCCGGGGTCAGCGATCGAGAGCTATATAAAGAAACAAATATATATATATATATATATATATATATATATATATATATATATACGCATAAATTGCCTTTGCCTACAGCGGCGAATGGCCGAGTTTGTTTGAGGAAGATTTAAAGATCTTCCCGTGAGGAACGAGAGAAAGAGAGATAGAGCGTGACTCGACTTTATTAGAGGCCAAGGAACGAGGGAAAGAGAGAGAGAGAGAGAAAGAGAGAATAAGAGCAAGAGCAAGAGAACTCTCGCCGGTTTCTGTTCCAGAAGCTGAAGGGAAACCACAGGCCATACCAGAAGCGCAAGCGAGGCAATCTTCAACCCCGCGAGAGAGCTTCGCGGCCTTCCCTAGGGCAATTTTTCCACCTCTCTTTCTCTCTCTCTCTCTCTCTCTCTCTCTCTCGCACCGCATTCGATGATCGCCACACGTATATCGTCGGGACTTTGAGGGATCGCCGATAGCTGTATTATCAATCTTTCTCTCTCTCTCTCTCTCTCACTCGATACAGAGTCGAGGATTACTCCGACCATCCCCTCGACCAATTATGTCGAAAACAGCGATCTAATTGCAACACGAACGATGTATACCTACAAACTATATACACGAGCTTAAACGTATGATAAATCGAACATTTATTGAAAAGTATGATCATCGCGTATTATCGATCAGCTAATTACGATTTTATTAATTAAACGATGATTCACGAAACATACCGAAACTGTTAAAAAAAAATTACACGATCATTAAAAAAGTTTGATTCATAAAAAAAAAAAAAAAAAACCGACGATATTCGATCAATCGATTATCGCAACGAACGAATACGAAAAAATCGTATGGATTGCCAATTTGATGAATCTTTTTATCATCGATCAACCATTTTAACGCGTAATTTCGTTGCTTTTTTTTTAATTCGACTCGCGTATTAGCCGTAGTTATTAGAAGTTCCGCGAATGCTTCGAAGCGAAGTATCCTCGCGTACATACAAAAGGGCAATTTCTACATCTTACAATTATATATATATATATATATATAGGATATGTATATATGTATGTATAATAGCGGGAAGGATTTCGATAGGTCTCTTTCACGAAGCGTTACGTTAGGCGGACTAATGACCAACATGACTGTCCGTGGGTAGATACCGGTTCTCCGCAGTCTGAACTCTCCTCGTGCACGAGGAGTTCTCTCGCGCGGAGTGGGGCCATGGGGTTCGGGAGAACGGGGGGGGGGGGGGGGGGGGGGATAAGAAGGATACGAGAGATGAGAAAGAGGAGCAAGAGAGAATGGGCGAAGAGATCCTCGGCGAAGGCGAATAAGAAGAGGAAGAGGAGGAAGCCGCGAGAGGGTTCGTTGTGCATCGGACGCATGCATTCCCCCCCCCCTCTCTCACTCTCTCTCTCTCTCTCTCTCTCTCTCTCTTTCTCATTTACTCACTCACTCCAGCTCTCCATATGCCGCACGAGAGATTTCTCCAAGAGGGCGCCACTTTCTCGACTCCTATTCCGAACGATTTTCCCATTTTTCCTACTAGATTCGACTTTTAAAAATTTTATTTTACTCCGTTCGTTTCATAATTCAACGAGGAATGAAAATAAAAGGAAACAAAAAATAAATATATAAAAGAGGGTGGATTGAACGTAGAGAGAGAGAGAGAGAAAGAGAGTTTGTTGGCCGCGTTATAGAAGCCGATATAGAATCCTCGTTGGTCGTTGCTCGCTCCGGGCTTTTGGGCAGGAAATGGAAAGTGCCTCCCGCGATCTCGTAATTCAAGAGCGAGAAGCACTCACGCTTTTAAAAGCCTATTCGCTGCTCCCTGAGACGAAAAGAAAACGACATTTCGTGCGAGTCTCCAAATGGGATATCGCGAGTATATAGATATACGACGGTTTATACACGCTTTTCGTGGGTAGGTACGCGTACGCTTTATCAAAAGCTCCGGACAGCTATAATCGAGATGTCGTCGAGATATTCAGACCGCGGATGATTCTTCAGATCTTTCACGATGTTCTTCTTTTTATTTTTGTGTGTTAATACCCGCGCGTGTAGCAACGCGCGCGATGAGTAAGTTTTCAACGTAAATTATAATCTCGAATATTGCAAAATCCAGCTGAAACATTTCGAGTAGGTATTTCCCTTCGATCGGCAATGCTCTATAGAGTTTCAATGTCAAATTTTTATTTTCTAGCGAGTAAGAAATATATTTTCTTCGATTTTATTATCTTGCAGTAATACAAGATTTTTATTACAAATAACAATCACTTTGCCGTAATAAAGGTGCCGCAATGTTCGTTCGTCGAATTAAAAAAACACACACACACACATACACGTGTCTCATCACGCTGCGATGCTAAAACGATTAATCCGGAATTTCGAAATTTTTCGATAAGGAACATCCCGAAGTTTCGTGTATTTTTTTCAGACAAATCGTTGTACGTTATACTCGGAAGCGTTTCTCTCAAACTCGCGAATTCGTTTTCTCGCTTGTGGGAAGTATCGGCGTCAGCAATGAAGAGAGAGAGAGAGTATGAGAGAGAGAGAAAAAGAGAGAGAGAGAGAGAGACAAAGAGTAAAGAAAAAAAAAGCTGCAAGGGGGATGGTTGCAGAGTTGTGAGGGCTTCGAACGATCACGCGAAAGAGGTAAACGGCGCGTAGTGATCGTTCTCGGCTTACTGCGAGAAGCCCGGAGCTCTCCTCGTAACACCGACAGATCTCGCGTTTCCTCGCCTGCATACTGTACATATATACAACTATATCTCTCTCTCTCTATATATATATAAATATATATATGTACACGATATATATGGCATCTACACGTATATAAGAAAGACTGGCGAAGAGAACGATCTCCCCCATGCGAACCCTCGCCGTCCACTCGGCGTAATAGACGAACCGAAGGCGGCACAGTAAGAGAGAAGCCCGTGGGGAGAGCCGCCGCCGCCGCCGCCGCCGCCGTCGCCGCAGCAGCAGCAGCAGCCGCGGCAGCAACGGCGACGGCAGCTCTCGTACCGCGGCGCGTTAGAGTGGGGAGGTCCCCCTACGGTGGTCTCGTGTATTCTCGCTCGTCCTCGGCTCCCTTCGGTCAACTCTATCCCCACTCCGACGTCTCGCTTTTAGAACCGTCGGGGGGTACCGCAGACGCGACACGAGCGAGCGCGACACTTCGCTCCGATCCGACAGACGCGTTCGCGACTCCGATCGAGAAACGTCCGTGTCGTTTGTCTCCGCGTATACGTTCACGTGTTCTTCCCCTTCGTAAAATACACTGCCGAGTTATTTAAAAAAATTATAACGGACAATCAAGTTCAATTTGCCGGATTGTTTTTGTTTATTCGTTTCTTTTTATTCTCGATGAACGAAAGAAGAAACAAAGAAAATCGTTAGAAAATTGGATATTTTCGGTGACTTAAATGGATTACGAACGAAAGAGAATAACGTTCAGTGAGGAAATATTGGTTTCCGGAGTGCGCGACATTGTACGGTGAGATATCGACGTTCGAAGTGTTGCTGTGGGAAAAGTTTTGTTTTTTTTTTGGGTGGTAAACTCGAGAGGGCATAATCGTCGACGAGTTGTGCACGAGGAGAGAGAGAGAGTCGAGAAATAAAGTTGAAACAAGTGCAACCGGAAGTAGTTTTACCGAGTTGTCTCGGAGGAATTTGTCCCGTGAAACGACATGAAACGACTTCCGACGAAGTTCGTCGAATCGTTAGAAATTTTCACCTCGGGTAAAACTAACGAAATTAAACAACGAGGAATAATCGTTCACGATTAACGAAATTGTGAAATACTTGTTTTTCCTCGTTTTTTCGTTTAAACGACGTTACTTCGAGCCGGATTGAGGGAATCCGGTAAAAAATTACAACCGGAAATGCGAAACGGCGAAATTTTCATCGACGAATCGTTGACGAAACGATACATGGAAGAATCTTATTTCGACGTACATCACGACAGTAGAGATTAACGAACGTCGACGAAAACAACAATAAAAACAAGTAGAAGAAAAAAAACAATAACAACAATTAGAACAATAAAAAAACCAAGAAAAACGAAAAAAAGACAAAAATTTGACCAAATGAAAGGCGAGACGTCGAGTAGGAGCTCGTCGTCGTTCGGTGAGCGAGACACGCGGCTCGACGCTGTTGCGAATTATCGTCACTCGGCGTTCCGGCGGCTCGCGACAACGTGCTACGCAAACGACTTCGATGGCACCAAAACTTCTCTACAATAGAAACGACCAGCGACTCGCGAATCAAATCGTTCGATCTTCGACTCGAAAATTCGTTTCGCAACATTTCATAAAAAAACAATAATTCGAAGAAAAAACAGACATACGCACAAACTAAAAAAAAACTAATAGCCAAGCGTCGCGTCGAGTGTGACCCGAAGTGTAAATAATTCGTGGCGACGATCTTTTCGCAGTCGCGAAAAGTTGCGCGAAATTTTTCCAACCGATAGCAAGCCCGAAAAATAGCGGGAAAAATCAAAATACGAATCGAACGGTCAGTCGTGTCGGAATTAATAAAAATAGCGTTAAAATAAATAATAAGAAGGAAAAGAAAGAAGAAGAAAAAAACAAAAAACAGGTGATGTGCGAATGTTTTACCCGTGGCACCCTCGCGCTCGTTCACACCGAGGATTATTGACGAGGAACGAGCGTTTTCTGGATATTGCGATGTTTCTCACGTGTTTCGATTAACGCCAAAGCGTCGTCTTATATATAGATATAAATATATATATATATATGTATATATATATATATTTATTTATCTATATGTATACGAATGGTGTGTGATAAGAAACGTACGATGTTATTGAGGCGAAGTGCGAACGCCGGATGCTAAAAGTGTGTACCGTGGTTGTGAATGTGGCCGTTTTGCAGTGGTGCTTTAAGGTGGTGGACGAATATAAATAACAAGAAAAAACGACGTCGTCTGCCGTAGTGATCGAGTTTTTGTGAAACGAGGTTTTATTTTCTTGATTTTCGTTTCGTGATAGAAATTACGGGCAAGAGATAAACCGCAAGAGATACGGGTGAATCGGATAAGGGGGAGAGGACCATCCATTTTTTTGTGGCGGTCCTGCGAAAAATCGCGTTAATATATTTATTATTACGATGGTTTCCCCGTCTTTCGTTACCCTCGTGTTCCTCGTGTGCCTTCAAACGGTTCTACTTTCCACAGTTAGCAACTGTGCGAAAACTATCAGCATGTATTGGAACACGACGAATTCGATGTAAGTGAATTTTATTTTTTCTCTGTACATATTTTTTTTTTGTTTTTTTTTGTATTATTATCGTAATTGATTTAAAGAGGGAGAAATTATGAGGATAAATTATGCGACCCGAGGATAATGGCGACGAGGAGGATTTTTTTCGATAGATTATTGATGGAAAAGTATGGCGGTAGAGAGTAGTTTGCGCGACGAGGTCGAGCGAGTTTGGTGACTTCGATGCCAGGCAAGGCGCGACCGTTGTTCTATGCGTAGGTACGTAGGCGCGGTTGCTCGTTCCTCCCGCAAGTACATCGAGCTCACTCGTAGATAAGAAAATCTTCGCGATAATAAATTCTCGTCGATCGACGAATCAAATTTTCCAACGATAGTTTCCAAATTTTCATGAAAAATGCGAAAGTTTCGAGTACTTTTTTTTATTAACGGGAAGGAGCTTGGCCCGATCCAACTCCGTTCCGTTACGACTTTGCCGTCGGATCGAACACGGTCGAGCGGAGCGCGAGATAAACGAGCGAACTTAAAAAAACCAAGTTTTCGTCACACAATTTTTTTATACCGTGAAAAATTACGGGAAAATTGTTTAAATCGTCTATCTTGTTACAAAAAAAATGTCATTTATTTTAATCAATCGCCTCACTGTCAAAAACGTTGAATATGAAAAAGTCGACGATGAACCGCAAACGAATTAAATCCCTTGACTAGGAAAATAAAAATCACAGAAAACAAAACAAAAAACGTATTTTATTTTTAATTTTGTAATAAACATCAACGTAAAAGAGAACATCCTTCGCGCTGCATATTTTCATAATTACGAATGTAAAATTTCGCTTCAAGGTCGGTCAGCAAACTCGCTGACACGTTCGTCGTTGAAATAAAACCCGCGTTCTTAAGTTCAGACGAAACAATGTAGAATCGCAAATATCGTCATTTTCGCTCTACAGATTTCGTATATACATATAAATGCACATATATATGTATATATATATATCGATACCGGAGATCGGTGAATCGTGACCAATCGTCAGTTTTATATCGCCGCGGGGTCGTTTTAGCAACATATACATATTCTCGTACATATATAAATATATATATATATATTTCTAAAATACGTAAAAGTGCTATATATACGTCTGAGTAAATCCCGACGTGCGTTGACCGTTCGACGAATAGGGTATTACCATTTTGTAGATTCAGCTCTCGCTTCGCGATTGATGTAAATCGCTCTCGCGTATAAAGACGATTTCGTGACGTACATACGGAATTTACAGTGAATACACGAGCGTGAGTTCCCGACTGGAAAACAACAAACGCCTCGAGGTGTTTTTCTTTTCTTTTTTTTCTTTCTCTCTATCTTCTTTTTCTGTCTTGAACACAAAAGGGAATAGATATCAGCTGCTTTTGCTCGCCGCACGGCGAGACCTCTGATAGATTCAACAGTTTATTTATATAGACGAACGAGATAAAGAGAAAGAATATCGGTACACGAGATTTTTCGAATTCGAGACGTACGACGTGTTCGTCTTCGCGAGGGTCTCGCTCTGACGAATCACCTTGCAAAATTCTAATTCTTCTTTTTCTTCCCTCTCTATCTGTTTCTTTTTTCTCTCTTCATCCCGACCGTTTATTTCATTGCAAATTTATGCAGTTCGAGACCCCGGGCAGGTAGAGATTTACCCCGCGATGACACCGGACAAAGAATAAATTGAATTTCAGCTCGGGCGAACGACGGTGTGACAATTGAACGAGCATTGGTCATCGCGAATTCCTTTATTTTCGTTTTCTCTCCTATTATTCTCCTCGAGACGAAGATCCGCGATCGTGATTCTTTTAAAATTCTACGTTCGGGTCTCTCTCGAACTATTCGATCGTTTTAGCAGAATTATTCAACACCAATGAAATCTTACAGTGTAAAAATAAGAAGAAAACCTCCAATTTAAAAAAAAGACGGTTAATGATTGGAGCGTCAATTTGTTCGTCTCGTGTCCGAAAAATCAAGGACTTTTTTCCAGTTCCCTTTAACCTCGAACGATACGCAACTTCGAAGCACTTCTCTCTCTCTCTCTCTCTCTCTCGTCTCGGAGAACTCGAAGAAAAATCCGATCGACCGTCCATCTTCGATGGCGGGTACGCGACGTTTATCGCGAGGCCACAAGTAGTTGCCGACAGTGCGTGGTCCAAAGAACGAGTAGAGAAAACGAAATAGCAACGAAAAAAGAAAAAAATATTTTTCTTAAATCAGTAGAGAGTAAGAGAGAGAGAGAGAGAGAGAAACGGGAGAGGATGGAAAAAAGACCTACGAGAAAGGCACGACTACGGCACGTAGACATTTACGAGTACGCAGGCAGCATTTTAATACGTCCTTGAACCTCCGAACCTATAGGTAGTTGTTATAGACATATATATATCTATACACCTTAAAGTAACCTGGCACGACGACGAAAGGGATAAAGAAACTATGTACGAGATCCACGAAGAGAGTCCGATGCACCGAGAGTTTAAGAGAAAGAGAAAGAGAAAGAGAGAGAGAGAGAGAGAGAGGAGACCTCTTGCTCGACCGATACTCTCGAGAAGGACGTCTTTTCTCTTCTGGTACCATCGACCAACTACGATTCACGTACAACTCGGCATATTGTACCTACCTAGTTGTGTAAAAGCCAACCTTTTTGCCCTTTTCTTTATACAGCTATATATAGGTATATATGAAGAAAGAGAGA
Source organism: Netelia virgata (assembly GCA_951802705.1). Lineage (NCBI taxonomy): Eukaryota > Metazoa > Arthropoda > Insecta > Hymenoptera > Ichneumonidae > Netelia > Netelia virgata. The sequence continues at coordinate 12,109,162 of OX637865.1, read as the reverse complement.
GAGAGAGAGAGAGAGAGAGAGAGAGAGAGAGAGAGAGGAAGAAGTATATGCGTATATACATACGCATATACTTCACATTGAAATTCGCATATTCCCGTACGAATTTGTAGGTATTCGAGACCTTTGGACAGAAATCAGAGACTACAAAACTCTAGCTGGGTCGGGATGGGTCGAGTTCTAAGGAAAATACCGCACAACTTTTATGTGAAATTTCATACGAAGAAACTTTGCGCAATGTATATTCAAGGAAAAACAAATATATATATATATATATATAGAAAGAAGAAATACGGCACAAGGGATTGTCCGAGAATATTCTCCGGAAATATTTCACAATTTTTCAAGAATAAACAAGAAAAGAAGATACGTCGTGACGAAATAGCGGATACGCTTATGTATTTTTAAGTCGTAAGTTGCATGAGAAATATTCGGTGTTTTTCCGAAAGCACGATACTTCGAGGCACGGGAATTTGCGATTAAAAAGAAGTAAAAAAAAAAAAAAGAAAAAAAAACAGAAACGTTGCTCGTAGTTTCGCCGACGATTCCTCGAGTTTTCTTCGATAATCGCTCGGGCTCCGTCGGAGCGATCCGTGTGAGAGTCCCGCGGGAACCGGAAATTGCGGGAACGTTTCTCATAACGGCGCTCAGGGGTTTACGCCCACACCGCACGCACGTGCACTTTCTCGCGCCCTCCGACTTTATATGTATATATATGTATATATATATAAATATATGAGTGTGCGTGTGAGTGTGAGCGCACTTTTGCCATCGTTTCCTCAACCGTTTTTCACCTGTTTGTTTTATTTTCATCGTATTAATCGACCATTGATTATTTCGTTACGCACTGCATATATTAAAGAAAAAACATATATATATATATAAATTTCGAGTCCTTTACGCAAAGGGAGAATTAATTAAATTGTTTGCTCGACCGATCGATCGATAAAGATGCGATATGAAATTTATAAAATCCAAGCACAATCTGTACGAGAACGTGATTAAAAAATTCTTTACGAGCTCGACAAATCTTCGGGTCGATGAGAAAAAAGAAAACATAAAAAATGCCGTCGCTTCATTCGCGTTTGATTTATTTCGAAGAAAAAGAAAGAAAAAAAATCCCAAGTCGAGTGTCCCCCGTATCGTTAGCTGCCGAGAAATATCTCGTCCCTAATTGAAAGAACGTGGGTCGGTTAAAGAGCCTTCCGGATGCCCACTCGAGGAGATCGGCGTGCGCGCACGCGGAAATTCGGAAAATCCCTGAAATAGTTTTTTTTGTTACAGTTTTTTTTTTTTCTTTTTTTTTTTCGTTGTGTCCCTCGACCGAGACTAAAAATGTGAGAGTCTAGCGAGAAGATCGAAGAAGGGCGGGAAACGTAGAGTAGGAGGGTCAGAATAAGAGGAAAAATGGGCAGAGAAGTTAAGAGGAAACCGCGTCTACGTAGTTCACCAACCACCGACAAAATAATCACACAAAAGTCCTTCACGAAACCCAAACGCATCCCCCTCGTACTCTCCAACACGAGGGCGCGCACATACATACAAACACAAACACACACATATATATATAGCTCGAAGGTAGCAGCTGTTTCCTGTTGGAAAAGCTTCAAAAAGTTAAGAAAAACGAGAAAGAATCGAGACGAACGAGACGGACGGTTGCTTTTCGTGCGTGCGCTACGACCCTTATAGCCCCGCGGCTGCTCCCTCTCGACTTTTTTTTCTTCCTCCCTCTCTCTCTCTCTCTCTCTCTCTCTCTCTTTATCTTCGTTTCGCTCAATTATATACCGACCACTTGGTCCCTCCCTCTCGTCTAGTCTCGTCCCGAAACACAAACCGAAGGAACCATGTGAAAAATGTTCGCCCCAGTGTGTTAGACGAAAGCCAACGAAGGAGGGAGACTCGTGTCTAATTTTGTGTAACTTCGGTGTAACGAACGAAACGTTGCACCGATGGCTAATAGCGGTATAAGAGGGGAGAACTCGCTCGATTCGTGCGTGTAAAATAGCCGTGATGTTTCGAAAAAAAAATACACACACAAAAAAGAAAGAAAAGTCGTAAGTCAAGGCGGACACGCGAGAGGGCGCGCGGCAGTGCGGCGATCCGCCAGAGCGCGCTGCCTGTAACACCCGCTATCGGGTGCTTCGCGATCATACCCAACCTATAAAAATATATCAAATCGTGTTGATCTAGCCCGGTTCAGGGAGGGAGAGAAGGGCGTTTGTGCAGGATCGTCATCGTTCGGTCTCGTCTCCTCGCTCTTCGACCCTCGCGGCTTCAAACACTGCTGTTCCTACGCATACAACGAAACATTATGTACATAACGTCTATCACATGGTAGACACTGTATATGTGTCTCTCTCTCTCTCTCTCTATCGGTATGTGTGTGTGTGTGTATAACGTGTGTATAAAAGACCCCGGCTAAATCGTCCGACCGTGAAGATTTCGCGCGGAGAGATAACATTTTAAATTAAGATTTGGTTACAAGCACAACAATAATGTACATATTTATGTATATATGTGTTTGTATCTATGTGTGTATTTCGAGGGGAGAGAACACTTTGCGAGCCCTCTCGCCTTTCACTGATGCGATGTGTTGTACTTCATAATCTCGTACAGTAGATCTGAAATGAACGAAGCGAGAGAGGTAATGGGCAATGATCTTTCTCTCTCACTCTCGCTCTTTCTCTCTCTCTCTCGCTCACTGATTCTCTCGTGTCGTTAATTCACATATATATTGTAACGACGTTAATGGCCGATGTTTAATTTGGAGAATAATTTATTCGCGCGGAAAGAGGAAGATAAAACCGAAAAATAAAAAATGTATATATGGGAAAGAGCGAGCATTCGAAATATCTCGTCACGCTGTTGTAGGCACGTGGAGTGAAAATTTCTTTTTCCCGTTCTTACTCCCGCCATAAAGTTTGTAATTTAAGATTATTCGTAAATCGCGAAATCGCGTCTTCGTTATTACGTCGTGATCCAATACGATCGTCGCGAAAAATCTGAGAATTTTCAAATCTACGCGAAACGCGCTTTAAAAGAACAAAGAACAAAGTTCAATAACTCGTAAGAATCTTGGTAGAAATATCGACGATGTTGTAAAACTCATCGTGTATCCTTTCTCGTTCGTCGTCGTCGTTCTCGGTGCGGTATCGAACCGAGGAGCGTCGATGATTCTACCGAGGAAGAAGAATTACGAACGACCGAGAGTCTCCCGTAGGATTCACCGCCGTTCGATTAGTTCCTCTTGCTTCGTGCACGAGTTTGTCGGACCAAAGACCGAGAGGGTACACGTCGTCGCGTCGTCAGCGCATTTGCCGTCGTCGACGTCAACGACGACGACGACGACCAAGACGCCGAGATACGATGACGAGAGAACTCCGTCGGCGCGAAGGGACGCACAATAGAGATTTCCGCGCCGTCACACCCGGAAGAACTCGCGGACGTGATTTCCGAGCAAGCATGTATATATACAAATATACATACATATATATATATATATATATATATATATATGCATATATATATATGTATATATATATGTGTGTGTATATACATCAGAGAGCGGGATAAAGAACGTGACAGAGTGTACGAGTAGAAAGCGAGAAAGAAATAATATAGCTGTCGTGACGAGCGAGAAATGAGTGAAAAAAAAAACAAAAAAAAAGAGCGAGAAAAAATTGCGTTTGAAGAAAATCAGCGACAGAAGGGAGAGAACGATATTCTAGCTGTATAGGCACACTTCTGGCAAATTTAAACGACATATATATATATATATATATATGTATTACACATATATGTTGATACTTAAAAATATACCGCTTTGAAAAACTGCAGCAAAAAAAACGAAGGACGCGCGCTAAAGAGACGAGGAAATATATATATGTGGGTATATACGCGAGGATCGTATATCTATATTGGTATATACAAAAAAAATGATATAAAACAAAACAAAAAAAAGACACAAATAAAAATGGAACGATGAGTCGAGAGAATATGCTTGGCAGAAGATCCGCGCTCGGACGCGTTCTCATTTGTCTTTTCGCTTTTCAAAGCACACACGAGAAAAAGCTCGTATATATATATGTACCGTAGGATCTTCCGAAGTTGCTTTATTCCTTTCTTCCAATCTTCTCTTTTCGCTCTCTCCCTTCCTCTTTCTCTCTCTCTCTCTCTTTCTCTCTTTCTCTTATTCCGAGCGTAGCTTTCTTCGTCCTAACTTCCTTTTTTGTTTTTCGCGAGCATCGCATTCGGACCACGAGTTTTACGCATCGTACGTATAACTCTCTCTATATATATACATATATATAGTTAGTTACATATATTGCTTGGCAGAATTTCACGAAGAAGCAGCGCCACGCAGTTGTACCGCTGCTTCTTCTTCTTCTTGTTCTTGGTTTTCTTTCCTTCTTCTTCCGCGTGGTTAAAGAACCCCGAGGGGTCCGTCGAGCTCTCTCTCTCTCTCTCTCTGTCTCTCGGCATTGCAAAATCCACGGAGTTAAGAGGGGGAGGTAAAGGGGACGAAGAGCCTTTTTCAAATCGAATCCCTCATTGTCGACTGGGTAATTCGAGGAGGATCGAAATAACCCATTATACCGTAATGAGCGGCGTATTCGCGTTCCCCGGTGTTCCGCGCCACCGCCGCTTCGCGCTCTCTCTCTCTCTCTCGCTCTCTCCCCCGATCTTCCTCTCGTTGGCCTTCTTGCTCATCCTCCACTTCTTCATCTTCCTCTCATTTCGACCGTTATTTCACGGCGCGTACACGCATTCGTCCCCCGTGGTACCCCGAGAACTCTCCGAGATCCTAAAGAGCTTTCGTACAAAGCCTATCAACGCCGCTCAAAAGCGTGTCTACGTCGGATCTTCCGATCGGAAATCTCTACAAAACGATATTTTGTCTCTAAATTGGTCGGAATAAAATTGCTGACTAACGAATCAAGCGAAATCTCGAAGCTCGAACGACTTTCCAGGATTTTAATAAACTCATTCTTTATCAAGGAAAGAAACAAAAAAAAATACGCATTTAAAAATTCGTTCGCAAATCTTTCAAGATCGCGTTACGAATTTCATTTCCATCGATAGGATTTCCCCGTTTTCGTAAAAATTAACAAAATACTTGGAAAAATAATCGTAAAAACGTATTATCAAAAAATCTTTCGTCGATTTCTGACGTTTCAAATATATACGACTTATATATAAATACCTAATGAATTTTACCCCGCTATTTGTGCGCGAATATTTTGTACATATATTTAAGTACATTTACGTAAGATCGGTTGGTCCTACCCGCTGTGGCAATTGCAGAAGTAACATTCGAAGGGTGAACCAAGTGGGCGAGAGAGAGAGAGAGAGAGAGAAAAAAAAGGAGTAAGAAAGAGAGAAGAGGAGAGCGTATTAACCGCTCACCTCACCACCTCCTTCTTCGTCGTTCGTGAACACACCGCGAGAGTAATCGACGTAACAAGGGCCCGCGAGTACGAATCCTCGCCTGAACGGCAAAAGCAGAAGCAACTCGCAATGTTTCTACTCGTGAAGGCATTTTTCAACTGTATATACACACACACACACACATACATATATATATTTGTACATAGAAAGGAAGGAGTCTTCCTTCGTGATCGGGAGTCCTTGTTTGGGAGGTCCGTGTAACCATACGCGCTATAATCATCCCACATACATGCGGATGCTGCATTGGTTCGCACTCATCTATACATGTATACAAGCCTAAATGTATGTATGTGTGCGTATATATATATATACATGTATACAACCCAGTTATTTTTCTTTATATCTTCCGGGTGCGCGAACTCCCGGGGATAGAGTTGCCTCTTTTCTCTCCTGGGTCATCAATCTCGCATTTACTCTCGATGTATACGCAGCCATAAAACATACGTACGGTATGTACACACAATTTGAATGTAATATTCACTCATCCAGTCTCGGTCGAGTGAAATATCGAAGTTTTGAAAATTACTGACCATTGCCACGAGAATAATATCATTGTTTTTTTTCTTTTTACCGACGGGCCGAATTTTCAATTACGATGAAATATTATTTTTCATTATTTCAATAATAATCCTGCCAAATTTCACGAATTAATACGATTAATTAATTATTTCGTTGGAAAGATTTAAGAAATATTTAATACAACTTTTAAAAAAAATATATATATTCACTCGTTTTATAAATTTTATTGGGATAAATTTGATATCGTTACCCCGTGTGAAATTGTATAATAAAGAACGATGCATCATCGTCCCACGATACGGACGCTCGAATAAGGATATATTTTGCAACTTCATCGCGCATAAATATGTATTAACTACGGCGTGTGTATCGTGAAACGAGGCTCGAAAGTCGCTCGAATTTAATGTAACGAGTCTTACATGAACGCGTGCGTAACCCCGTTTGTCGTATCGTGGAGAAAACGACTTCTCGCTTTTACAACAGTGAGAAAGACACGACGCGAATTTCCATAGCGGGCTAGCAAGATACGCGCATCCTTGCCGGAGGGTCAGAGCAGGTCGGGGTCTCTTCTCGTGTTCTCGTTCGGCGTCCTGTATATCTATATATATACAGAGACGCACGTACATGCACATGCGAGAAAGACCGCGCGTCGCTACGAGCAAGCCGCGGGTCTTTGGTACACGCGGCGCCATCTCTCGGCCGCCCCGGTGTACTAAACCGGCGGCAAACTCGTACGGGCTCGTTATAGGACGGTCGTTGGATTTTTCTTCGACATCGCCTCATCATCGAGGCTCGCGGACCCTCGGTAACCTTAAAATACGTACCGTTCTCGTGCTTTCTCACGCGTCGTTCGTCTTTCTCATTATCACGCTCGCGCTAATCATTACGTATAACGGAGATAAGTCGACGTCAATATTTGACGTTGACTCAAGAAATTCTCGCGAAAAACACTCCCTTAGCCCTCTCTCTCTCTCTCTTTCTTTCTCTCTGGATTATCGTTCGTCCATCAACATTGCTTAACTAATATTTAATTTAAAAACTGTAAAGAATACGAGGTCATCTTATCGTCGACAATATTGACGAATCTCTTTTTAATCGAATTCACGGTATATCGTCGTTTTTTATAGGACAAAATATTTTAAAAAAAATACTCGAATCTTACTTCTAATTTCGCGATATTTCATATTACTTTCTTTTGAAAAAACTTGTTTACGCTCCAACGAATCTATTTTCGTGTAACGAGGCTCTGATGCGCGATGCGATCCACGATCGAGACGGACAGTGATGGAGCGAGAAGAATTTTTATTCCCGGTGGGTGAGCCTCGCTCGATGTATTATATACACATATATATATATGTATTATATTCATCCCTCTTACTCGCCCCCTGTATATAATCCGTCCAAAGAGGGGACCCAAAAGTACCAAAGGACGAACATACATCTGTATATCTGTATATATATATGTTTTCGGTCTTGTATACGTGTATCACGTGTGCTTGTGTATAGTATTATGGAACACCGCAGCATCCAACCCTCCTTCTTCCCACACGGCAGAGGCCTCTCCGAATGCCATAAGGAATGCCATAATCTAGATAACCGGGAATAATAGAATAGACGGTGTGGCGCACAGGACGTGAAACGCGCGCGAGCTTTGCTCATAGACGAGATAAATTCAACGAGCGAGAACGGCGCAGCGCCAACCGAGCCCGACCGAGTCTCAACTTTCTAGCTCGTTGCACTCGCCCTCTTTTGTCTACGTCGCAGACCTTCTCGACAGAAGAGAGTCCCTTTTCCTTTTCACTCTTCATATAGTCCTGCACAATGTCCATAGAAATATATATATATGTATTAATACCACTACTAATACGACTACAATATACGATATATAAATATTAAGTATATAATATACGACGTCGTTTCTACCTGGTCAAGGCAACAGTCGAACGAAGCAAGACCCCTGACGTTCCTACATTAGGGGGACGGATGAGGAATTTGTGTTACCAGAAAGTCCCTTTTCCATCCTGTATACTTCGATCCCGACGCGTGTTTCTGTTTATTCATTTTCTTTTTTATTCGTCCTAATCTTTCCACGTTAGGACCTTACGAAATTAATTATTTTCTTTTAATCAATCGTATTATTTATTACACGCGGTTGTTTTTATTTTGACAACTCTATCGTGATTATTTACGATAGTCGATGATTAGTTTTACGTTTTTATCAACCGTGTCGGTTATCGGGGTTTGTCAATTATCAATTTCCGATAAGAATCGATCGAGGCCTTTGCCGGAGGAGACGAGTTTCTTGTCGCGAGACGAGTGACTTACGTCGCGTAATCCGATGCGATATAACGCATTATTACACGGCAGGGATGAGATGTCATCACTTGTGTTTGAGGACGACGTATGTATACAACGTTATAAGTATTTGTCGTCAGCGATATCGTAATCGTCGCAGATGCGAGACGATGGTTTCTCGTCATTCTTACTGTAGAGATGTACGTACGTGTGTCATATATATATATATATATGTAGAGAGAGAGAGAGAGAGAGAGAGAGAGAGAGAGAGAATTATACATATATAGAATCATATATATATATATATGTAATTCTTCTTAGTACGACGAGAGATCGAGCGTCGAAGCGAAAGTTCCCTCGGATTAATTCAGAAGGGGTCCAATGATCATGAGGACTCCAATTACGTACTTTGGGCGATAGAACGAAACTACGAGAGAGACGAATTCATAGCCTCGACGAGAGAGAAAGATGAAAAGAGACTGTACGCGATAACTGCGACCTTCCACTCGATTATGCCTAGGGTCGTAGGAAGAATGGCGGAAAATAGAATTTAGGTCGAGGTGGAGAAAAATGAAAGTTGCACGGGAGGGGTGCGAATCTCGCTTTGTTTCTATACTAGAGAAAAACTATCGCATAAATCACGCTTATTCACGTAAATAAAAGAAATTTTAAACAAAAATAAAAAATAACGAGTTTTCGAGCAAATCCGATCTAGCTTGAAAATGGCTGCGAGAATCGAACTTTTTGATTTTCACCATTTTTACATACTACAAAACTAGAACGAAAAAAAAACGTGAAATCTTTTGAAATATTCTGAGAAATACACGCCGGAACTTGACGATAGATCTACATATACGTTTTTCATTCTCGTTCTCAAGCGCGCGGTTCTTTCTTTCTTCTCTCTTGCTCCGTTGCACCGACAATTATTGAACGTACGTCGTGTTTCTCGAACGTTACGGTATGATAGCAAGGAAGGGAAAGGAAGGGTGCGAGAGAGAGAGAGAGAGAGAGAGAGAGAGAGAGAGAGAGAGAGAGGGCGAGGTCCGTGTTCACATACGCGCTCGGGCACATGCCCTCACTCTATAATTTCGCACCGAACGCCTCCTCCTCTATACTTCGATAAGCTCTTTCGCGAAGCCGCCAGGACGCGATGCGCGCGCACACGCCCGAAAGAACGAAATAAACAACAATAAAAAGAAATAAAAAGAAGAAGCATCGAAAAAATAACTTATGTACGAGTGAAGAAATAAAAGAATGAAAAACAAAGAGAAAGCACGAGAGAGAAAACAAGAAAAAAGTGCAAGAAGAGAAAATTCCTACGCGGTACGCACGGATAAACACGCAGGAGTAATTATGATTTGCGAAACGAGTCCTGGCGTACCGCGCGTATTCGCGTATATAACTGTAGTTATAGGGCGTGTGTGCTCCTTTTTCTTTCTATCCGAGAAGAGCGAAAGACCGGACTCGGTTTACGATCGGGCGGTCAAGCTTCGTCGTGTGTCGCGAACCAGCCGACGTCCACTTCCGGTTACGACGTAATTATATATTTTTCCTATTTTTTCGTCTTTTCACTTCTCGATCCGAACGTTCCAATTGACGCGTAGATTTCTTTCCTGTGTGAATTATCGGAGAGTTATTGAGAAAAGGAAGTCGAACTACGTGCATATATATTATATTTATATATATACATATATATATATATATATACCTACATAAAAGAACCAAAAGTGTAATAATCAATGGCGAAGTTAATACGGTTATTACGTTACGTTCATTTTAACAAGCCACGAAGTCGACGCGTCGCTAAAACTCTTTTTCTTTCACTATTTAGCTCTCGTAATTTTCATTCAAGCGTTGTAATCGGTCGCGAAGATTGGAATCGCGCTGTCTCCTCCTGCGTCAAGGATGAGAAATAACAAAAAAACAAAAAAGCCAGAATGGAGAATGAAAAATTGGATCGATCGATCGATAGTCGCCGTGACAAGGAAGTCAAATAGTTCGAGAAAAAGAGAAAGAGCGCGTTGCGGTGTACACGCGCGCCTCGTGTATTCGGTGGTCGGTTGGTAGAGAGTCGTGTCTGTTAGTGGCACGATAAGCGCGCTAAGTTGCGATTTGTCGGCCACGGTAATGTCCGTAAATTGTTGGGTTTGCGCTCGGAGCGCTCGAGAAAGCGCGCCAAAGTACCTAGGAGTTGTGCAATATTTATGTATATAAATATATATATATATATATATATATAGCGATTTTATAGAGTTTATATACACGTACGTATATGTATACATCGCTACAGATACTTTCCTCGCGGCGGCATTCCTCGTAAATTGTCGATAACTCATCGAGGAATTGACCGTCACTTCGCTCAAGCATCGTTCGTATATATGGCTAAAGTACGTGTTATCCGAGAAAGAGAGAGAGAGAGAGAGACAGAGAGAAGCTGCTGCGCTCGGTCCGATGTTCACGACGACGATGACGCAGAGCGACGATTTTCTTCTGCGCTAGCTGATATCCCATTGCATATATCTATTTTATATCTACATGTATACATATATATCTACATGTATATATATATATCTACATGTATATATATGTGTGTGTGTAGGTATAATACATCCCTCTCTTCGTAATGGTTACGCCCCAGTTTATAACTGGAGTCTCGCTCTTTGAGTCGTCCGAGAGAGCTCTTTGCGGTTGATAGAGCCTCCGGGACGTTACCAGGATGAAAAGAAACGTGGCAAAACCGTGAAGAGTAAGAGACTGAGACAGACGCATTGAATTGAAAATTCTATTATTTCGGAATCTGTGATGCAAGAATAGCTTTGTCTTGACAGTTTCTTTGTTTGTTTGTTTTTTTTTTTTTCTAAAAGGCATTTCCGACGCGCTGGAAGAATCGTTAGCATTGAATAATTACAAATTTGCAACGATCTTTCTCGTTAATTATTATTATTATTATTATTGTTATTATTATTTGAGTGAAATTTAAACACCAATAAAATTGTTGCATGGAAAAACTAAATCGTAAAAACTCTCGTTGGGTAAATTTTCGTTCGGAAGATGGAAGATATCTTAAGTTTTTATTGAATTAAAATATGAACGAATTCTATAAAATCATGATTTTTTGGTGTCTGTAATATATTTTTTTATCATCGAGATTTAATTAAAACAATTAAAACAACGCGAGTAAAAGAACAAAACGCAAATATAAGTATGATTTAGTGCAAAACAGCCTCGTAAAAAGTGAATAAATAAAAAATAACGGGGACGAAGGTCAGTTGGAAGAGAAGCGTCGGAATAAAAAAAAATAAGAGACGTCCAGTCTCGTCGAGCTTCTGCCGGAAATTTTGCGGTTCTCTTCCACTCGCAGATTTCGCGGTCGTATGCTCTACACGTCGTAATGAGAAACGCGTGTGCAGGTATATATAAAAGCTTTGAATGCATTCAATGTTGGCGCGAGCGCAAGAGTTCAGAAAAGACGAAAGAGAGAGAGAGAGAGAGAGAGAGAGAGAGAGAGAGAGAGAGGGGAGAGATCACGAGAGGAAGAAAAAATTCCTCCAGGCGTCACGCTCTTCTCTCCAAGTTGCGTTTTCATCCCAAAGGCGTTTCTCTCTCTCTCTCTCTCTCTCTCTCTCTCTCTCTCTATCGTTATAAGTTGGCCAGCAAACGCCTCGGCAGCTTTTCTCTCCGTCTCTCTCTCTCTCTTTCTCTCGATTGTCGTAGTCGTCGCGGAGCACTCGACAGAGTTTTATGGTTACGGTTCTTGAATGGAAATCTCCCTTTCCCCACCTTCTCCTCTCTCGATTCTTCCCTCGAGGGTTTGCCGATCGATGAATGGCACACTGGAACACCGCGGGTGCGAGAATATAGTGGACGTTCGTGTGTCCGGTATTTGGAAAAAAAAGAAACCCGAAAATAAAATAGAAAATAAAAAAACACACACACCCTCCGAGAGGACCACGCACAAAATTCTCACCCTCTTCGCACACTTTTTTTTCTTCATCTCCTTCTTCTTTATGTCACAAATCCTTCTCTCTTCTTCGCTTCGCGCTCTCTCACTGTGCCACCAGGCTGAACAAACATGAAATCTGAGTTCGTCGACGTTCTTTTTTTTCCGTTTTCTTTTCTCCTTTTTTCCCTTTTATTTAACCCCGAGGCCCTCAAAAGTTCGCGTTACACGATTTTTGTTTTTTTCCATCTCGACGCGAAGAAAGAATAGAACGATCGCGTTAAAACTGTTTAATAGATATTCGACGAGTGAACGGTAACAAAACAAAAATAAAATAACAAAAAAGAACAAAATTGAATCGTTAAATTGGAATAAATGGATTTACACGGACATTTCATCGATAAAATTCTGACGAAGACGAATGTTTTTCGTCGTTTGAGCGAAAACAATTTTTCGGGATTTTTACGACAAATACGTATTTCTTTTTTATCCACGTTTCATCCATTCCTCGCCCGTTTCACGATGATTTGTACCTATACGAAAAAAAGAAACAAAAAAAACAAAAAAAACTATAAAAATAAAATAAAACCCGCCGATTTGTTCATAACTCAAGATCGGAAGGATTCGACGCATCGCAGTATGAACATAAAAAACGAAACGAGACGAGAAAACAAAAACAAAAATAATAAAAAAAAAAGCAACATATTACGTCGTTACCTCGCAACGCCCAATTTTCGCGAATTAAATCGATCGAGAAATACAACGAGGAAGAAGAACGAGAATTCTCACTCGCATCATCATCGCATAATCTGGTTTTACTTTCGATGACTCGCATTCCACGATGACTCGAATGATTCCTATTGAAGAATGAAGAAGGAAAGAAAGAAATAATAAAGAAAAAAAAATGAAAAAAAAAACATGTTCTCTCATCGCGCTAGATTGCAGCGATTTAAATAGATCGAAGCCCGAAGATACGCGGATAATACTGGATGGATTCACCGCAGGATATTACCCCATGGGTCCGTCCCCTTCCCTCTCCCCCTCTCCCTCGACGCGTCTACACAGATACAAACACACACACACACACATATATTATATTGTATATATATATATAAATGTAGTATTCATATTATCTAAACTCGAGGCTCCTCTTGTGTCTGAAAATGGTTGGTTATACGTCAAGGGCCGCTAATGACCCGAGATATTCCTTCCGAGAGAGGTTTCCTCGCCACAGACCTACTCCCCCCCCCCCCGCCCCTCTCTTTCTCTACCTCTCTCTGTCGTCCCTCCTCCAGCCCCTCACGCCCATGCATCTTCGAGTCTCTGGGATAAAAGTGGAGCCTGAAATCGATTCGACCCAGGTGAAACGACGACCCGAAGGGGGCCTCTGGTGCTCTCTGTGAGATTCTCCGTTGCTCCGTAAACGTGGCTTCTCCGTTCGATATATTCTCGAACGAAGAGCGCGCGCGAGAGAGTGTAAGAGAGAAGAGAGAGGGGGTGGAGAGACAGAGAGAGAGAGAGAGAGAGAGAGTAGAAAACTCTCGGGGCAAAAGGATTATAATACTCTTGGAAAATGTGCGGCGTAACGCCTCGTAGAGTGTCTCGGGCTAAACGAGCCTCGTCGGAGGATGACCACGAGCTATGTAGCGGCGTTGAGAGACTTCGAGAAAGAGAGAGAGAGAGAGAGAGAGAATGAAAAGAGTAGAAAAAAAAGAACGAGGGATGATGAGGTGGATGCTGGGACGCACGGTCCAGCGCGGCACTCACGGACCAATATTAGAGTGCGGAGAAGTAAAGGGCAGATGCTCAGCCCGCTGGGCCAAGAGAAAGAAAAGTCGAAGAAGAAGAAGAAGCAGAAGAATAAGAGGAGGAGGAGGATGAAGAAGAAAAAAAGAGGAGGAGACGAAGGAGGGGGGAAAAAATAAAGAAGCAGCTGCACCACCCCGAGTCGAACTATGCCTGAGTTATGTTGTGATTTCACCCGCGCACTCGTGTCTAAGCGTTTCTCGCGTTGTATTTCCGTACCTATTTGAAAGCTTCGCTCGATTTTGTTTTTTCGGCCTTCCTTCATCCATCTTCCCCACGGTATACTACGGTCTCTCTCTCTCTCGTCGTTATCTCGCGGAGGGACTCACCGCGGGACGGTCAAAATTGAACGCTTAAATGGCTTTAAAACACCCTCGGCGGGGCTCGCGTAGGGTCGCGGAGCTTTTGGTTTTTAGGCGTTAATGCGTGTAGAAAAATATATAAACATCAACGTCCTTCTCCCACCCTTCTCGCGTTTCGCCGACGTCGGTAGAAGAAAATTCAAGATTGATCGTTCTCGGAGGTGGAATCATGTTTTTTTTTTTAAATAGCTCGTTCAACGTGCTTTTATAACGGATTTAAGTAGTTTATTCGTGTCAAAATAATTATGAATTATTATCGTGGAAAAAAAAAGAAATAAAATACAATTTGTTTTCGTTCCTCGAAATAAATATCATTAAGTCAATTTAAATATATCTGATATTTTTTTGTTTTGTTCTTTGGTTTTTAATTCAGGGATTCACAATTATTTTCAATGATTTTCTTTTTTTCGTTATTTCGATCTAGTATTCCGGTTTAAATTATATCCGTTGGCCTCGTTTTTCGTGCCCCTCTCTTCCTCTCCTTTTAGCTCCTATCGGTTCTCGCCGCTTCTGCGCGGTTTATTCTTCGTTCGTCTTGTTCCTCGAAGGATATCATCATCTCTCGAGCGAACGAGAGGTGTAATCTATACCTGGGCTGTTTGCCACTCTCCCTCTCACTCTCCCTCTCACTCTCACTCTCTCTCTCTCTCTCTCTCTCTCTCTCTCTCTCTCTCTCTCTCTCTCTCTCTCTCTCTCTCTCTCTCTCCCTCGCTCTCGCTCTACAGTGATAAGGATATCATTTCTCGGTAAACATACGAGTAAAGAGACTCACGAGTATAGAGTTTACATGCCACATATGCTAGTTTCAGTCGGTAATACGCCACATGTGTATATCTATATAATAAATACACTCGCCGTCTCTACTCCGCATCGGACTTATCGGTTCGCCAAAGTCTGTTCATATTTTCTCGGAAGCGTCTTTCTGCCACGGACCTTTTTCAATATTTGAGGGTCGTCAGCATAAAACCGCCGTTTTTTTCCCCCCTCCTCCTTCGGTCATCACGAAACGTCTCTCAGCTATTTGCCGAGAGACCGTCCGGCCACTCACGGCCCTCGTATCTTCGAGATATCTCCGCGTATTAGCGAGATAACAAAAAATTGTTATCATCGTTAGCTACATCGACCTCCCTTAATTACAGACTCGTGATAAGAAATAGAAAATCTTCAATGGATAACGGCCGGGGGGAAAAAAGATGGTATTATTTATCGACGACCCAAACCTCGTCGAAACTCGAGACATTCGGGCGTGCGTTTCACAGAATGCGAAAGTTCGAGGAATTTTACCACCAGTTGAGTGAAAGAGAGAGAGAGAGAGAGAGAGAGAGAGAGAGACAAAGGGCCTGGAGGCTGGGATAGACAAGGGCGTCTGAAAAACTGCGGTCCTGCCCTATACACGTGTACCACACGTACAATTCGATACACACACACACACACACACACATATATATATATATACATAGGACGACTGGACGTAATGTTATCGAGGTTCGATCTCTTCACGACCGCAAGATGGGCGTCCGTCGACGGGGGAGGGCCATGGGGTTTCTGGGGATACGGGGGAGGTAATCGATTACCATGAGACCTTTCCCTACGTTTTCCTTCATCTCTCTATCTCTCTCTCTCTCTCTCTCTCTCTTTCGTTTTATATTTCTCTTCTGGCATACGTACACACCCTCAAACACACACAAATACGCACTCGAGGTCGCTTTTAAAGCCGACGCCAAAATTTATACCTGGCAGGGCTGCAATCCCTAAATATACACACACTCACATATATATATATATATGTGTGTGTGTATGTGTGTATATAGGCGTCGGCGAGTGAGAGAAAACGCCGGGAGAGAAGATGCACCCTATGTCTTTGTATGGAGGCTGAGCATTCAACGCCGCCCGCGGACTGTGAAACGAAAAATATATGCTTTCGAGCAAACCGAACAGAATGAGATAAAGTAAGAGACATAGGGAGAGCGAGAGAGTGAGAGAGACGTGGGGAAAGACACCCCGTGTAACCGTAGAGGAAGCCCTCTCTCTACAAGTCGGTTAGAGCCGCAGGGAGAGAACGAGAAAATATACGAGTGTACGTGTGTGTACGAGAGAGAGAGAGAGAGAGAGAGAGAGAGAGAGAGAGAGAGAGAGAGAAAGAGTGGGACTACCAATTCTAAAGAGAAAGATGAAGAAGAAAAAGAAAAGAAACGAGTGAGAAGAAATATAGGAGGGAGACGAAACGGAGAGCTTCAACGCGAGGATTTTTCAAAGGTAGTCGCGATTTCTTTTGAACTCAATCTGTATTAGTAGATACGTATTTATATATATATATATATGTATATAGACGAGTATATAAGGTAGAAGTTTGCGAGTCGGCCCGGCGAAAGATTAACGCGTCTCCGTCAGAGGCCCCAGCCAGTTTCAAACGCGCGAACCCTCATCCCCGTGACCCCGAGCGCGAGCGCGTTTACCATCGACGAATTCCACGTTCTCTTCTACCAGCAGAGTCCCGTCCCCGAATCTCCGAGAAATGACGCGTCTTTCACAAATTCCCCATGCCCCCTCCCCAATGATCGAAAAAACTACAAGCTTAAAATCATTCGAAAATACCAAAAACGAGAGAGAAAAAAATTAAGCGCCTCGCTAACTAGAATATTCGCGTTACCGATCGAGTCCGTTTTTGTTTATTTGTTTGTTTTTTTTTTAATTTTCGATCTGAAGAGCGAAACTCGTAAATCCACCGGGCGAAACTGCGAGATTCTGTATAATCCCGAGTGTCGCAAGAAACTAAATGAAATTCCGCTCGAGAAAAGTAGTTGTCAATTTTGTACTGGAAAAAAAGAAAGAAATAAAAACAAAAAACAAAAAAGAAGAAGAAGAAGGAAAAAAAACGAACAAGAATGCCTCCGTCCAACCTTTTTATTTGCTCTCGATCTCGAGAGAGAAAGACAGAGAAAGAGAATCCACCCTCTTTCTTCTCTCCTGTTTATTTCTCGTTTCGTTTCGTTTCGTCGTACCTGCCGATGTGTGTGTGTGTGTATGTCTGTATATATATATATATATATATATATATGTATGTGTTCACTCGCGAAACGAAGCACAGCGGTCCGTCGAAGTGGTTTGCCGATTGTGCGGCCGAATCGGCAACGAACCAGAACGCCGCGGATTGTCCCGTGATTCACGCACCTACACCATCGTTCTTGGCGACCGTGACGATATTTCATTTGTAATGTTTCCGTTTTTTTCTCTTCTTCTTTCTTCTTCTTTCTTCTTCTTACCCCCGTCGGTTACCTCACCTCCTCCCCTGATCCTCCTCGTCCCTAGCCTCGTAGCCGTCACACCTCTCGGACCCAACTCTCTCGCCTTCGAACGACTATAATCAAGCTCGCTATTTGCGAGACCGTCCGCGGGACGTACGGAGATAAAAGTGAAGAAACGATCGTGGAAACGAAGAAAGAAACAGGGGAGAGAGAGAGAGAGAGAGAGAGAAAGGGATCGAAACGGGTAATAGAAACGAAGGAAGGCAGAAAAGATCGCCAACATTTGTTTTCTTCTTCTTCTTTTTTTTTCTTTTTAGGGACGAGGGGGCGTTGAGTAGAACTCATAGATTCGAGAGGGAGGATGGAGAGAAAGAGAGTCGATGATTCTTCTTTCAGGTATTTTCGGGATAGCAGCTTGAGGGGTCCTAGACCCAAAAATGTATCCTCAATGGGTTCGATATGGGCGGGTATCCCTTCGAAAATCTTCTCTCTCTCTCTCTCTCTCTTTTCTCTCTCTCTCTCTCTCTAGCTCTCTCTCTCTGTCTCTCTGGACTTCGTCCCAGGTATAGACTATAACTACGTGCCTATATCGGAACCTTTGCTACCTCTACCCAACGAAGAGAATTTCGTCCCTTCTCTCTCTCTGATTCAGCCCTTATAGCCCTAAAGTATGTGTATGTGTACGAGTGAGACTCTTGGAAGAGAATCGAGCACTCGAGGCGAGGACAAAGCGCGCAAGGGATGCCTCGGGATCTTCTCGTGAACTATCCTGTCCCGTTATCCATTTGTCTAGGATCTTAGGTAAGAACAGAGAGAGAGAGAGAGAGAGAGAACGAAGAAGGACCTGGGTCGGATTTACGCCGAGGTCCTCGAAGCTTATGGTTTGTCAGTACCTGAATAATATCCTCCAAAGGTTCGTTCTATTGAACCATTGAACTCGAGGACTTTTACGAGAGAGCTGGACACGACAGGATGGCCCGACGGAAAATTTTCATCCCCATGTTGATTCCTTCTCGACTACCCGCTCGCTCGTTCCTCGTGTACAAACGTTTCAACGACCGTACATGTTTTCTTCTCCCCTCGAAACTCCTAGACCTTTGGCACTGAACTTTACCACTTTTGGCACGGCAAATAAACACGAAAATGCGTCGTCAGGATAATAAATTTGACAAAAAAAAAAAAAAAGCACCATACAAAATTCTGACTCAGCGAACAAAAATTTGCCTCGTCCGTTCTCTCTCGCGGACGAAAGCTTTTTTATTATAACCAACGATACGTGTGTTATACTTTTGTATACAACGACCCATAAACGACTCGTTACGGTATGTATACGAAAAAGAAGAAGAAGAAGAAGAAGAAAAATACAAGTTCCTCGCACGAAAAACGTGTTCACTGAATCATTTCGCGCGACAGGCCATATTCGCCGCGGGATTGCTAGACCCATTCGCTTCCTGATGCTTCCACACTACTCTTCTATGCATCACGTATATATACACACGTAGGTATATATATACGTATATGAATAGGGGGAGTACCGTGCATCGAGCCATTTCTCGAAGTGAAATCCGAGCGCGGTCCCGTTTATTCTTGAAGGGCATTAACGGCCCGCGGGTCTCACTTCTTGGGACGAAGATTCATATTCTTCTAGTAAGTTCAGATAGAACGGTCGTTTGCGATATTTTTTTTATTTTTAGTTCACTCTCTCTCTCTCTCTCTTTCTCTCTGTCTCTTTCGTTGTTTCTCTTCGAGACGAGCCAAAGGATGTCTCGTGCGGCGGTTACGAGGCTCTCGACGGGACAACGTCTTTCTAAGAGCCTGATCATAGTATCGCGGTTCTGTACCGAGAGGATGTAATACGAAGATCTAGGACCGAGAAAAATGTCTTCTCTCTCTCTCTCTCTCTCTCTCCCTCTCTGCTTATTTCTATCTCTTTTCTCTATAGCTTGGGAACTCGCGGTCACGCGAATCCGTGACTGAATCTCGCAAGAATCTCGGTTGTCACGCTGTTGGTGTGAAACGTCACGGCACGAGGAAGTGACCCCGAACTGTCCTGTACCACAGAACCCTCTCGATGCATAGTTATATATATATATATATACACAAAGATGCACGTATTACAGTAACCAACGTCGGAGAGCTGTAGGAGACATTCTCCGTTGTAAGTACACTGTGTACGTACAACTGGTATAATAATACTGTGATACTCAAACTGTTCAGATGTCGACACATATATATATATATGAGTGTGTATGTTTGTGTACGAGTGTATATAGATGCTCGAGCACGACAGTACGTCCATAAACAATGCCGCAGCTATCTCGGGATATCAAAGGATGAGGGAGGATGGGTGCCCCGAGGATCTGTGACCCTCGAGAACGGGGACCTGACCCCCTCAATCCTTCTTACCTTTTCTCTTTTTATCTCTCTCTCTCTCTCTCTCTCTCTTTCTCTCTCTCTCTCTCTCTCTCTCTCTCTCTCTCTCTCTTTCTCTCTCTCGCTCTCTCTCCCTCACTCTCGTTCTTGCCGAGGAGACAAAGTCTGTGCGAACTCTATCTTCCAATATCTCGCGTCGTTGTTGCGACAGAAACGTATCAATGCAAGAGAACCCGCCTGAGAGAGAAGGAGAGAGAGAGAGAGAGAGAGAGAGAGAGAGAGAGAGAGAGAGAGAGAGAGAGAGAGAGAGAGAGAGAGAGAGAGATTCATCGTACGATGGGAACACGAGAGCGCGAGAAGAAAACGTGCGGCAATGATATCCCGATCTTATCGGACATCTCCGAACCGCATCGGCGCTTTCTAGCCTTTTCGTTTCTTCTTCTTCTCCTTTTAAATTCATAAGTCATTACAATCAAACCCTCGATCTCGATCGACGCGAATATCGATGCTTTTATTTTACGATAAAATTAGCCTCGCGCTCTCGTCGTAAAATCGCTCGTCGCTGTCCTTAGAATTTCTCACGACCGAATGACCCGCGAAAAGAAGGTACTCGGGACAATTTTTACCGTAACTTAGGTTTTTTTCTTTCTCTCGAGTTACGAGTTTCTTTTTATTTCCTTTGTTTTTTTTATTTTTATTTCTCCTCTTTTTACCTCGAATTATCTCCTAATAGGGTTAAAAGGGGTTGAACCATTTTTCAACCTCGTTATCCGTTCGGCCGTTCGTAAAAGCGTATCTCGAGGACCCCGAACAACGGTTGGGTTTTTATTGCAATGCGTACTTGACGTAATAGAGACACCGTGAAAGCTCCCGAGTCGCTATAGAAAGACGGAGAAAGAGAGAGAGAGAGAGAAGAAAAAACGAGAAAAGGAATTGAGAGCCCGACACGTTCGTGAAAACGCCTTCACTCACAATATCACCTGCTCGCCGAAATTCAAAGGGGCGAAGAAACAACCGAGAGCTGCTCTGTGTTCGTCTCTCTGTGTGCGCACGCGTTTGTGTGCAAACCGCTCGCGCCTTTGAGGAGTCCCGCCCGTCCGTCCGTTCCATTCGCGCGTTGCGTTTTCTCTCTCTCTCTCTCTCTCTCTCTCTCTCTCTCTCTCTGACACACAGTCACTTTCTCAACGTCTTGAGGCAAAGTAATGCTTATAGTACTTTCAGTGTGTCGGTGTGCATGTGTTTAGTTGGCTATATACGGGAGAGTCGCGTAGCTCGCGCCATAGCAGCTGATAAATTAGCGAACGAGACGGCACTGAAGTTTCTCTTTACACACTCATTCGCCTCCGTTATGTACTCTCTCTCTCTCTCTCTCGTCTTTTTCCTCCTTCACCCCTCCCCACCTTCTCTCTTTCTCTCTTTCTCATTTCGGCAATCCTCCCACTCCTCCATCTTGCCGTTTCGGAGCAAACTATTTCTTTCAACGGCTTCTCTGATCTCGTCCGATCTCGGCGGTTATACACACACACACACATCACATTCATATATATATATTGGGTGTGCGCTGCATCCCTATGACCCACGCTGACGCATTCTCCCAGACTACCGCTCTCTCTCTCTCATTCTCCCGCTATAACACACGCGCGCGTACGCAATTTCGCCGACGAGAAGAATCTCGGGGCATCGTTTTGTGATGCAAAAATCCCGCAAAAGTCGTCCCTCGCTCTTCCGACTGCTCATTTTTTTCGGCATCTGCGAGAGAGTAAGCTCTTTTTTTTCTCTCTTCTTTCAGTTTATTTCCTTTTTTCTGTTGCTTTTTTCGTTTTCTTATTCTTATTATTATCTCATTTTTGTTTCTTCGCATGGGAGAAAACTCGTTTGAAGTCGTGGCGAACGATTTTTTTCGAGACTTCTTCAATCGCATTACGAACGAATATATATTTTTTGTTATTCATCGTCGCATTCGTTATTATTAATTATCGCGTCCGTTCGAGCGGATAATTAATCGTTCGTACGGTTAATCGATCGACCGATCCTTTTGTTTTTCATCGTTCCACGGATTCGTTGTTCCTTTCTTTCTCTCGCACGAATTTTAACTAAACGATCCGAATTATTTCCGTAATCGTTACGACTCCCTCGTGATATACACGGAGTAATTTTTATTCGCTCTTGCATGTATATACGAGAACGTCTCGAGGCGAACGCGCGAACGCTCGAACGCCTATCGATCACCCACGCGGACGAGTACATGCCGATTTATTATAAATCGTAAACGATACGGGAATCGACGCGCGGCGCGATAGCACGCGGACAGATAGTGATGGATAAAGTGCCACGAAGATGTATGTAAGTCGCGGGTGATCGAAAAACGTCTCAATCTTCAGTCATGAACTGTATTATAATCGAGTATATATTTATAGACGAATGAGAAAGAAAGTGAGGGAGCGAGAGAGCGAGAGAGAAGGTCGAAGACTAATGATATCGAAAAGTATAACTCGCTATCCCCCAACCCCCGTGACGTTTGCCACTGTCTCGTATCCTTTCTATCCTACGTGTCATTACCGCGAGATCTCGCTATTACCGTACACGCGTATATAAACCGCTGCGCACGATTTTTACCCCGAGTAACTTGAAAAATCGACTGTGGTTGCGCCACGCTGACCTCAAAGTCGTTTTTCTCGCTCTCCTCCTTTCTTGACGCTGTCACGAGTCTACGAGAGAGAGGGAGAGAGAGGGACATCAAGGAATTTTGCCTCGAATTCGAAAGTACCGCGAGAGGGAACGCGCCGCTGCGAACGAAGTCTCGTAGAAACGTTTGAAAAAAGATTGAATTGTTTTTCTTATTTTAAAAAAAAATCGTTTCTTTTCAACAACTTTAGTCGAGATTTGTGTTAAATTTTAACGTTCGAATCGTTTTTACGTTCATATAAAAATATCAAATAACGAGAATCTCCGAGGCTTAAAAAGGTATTAATTAGTCGCCATTTTTAATTTGAATTCACGGAAAATATCGACATATCGCGTTTGCTTGGCTCGACAAAATTTATCGAAAATTCTTAGGCGATTTAAATTCTTGTCGCTCGTCTGGAACGTTGGTCGCTCGTTGACGTACGATGAAGGAAAAACAAAAAAAAAACGAAAACGACAAACAAAAAATGTACAATATCGATATTTCTCGAGACCCTAACGTCTCGAAACTCGTGATCTTTTGAGCTCTCACCGCGTCGATTTCCTCGTCGAATGACTGAGTCGTGCTGGCAGCTTTTGGGTCACGAACTTTAACGCTCCTGTTTACATTCGACGACCATCGGGTCCATAATATATATCCAGTAGTTAAAAAAAAGCCAGAAAAATAAAACCCAAACCCCTCTCTTCTGCTTTTACCGTTCTTTGCGCCTTGCGCTGTGACAGTTCTGCTTCGTGTCGCGACGTCACTCTACCGTGCGCGCGATCCGAAAATACGACTCTGGTTATATATCTTTGGCGAGCGAGAGAGAGAGAAAGAGAAAGAGAGAGTGAGAGAGCGCGAGAGAAACCCCGAGGGGGAAAAGCAGGGCTTTTTCTCTAGCGACATCGAACGTACCGAACCGGAATGGTAAAAGCTCCGAATTAAATGGCCTCCGTTTATAAGCGTGTCGTTCAAACCATCACCGGAACGCGGCGCGGGCATAAATATTTGAAGTTAAAAACTAATAATAAAACTCGCTCTTTCTCTCTCTCTCTCTCTCTCCCTCGATGAGCGGGCAAGCTTTGAAAATATCGAAGAGATGAAAAAAGAAATCTAAATGAAGATCGAAATGGAAATTGAATGAATAACTAATGAGATTATCGCTCTTTTCCGTATTCGCTATAATCGCTATTTTTATTATTATTTTATTTTTTTATTTTACTATTGTTATTGTCGTCGTTACTATTATTTTTGTTATTATTATTATTATTATTATTATTATTATTATCATCATCATTATCATTATAACTTTATTATTTTTATTATTTTCCGGAAACTAGCCCCCTCCCCCCTCTCCCGCTCTCGTATTCGACTGACCGCGACCAGTGCATATAAGCCAGTAAAAGATCGCTCGTGAGATTTCATTCGGGATGCAACCACAGGTTCATGTATGCACTCTTTCTTTCCCCGTCCCACTATCTCCCTCTTTCTCGCTCTCTCTCTCTCTCTCCCTCTCTCTCTCTCTCTCTCTCTCTCTCTCTCTCTCTCTTTCTTTCTCTTTCTCCATTGCTATATAACGTTCAATTTCGGGACGGAGGGAACGCGATACGAGAACCTTCGCCGAAGGTATCGGTGGAAGAGAAGCTCCCTCTCTTGGCCCGAAGGAACCAATCACGTCCACGTCGATATCGGAAATCTGCAAACGTACCTACATACACGCTGTATACGTATCACGCGGCTTGCATTTTTCTTTTTTCTTTATTTCTTTCGACTTTAAAAAAAAAAAGAAGAAAATTTCTGCCTTCTTTTTTTTTACAAAACCCCCGAAGGCGAGCAGGTGCAAAGTTCGTATGCGAGGGACCCGCTACGTCGTAACATAGATCGAAATTGAGAGAAAACGATTTCTGACTTTAAGTGTCCATGTTCGTTATTAACGGCTGTACTATGACTTTCTTTTTTATGCAATTTATGGGCGGAGAGAGATTATAAGAAGAAAAATAATGTTCTTCGGGCCGAGCCTATTTTCGATCGAAGATGGATGCGAAATGCCGCGACTGAGAATTTCTTCGTGGATGTGAGAGACACGACGATAATAGGAAAGCAACGAAGTGACGGGAGAGAAAGATACGACGTTTGTTTAATTGATTATTTTAATGAAATTTTTCAGGCTACTTACTATTCTTTTTTTTTCTAATCAATAAAAAAGAATCTTTGTCTCGAAAGATTTGGCAAATATTTGAAACTTCCGTCTCATAATTTCAAGTTATTTTCCCGAAACAATGTTTCACGAGGCAATACGAGAACAAAAGGAAAGAAACGATCGTAAAAAGTCACGAATACGTTTTTTCGATCCATGAAAAAAGAAGCCTGCGTCTAATTAGCCTCTAATTTATGTCCACTTGCGACTGAAAAAAAAAAAAAAACATCGCACATAGATTCTTCAATTATTCTCCATTTCCTGGCAATTTCGCCGCTACGAACTTAAATATTTACAACACTTGAAAAAAAAAAAAAGAAAAAAGAGAGGCAGTCGCGGGCCAGCAAAGCGAAAAAGCAAAAAACTAAAGACAATAGGCACTGTACCGAGAGTCAGAAGTGGATGGCAATGCTGAGGAATTGTGACTGTTGGCCAGCGAATGAAGAAGCACCAAGCTCAATTCTCTCCCTCTCTCTCTCCCACTCTCTCTTCCTCCCTTAACCAAGATTCTCTAACGGGCAAATGCCCGTTTCTCGGGGCTCTTTTTGCTCTCGCGCTTCATCTGCTCTCTCCTCTTTGACGCCCCGAGAGAAAGAACGAAAGAGCAAGAGAAAGAGAACGAGAGAGAGAGAGAGAGAGGGCGAGAGCGTAAGAGAGAGAGAGAGAGAGAGAGAGAGAGAGAGAGAGACAGTGAGAAGGCTTTCGTAGTCCGACTCTCGTCTTTGATATTCCTGCCAGAATACATCCAGTGAGTATGCATCCTACAACAGACTCTGATGTATTTTCTCTTTCTCTCCCTCTTCCCCCCTCCACCACCACCCTCTCTCTCTCTCTCTATCTCTATCTCTCCTTTTTCGCCTTGCTCCAGAGTAGCTGCATCCTGCATACAACACTCCATATACACACCCTGCTAACTTCTCGTCTGCCTGTTCTCCCCCCCCCACCCCTCTCTCTCTCTCTCTCTCTCTCTCTCTCTCTCTCTTTATCTCTTATTTCTTCTCTCCTTTCTGCTCTTTATGTCTGTCGCATTCTCCTCTCGCTTCTGTGTGTACACTCGTGTACGTTAACTCCGAGCCGGACTATTTCACCGCACGTCGTACCTCCCTCCCCCTCCTGCCCTCGGCCGTCCCTTCCCAAACAGTCCAACAACGTTCTTCGTTACTCTTCCATCGGGATCTACCACATTTTCTTCCACTCATCCTGTGGCATAGCCAACGCGTTGCATTTCTCTATGCTTGTACGTATATAGAAATATATATATATATATATATATATATATATATATATATATATATGCATAGATATATATATATATTTATATTTATGTGTGTATATGCGCTCTTGAGGCTCTTTTGCTCTTCCATGTTCGCTCGTATTTTCTTCACCCACGTTTTGCCCTCCATCTAGAGCGTCTGGTGTGTGTACATAGGTACTCGCGAGGATGCTCTCTTTATGGGCCTGTTCTATCTATCTCTATCTTCGTCTCTCTCTCTTTCTTCCTGTATCCTCGCCACTTTGCTCTCCCTATCTCTCTCTCTCTCTCTCTCTCTCTCTCTCTCTCGCCGTTCTCTCTTGCGCAGTGCGCTATCTATATATAGACACCGGTAGCAATCCGCACGGCTGTGTTTCTACCTGTGTCTGGCATTTTGTATATCACTGTTTTATTATTATCATTGTTATTATTATATACGTGGGTAGAAAGAGAGAGAGAGAGAGAAGGGGGAACTCTCTTTGTACAGTGTATATCTCACTTTCGCGATTTTGCATTTTTTTCTTTCTCGTTGTTCTCATGCTCCGACTCGAGTGTTTTATTGCAGACACTGTGTGTTCTCCCATAATACGAAACACCGAGCCATAATTGGAGCGAAACATAATTGTAAATTTTAATTGAAGTTTTTTCCGCGTCGATCATGCGGTTGTAATATCGACACGCATTTGTTTCTCTTTTTTATGCTTTTTTCCAACTCGAATTCGTTATCGCGAATGATTAATCGAACAAAAACGTTTGTTATAATTTTTCTTACGGAAGATTGTTATAAGGGAGGGAAAGAAAGGAGATTTTTTTATTTTGGCGAAAATGTAGTTAGGCACGATTTATCCAAGACTCGATTATGAAAACGTTATTTCGCCGATTCTCTCTCATTCCCCTTTCTCGGTACTATGTACTCGGGGCTCTCTGCGCTCTCTCTCTCTCTCTCTCTCTCTCTCTCTCTCTCTCTCTCTGTCGCTCTCTCTCTCGTTCTCTCTCGCTCTCCGTCCGATTCAATAATGACCCAACGTGGAGATGGTCCATGCCCAGAAACACTTTTTGAAGGCAAGAGAGAGGGAGAGAAAGGGGGCGAGGGTTCTCTCTCCGCAACCCCATCGGCTCCGGTGGGTGTCGCCGGCGTCCAAACACGCCCACCTTTTTCATATTTCGATTAAGCTTTTTAATCAGTTCTCTCCTGAACGACGACGACGCGACGACGACGACGACGACGACGATGATGACGACGGGGATGACGTCGAACGCGTTCGTTTGAAATCGATTGATATCGCGTTAAACAACGTCTTCTTAACCTCGTTGTCGCTTAGAGCACCGAAAAAAAACGATAATCTTCGATCCGGCGCGATCAATTTCGTCAATCACGATTCTATTTCGTAATCCCATTTTTTTAATTAATTATTACCCATTTTATTATTAATTTTGCCCGTTAATTATATCTTTTTCACGTATAAATTCTTAACGAGAGTTTTCGTTCTGTAATAATTTATCATATTAACGAATTCGTGGCACTGCGCAATTTTTAGTACTCGTCACATTGAAAAAGAAAATTAATAACTAATTATAATAAATGATAAACTAGTAGACATTTATTACAATAATTTAGCTTATTAATTTCCCCAACGACGTAGGTAACAATAGTTATAAATTTGACCAATCGCGCAACTTTTAGTACTTTTATATACAAAAATATATATAAAATTAACAATTTTTTGTTTCTCATCTTATATATGTATATATATTTTTGTTCGGCGATGTGTAATAATACAAGTGATGAATTCTCATGGAGAAGCGTTCGGTGGATAAAAAAAAAAAGTCGTGTATACAGCCGGGGGTGGATTTTTTTCGTTCGCGAGAGCCGAGCGTTCGCGGGTTCCTCGATATCCACTCTGGGTACGATAATACGATCGAGCACACACCGGAACCCGGGCCTCGCGTCGAAGAGATTTTCGACCGTTCGTTCGTCCCCGTACGCTCTCCCTCCCTCTTTCTCTCTCCATCTCTCCCCCACCCTCTCAACACACGGAGTATCCTAAGAACGGATATTATCGCCAAACGTTAATTTGCTCGAGGCCTGCCTACCATCCAATTTTCGAGCCTTTACACGCCCACTTACGAGATCGTACGTTAATACTACGAAACGTCGAAACCAGCGCGTTCTCGTGACCTCTCTGCTATATACATATATACATTTTATACTTATATATATATATATTTATATAACATATGTATTATATATATGTATACATATAACCCAAACTATACCGTGTATATACGACATAGGTATATCTTCATAAGCGACGTATACACGTAAGAACGCAATTCCTTACACGCAAGTACCGCGTGGAATCTTTCTATGTGCGAAATGGGAGATTTTTTTTTTGTTATCTTTTTCGTTTTTTTTTTTTATTATGGTGATTCCAGAACGAAAAAAGAATAAAATATATGAAACTTTCGGTGCGGGTGCTGGCAGCGCCAGTTACATCGTCTCTCGTCTTGCCCGACTTCTGTCTAGACTCCCTCTATCTATCTATATATATATATATATGTATATATATATATGTAAACTATAATTTAATATATTATATATATATATATGGGCGTAGTATATATATTATATGGAGGAACGAATGGTCGAGAAAAGAGCCCCCGGATAGAGAGGGAGACGCACGAGAGATGAGAAAAGAGAGTTTGGGGTTGGAGGAGATATATATATATATATGCCGTATAAGGGCAGAACCGGTTATGCCTATACGAAGGATAGCGAGAGAGAGAGGGAGAGAGCCCTCTTCTCACCGCGGTGCACGTTCTCCACCGACGCCTTCGCTCGCTTCTCTACCTACAATTTTTTTTTTTTTTTTTTTTTCATTCTTTTCTTTTTTGTATCTTTTCTTTTTTTTTATTTCTTTTTTAACTCTTCTTTCGAGAACCTCGACGCCTCCGCACCTTCGCGCAATACGTATACGAAACGATTCTACGTACCCTCCTCCCCCCAGCCCCATTCCCTCTCTTCCCCCTCCTTGCCTACCTTGCTGCCGCGAGTCTATGCAGCGTGATCTCTTTTATGGGAAGCCATGATTTTTTTCCAATTGTCGGAACGCGAGACGCGAGATTGCTGCTGGAGGCGATGCGTCGCTCGTGCGTTTTTAATTTTTTTTTTTACCTTCGAATTTTAAAAGCATTTTTTAGCGGTAGTCGAAAATTCGAATAATTTGCTCTGTCCTAATGGGAAAAATACGTTTTTCGTTTTGTTTCAGATTTCGAATAGACAATACGGATCACATAATAGACGTGAACAAAAACAACGCGGCGTTCGAGTACGATCAGGTCAACATAATATGTCCCGTTTATCTTCCGGGAAGATACGACGATGAGGCTGAGAAGTACATCATCTATAATGTAAGTTGGGGCATAGTTTCGTTTTCTATCTTTTGTTGTGCGCTTTTTTCATCGATGATCTAAAGTTCGATTAATTCGAGAAATTTGGAGGAAGTAAATGGGACGATGAAGAAAATGGCTAAATGGCCGAACGTTTAAATAGTAATTAATAATCGTCCGAGACAATTTGAGAATTAGGTTTGAGAATTTTTTTGTTTTTTTTATGTATTCGTGTAGTTACCTATGAAAATTGTATTATTTACAATTTTTCTAGATATGTTTTGGATTATTTTTTTCGATAGCGATAATTCATATTTCGAGTCAAATCAAAATTCTCCGTTTTAAACTAATGAAATACACTACCTCGCAAGCACGCAACGCTCGAACGCAAAATGTCGAGCCTCAAAAAACAAAAAAAAACATCAAAAAATATTTTTTTGGTGTCAAATATTGTAAAATTCAACAGAAATGCTCAACACTTTGTGTAAGAATATCTTAAACAATGAAATTCAGAATGAAATCAACTTTCATAACGTTGTAAGCACTTTGGTTCGAATTCTATTTTGAAAAACAAAACACTGAAAAAAGAACGTTCGAAAACGCGAACGATAACAAAAACGAAACGAATGCGATTTAAATTGTAAAGAAAACAAATAAAACGGGTGAATCTCAACAATGGGAAAAATAAGGAAATAATAACGTTAATCACATAAAAAAAGAAAAGTAAGAAAAAAACGAAAAACCGAAAAATCAGAACAAATTCTTTTCGTCGAACGGAAAAAAATATTGATAACACGCGCTGTTCGCGTTAATCAACAGGTGTCGAAAGAGGAGTACGAGACGTGTCGGATAACGAACGCGAGTCCTCGTGTAATAGCGGTATGCGACAAACCGTACAAGACGATGTACTTCACGATAACGTTCAGGCCGTTCACACCACAGCCTGGAGGCCTCGAGTTTCTTCCAGGCCACGATTATTTCTTCATAAGCACATCGTCCAAGGACGATCTACACAGGCGCATCGGTGGACGATGCACCACCCACAACATGAAGGTCGTATTCAAGGTATGCTGCGGCAACGACACCAACAGCTCATCGTCATCGTCAATGTCACGCAACAATTGTAAGTACCACGAGACTCCCCCTTAATCATACTCAATTTCATCGCATTAAAAGGAATTCCATCTAGAGAAAGTTAATTTATATTTATGATTTTTGTTTTTTAATATTTATTTTACATTTTCTTGAACCAAATGATTTTTGATCGAGTTCCGAATAAAAAATGTGTTTTTTTATCTTTGAGGCAGTTTTTAATTTCATTTTTTATATTTTTCAAATTAATGGATAAACGAGTGGCTTATTATCGAAAACTGTCAACAACTCAATCGTTTACCGACACGAGAGAAATCGAATGCCGATCGTCGATATTTTTATCCCATTCCTCATCGATATTTTGCCTTGAAATAATACCGATGAGTGAAAACACGAATATAAATTGTATATATCGGCGATAATGCCACGGAGCGATTAGCCGGTGTAAAATTAATATGAAAAAAAGGAACAAGTCACGAAAGCAATTAATATCCTAGTAGCACGATTAATCGTCTTAAAATATTCAAATTTAAGTCGAAACATTATTCCAATTCGAGCCTAAAATTTTATTTTTCTAATACGAATCGTAATAAAGAGTCCAAGAAATTATGAAAATTAATTTTTCGGCGAATCCGCGTACGATTAATCGCTTATGAATGAGAGTCGGAAATACGATCGATGCAAAAAAGAAAAAAAAGAGAACATACCTTCGCGCTCCAAGACCCGACTCGTAAATCTAAAATTAGGTTCTCACTCCCATAAAAAATGCAAAAACCGTTCGAGGCTTCATAAATCTAAATTCTTTTTACGGCGAGGGTCGTAAATAATAAATGGCTGCATAATTAAGATCCACCGAAAGTCTCTTCTCTAAAATCCATTATTCGTTAAAAAAACAAAAAAAAACAAAAAATACATTATTGCCAATCGAAGAAAGAAAATTTCCACATGTTTGATACAATTAAATAATTCAAAGGAATGTGGTAATTAACTAATCGACGAATTTATTTCAGCAGTCTCGGTGACAAGCAGCACAGTACCAAGCAGCTCGACGAGCACCGGAATAATGGTAGGTGGATCAGCCGGTATGCCACCAGCTCCACCACCCAGCGTACTCAAGGGAGGCGATCGGGACAGATTCTATCCGGGTGGCAACATTCATCATCATCAGCCGGCAACGGCTTCGCCGACACTGCCTCATGTCCCACCACCAGGAATCTATTCACCCCATCCCCATCAGCCTATTTACAATGGACCACCGTCCGCATCGCCTCCCAAGACATCGATTACACCCAAGAAGAAGAACAGTACGTACAATCTTTTTAATTCAATAAATTGACAAAAAAATATTTATATAAATTACAAATGCACGAAATATCGAATAATTTTCGAAATATTTGTGACGATTGTCAGCTGTATTAAAAATATAATTTCTCGATTATGGGCACGATTTGCAAAATCGTAATTGTGAAAAGAAAAAAACGAACGAAGATAATTGTATAAAGAAATTTTGTCTATTATTTTTCGTTCATTTTAACCAGTTGATTTTTTACTTTTCTAGATTTATAAAAACAACAAGTAGATAAAATGACAGATTCTTTATTTTTATCCGATTGTTTTACTTTACAATTATTATTTTTAAAAAATAGAATATTACGTGTTCTAATTTTTCTTAATTAAGTTTATTCTTATTTATTCCGTGGAGATTCGACTTTCTTTTTGCGTTTCGAAACAGATAAAATCAACATCGGGCAAAACTTTGTAGCTTGCTTTTTTCAGCTTGAATATATTTTCAAAATATTGAATTTTCATGAACGAAAATTTGTTAATTTTTTGTTTTTTTTCCCCTTGTAATTACAGAAGAGTATTCGGATCATCCGAACGAGGTCGTGAAGAACGAGGAACTGACGTACAACGGTGGTAGCTCAGTGAAACGACGAACCGATTGTTATCAACGACTGTTGTTCCTCACGACGGGCGTATTATTGGCAATGGGCCATATCGTCCCCGTATTAATGCGGTGAAGCGACAATACGTTATCGCAATGCGTCGAACCCCTTCTTCTGTGATTATCCTACGTTTAATTCATTTATTCGCGATATCGTTGATACGCGAAAAAAACGAGAGAGAGAGACAGAGAGCGAGAGAGAGAGAGAGAGAGAGAGAGAGAAAGAGTGAGAGAGAGAGAGAGAGAGAGAGAGGGAGGAAGATGAAGAGAATGAAAAAAAGAACGGAAAGAAAGAGACGAGGAGAGCCAAGCATGGCACTCATCGCGAAAAAAAAGAGCGTAAATGAGAAAAAAAGAGCTCCTTGTCTCGATATGTTGGCCGCGAGTTGACAAATCGCCAAGAGAAAGAAGAAAACAAAATGAAAGGATTTGAGAGAATAAAAAATATTCTGGCAGCGAAGCGAGAGAAAGAATATTATGACTGAAATTAAGGAGAAAGGAGAAAGAGAGCGAGATAGAGAGAAACGAGAAAACGTAAACGACAAAAAAAAAGTAACAACATGGAAACAACATCAACAATAAAAAAAAAAACAATTTTTAAAGCGTCGATTGGACGTTGCGTGAAGTGAAACGGACACGACAAAGCCATATTAACTATTAAACGATACTACTAGACACTACGTAGATAACGCCCACTATTATCACTACTGTTAAAGAAAAACGAAGATGAAGAAGAAGAAAAAGAAGAAGAAGAAAAAAACGTAGTCGTTGTATTGATTGTCTCCTCCTTGATCATCTTCAACACGAACAATTGATGGCTAGGTATTTATTTAAAATTACTCATCGAATGGAAATATTCCGCTCGATCGGCGTGGCTAAATATATCTTCGAGCGACGCGAATTCCAAACACACAAACATAAGAAAATAATAAACACACACATACACACACACACACAAAAGGAGGCAATGAAAGAAAGGAAAAAAGAAAACAGGAGAAAGATCGTTCCGTTTCGTCCAAGACTTCTCGTCCCTCGGGAATATCGCAAGAGTGGCGCCAGTCGGTGCGCGAAAATTTGAACAATTCGAACCGGAAGTTGACGATATTTGGATCGTCCGATTTTTTCACAGTAAAAGATGATTAATCCAAATGGAAATTTCGAAATCGAGCGACTCGTCGGAGAATCAAATTTTGTCCTCTTCCGTCTCGATTCGAAGATCTCGTCGCGAGAGAGAGAAAGAGAGAGAGAGAGAGAAAAGAAAAAAAATCGTTTCGATCCCACGTAACGCCTGCGAACGATAATCGCAGGCGAGAGAAAGTAACGAGTTAGCACGCGTGTAAATAAATTCCTAATGATTATTGTACAATTGGCCGTTAAACGCGGCCCGTTTAGAAAACGCCCGGAGAAAGAAAGGGAGCGATAATAAAATTTTCGCGACTCGCGCGACGTACCTCTCGCGATTATTTAATAACGACGTTAATTTCCTTTCTATTTTTTTTTTTCGCGATTTTTCAAACTTACGACGACGAGAAAAATGCGCGAAAACCCGCGATTAAATCGTGAATATCGAGAAACGTCGACGAGAACAACGATCGTGAGATACGAGCGACGATGGTCGAACAATGGAAAACGGAGATGAATAAAAGTGACGAAGAGAGTAACGAGATTATTCGCGAGACGACGAGAAGCGATTTGTCCGAGAAACAAAGAAAATTAAGAAGAAACAAAAACGAACGATTAAACACGACGAAAGACATCTGTATCATAGCTGTATCATATTGAACTCTATCCATAGATCTGTATTATATTTATTATCTAACTATTAATTAATAATATTATTATTATTATTATTATTACGCGAGAAAGAAAAAAAACAACAACAACAAACTCACTCGACATTCTATAATTATTAGTGAAATATCAAATTTAATAGGGAATAAATTGCGAGCGAAAGGACTGTTGACCTTACACTAGCGCGCTTCTCTCTGTCTCGTTTTGTATCTTGTTTATTATTTTTTTGTTTTTTTTTTTTGTTTTTCTTTTCCGATAATTTTCGTTCAGCGATTCTCGCGAGTTTGTCGTTCGACCCTTCTCGTTTCCTGTCTTTTTGTTTTCTTTTTTTTTTTTACGGTTTTCCTCGACGTTGCACTTAATTTATTGTAAGAGACGAATTACAGCGTATCGAACTTTGTTCCGTTGTTTTTTGTTTCGTAACTGTGAGAACAAGACTTGGATTTTTACGCGACGAATTTGCGCGTTAAACGTTTTGAGAAATAAACAAACGAACAAAAAGGTAATATCGCGCTGAGAAACGAATGTGGACGCGAGACAAACTCTCGAGTGATCAGGACGCAAGGAGGATTATCGTCAATGTTCAATGTCGGCCATAACGAAGAAGAATTTATTATATCGAAAAGCGAACAAATATTCTAGAATATAAAGAGAGAGAGAGAAAGAGAGAAATGAAATTATTGTAAATATATTTGAATGTCAGGTCCACGTCGAGACTCGAGATAACTATAAGTCTCTGCACGACAAGGCTGTTTCGAGCGAACGATTCATTTCATTTTTCTTCGTTTCCTTTTTTTTTATACATGTTGGTGTTTTATTTTTATGTTCTGTTTTTTTGTTTTTCTGTTTCCTCGATTGTCACGTATTTCGAGATACGAAAGAGTGTACGAAAAGTGTGTTTGACAGAGAGAGAGAGAGAGAGAGAGAGAGAGAGAGAAAGTGACGAAGAGAGAAAACGTAAAGCGAACCGCGCAACGATCGTGCAACGTTGTCCATTACAGTATTGTAAGCCTAAGTATTACAGAAATGCGAAAAAAACGAAAAAAAAAAAAAAAAAAAAAAACCGCCTATCAGTCGCGCCTGTTGTGTCCGATTGTGTCTGTTCGATGTATCCACTCGACGTCTCGTGTAACTCGATGTAATTCGTCAGATGCGCGAACGTTGCGCGATTCGCAACGTTCCTAAAACTTGTTCTTTATTTCTGTTTATTTTTGCATTTTTCTCAGTTTTTTCTACATTTTTTTTGTGATTTTTTACCGAACGACAACCGTCGTCGAGACGCGGTCCAGGATTTCTCGACGAAGATACGAACGAGGAGAATGACAGTTTTTTTCAGGAACGAGAAACGAAAAAAAGAAAAAAAAAAACAAAACAAAAAGCAGAATGAAACGGTGAAAATAAAAGTGAGAGACGGACGGACATGGACGCGTTCGAAACGACGTTCGACGAGAAAAAGAAACGTTGTCCCAGCGCCGAGTGCAGAGAAGAATGAACAAAAAAACAATGTGTATAAAAAAAAAACTAGAATTCACGTGAATGATTAAGCGTTCATACGAGAGAAAGAGAGAGAGAGACGATAGGTAAATACAGTATAACAATAATTTAGGCTCGAACTATCGATAGAAAATAGACAAGATCACACACATCGATTCAGTTTTTATTTCTTTCTTTTGATTCCTTAAAACAAAACAAAAATCATGAAACAACTCTTCCCCTCCCCCCCCCATCTTCCCCTTCCTGGTAATTCCAAAACGATCGGTTCACGTCGGATCGAACGAAGGTGAGTGAAGATATAAACACATACCCTAACGCTTCTCCGAGGATGAAAAAACGAAGAAAAAAAAAGAAGAAAAAACAAAAAATCCTAATTTCCCGTTTGGAATTGCTCAATAACAACATCCATTATTGTTTTCTGTTCCTCTTGTTTTTGCCAATTTTCTTTATTCGTCCGTTTTCATTTGTTTGCCGTTGATTGTTTTCATGCCTAATTTTTTGTTTCTCAACGATTTCTAGTGCACGTGTACTCGAGCTGCGAAAACACGAGACACTCGAATATCGATAAATCGATCGAATCAGTGAGATTTATCATTTCACGTTGTATACGTGAATATATAAATATTCCCTAAATCTGTTACTCTGCTTGTCGGATCGACGAGAAGCGCGTAAACAAAAAAAAGACACGAAAAAACGGGGGAAAAAAACATTTAAGAAAAAACCACGAGATGCGAATGAAAGAGACAAGAACTCGCGTTTGTCATGTAAATAAATGAAACGATTAATTATTAAGTATAATAAACGAAGGAGAGAAAGAAAGAAAGAACGAAAGAACGACGACGACGAATAAAAGAGAAAATAAGAAAAACAAAAACACGCGCGATTTCAAATTTATATTAAAGAGAGAAAGGGGGGAGAAGAGAGGCGAAAGAAATAAGAAAAAGATAAAAACGGCAAAAAAAAATACAAATACATAGCAACTACGACATAGGTTTCTAATAACGATTTATTATTAAAGAAAGAAAGAAAGAAAGAAAGAAGAAAAACAAATAATGACAAGTGGATGTACGTTGATGTCTAAGATTTTTAACGATGAACAAGAAAAAAACATAAAAACACATACACACACACACACACAAATTGATTATTGTCAAGTATGATTATTATTCGTAACCGATACACACTCGTAAACACTCTCGCACACGCAAGAGACATAGAACCATGCGAGAAACACGAAACTCTGAAAACGGAAATGGACAAGAGAAAAAAAGAGAAAAAATAAATAAGTATACAGATTATCGTGGCCACTCGTACCAATCGATGAAAAAAAAGAAACGTTGATAAGAAAGTTTGGAACGCGTGTGCCGGGCGAAAAAGTTTCTCGTGGAGATTCGAGCGAGAGACTCTCGGATCGGTCAAATTATTAAATTTATACAAATTCGTTGAATTCATATTTTACAAAAAAAAAGAAAAACCAACAACGTCGACAACTTTTTATAAACGAATGTAATCCGTCTCTGGTTTGAAATTAAAGAAAATAAATCGAGAAATAATTTTCTCGATAACAATTTATTTTTGCTGTTCGCTGGTTGAAAAATTGTTTCGAAATTCTATATAATTCGTTTATGATCCGACCGATCGATTCGATCGATGAAGATCGAAAAACTCGTCGACAGCTCGTTCGCCGGCCGAACAAAACGACACAAAAAAAGACAACTCGTACATGGGAGGGGGATAAGGCCTTCGACAAGTCGAGGGTAAGAGAAAGAGTGTATTCGGCGCAAAATAGAATTATAACATACGTTTAAACGTGAGAAGAGCGGAAAGAGTGAGAGAAGAAGGGATGAACAAAAAAAAACAACAAAAAAATACAAAAATGAAAAAAAAAAGAAAACCGTCGTTCACACCGGCAGTCTCATTACATTTTACAGAATTACATTACATTACAGAGTTAGCGTAGAGTTCATAAAACAAAGTAGTCCATTTGTAGCGAAATAGTGTTTAACAAACGGAAGAAAAACAAAACGGAAAACAAAAACCAAACCAAGCAACAGAGAGAACGAGAAATACAACAAGACAACAAAAATAGGAAATAATCGAGATAATGGAAGAAAAAAAAGAAAAAAAATACCGAAATACTGCAGATAAAAATTATTGTGTACGTACATACGCGTATACATAAAATACATACATAAACTGTCACATAGCAAAAAGAAAAACAATTTGTCATTCGTCGACAGATAAAAAAAATCTCATCGAATTAAAGGGAAAAAAAACAAACAAAACACACAAAAATTAATAATACACCTACATACGTGAGAAGGCAAAAACAAATTTTCGAAATACAAGAAAAAAGAAAAAATTCACTCGCTCACACCGAAATACACGGATTTATATCGACACGAAAGTACAGACACACAACACACACACACGCACATATACACTTACACCAATAACTGCAATCACCTTCGTGCAGGTGCATTTTAAACGAGAAAAAAAACAAAAAGAAACACTGGAAGTTAACGAGAAAAGAATTAAAAACTAAAAAAGGAAAGAGGGAGAGAGAGATAGAGAGAAAGAGAGGGAGAGAGAGCGAGATGAAGAATTTGAACGATGAAACTTTTGTGAACCGTCGGCCGTTTGCACGAGTATGAAAAATGTAATAGATATATTGTATACGTATATCGATATAGAGGGGAATTATGTCGATAGTATAAAAGAAAGTAAAGTGTTCGTCGGATGAGGAATAACAAGATTTTTCTCGTTTCTTTTGATTTTCATATTGTTTTTTGTTTCCTCGTTGAATCACAAGAAAAAAGCAAAATTTGTTAAAAAAATATCTCTTTTCGTCTCTCTAACTTTTGGCCCATCGAGTTTTGCCCAATGGGGGCCTGAAAGTATTCCTCCGAGATTATTATTGTCGTTGGTACAAAAAGAAAAATGATAAATAAAGAAAAATAAATAACGAAATAATTAAGAAAGAAAACGACGTTCGGGCATGCGCGAAAAGCTTTTGACTCTTTCATTTCTTACCGTCACTTCGGCTCCGAGGAAGATGTAGACAAAATTTGATGAAAAACAATACAATAATATAAACTATCTAATCGATTCTACGTCTATTGGTCGATTGATGTTTTTTTTTGTTCTTTGTAGGAAAAAAATTAATTGGCAAGTCGAGAGTGAAACACAATTTGTTTAATTTTTTTGAAAAAGTGATACCCGCGTTTGTCCCGAACGTTCCGTAAACTCGTTCCAAAGTTTTCTGTCGTAATAAATTTTTAATGAGCAAATAAAAAGGCACGAGGGTAGGGAGGGCCACATTTACGAAAGAGTGAGAGAGAAAGCGAGAGACACAGAGAGACAAGTTGAGATGAGATGAGATGAGAGATTTAGTCCATTTGATGTACATACCCGTATCATGTACATAATAGAGGCGAGATTGCCATAGAAATCACACGAATACAAACGCACGAATGGTCAATGGAATTTTTCGCGACTTAATGAGAAATTAAAAGAATAATGCAAGAGAGAGAGAGAGGGGGGGAGCAAGAAAGAGAGAAAGACAGACAGAACGATGAAAAATTAACAAAAAAATAAAAAGGGAAACAAGATCGAGTCACTGCATTAACGCGCGTTGTAAGAAAAAAACACACACACGAAAGGCCTCACACACCGATAAAAGAAAAAAAAAGCGTGATTTTGTTTTCTAATTTTCCTTCACTGCCTCCGTGGCTTTAAAGTTAAAGACACGAACACGAATTGCAAATTGAGTAAATCTCGTGTAAGAAAAATTCGTCGTGTCGCACACGCTCGATATTAATTCGGAGATTAACGACGAGTAACGATCCGTAGGAAAGAAGATACACAAAAGGATTCGAGCGTCCATACGGTCTAATTAGTGATTGCCTAATTAACTAATTGTTGATTATAAAATAGAGGATGAAAACGAGTCATATGTATTTGCGACCGTCGAGCCTCGTGGCGATAAATGAACTGACAACGATTTTGAAAAATCATTAGCTCTAACGAGGATTTAAAGCACAATCACGACAATTAGAAACGAAAATAAGAGAGCGAACGAAAGAATTAATTAAAAAGGAAATAAGGGGGGCGATATTTGCGCCCACTTAGGTCACGGAGGGTTCGAGCACTCGCATGAGTTTGTTTGTTTAAAGGATGAAGAAGAACGGAAGCGAAGGTGAAGATAGAAAGAAAGAAAAACAATACGAAAGAAATTAAAATACTTATGGTGTACTGATTGTTAAACGTGACTAAGATATGTGGAAAAAAAACACGATCGTCTGATGGGTATTATACAGCGCGAGGCCCAAAGCATTTGCGGACGAACGCGCGTGCTTCATCGATTCACGGCCAATCTAAGCGGATCGAAAACAGAAAATATGAAAAAGTATGACGAGTGAAAACGAGAGAAAAAAGAAAAAGAAAAAAAGCACGATAAAATTATGCGATAAAGTAATGCATGACTTAGAGACAAATAATTGTACCGAATTGCCGGAATGAAGAGAGTGTTCGATGATGAAATTTCGCTGAGATTGGAGATTTCTTTTGTTTCTCGCCCAAAGCACGCGCGTTCATTAAGGACGGTATTATTGTTATACGAACTCCAGACGGCATGGTATACAAGACTAAGAACAAGACCTAAAATGGGACATAATATTTTATAACTCGACTTTTGTACAGAATAAATAAATACTTGTACTGTGGACCAATATTTCTTTCATTTCATTCACATTCCTAGGTACGTTTACTTCCTCGATACACAAAATCCTCGATCGAATCCGTTCTTAGAACAAATCTTCCTTCTTTCCCACGTAGTTATCAATTTATTGAATATCATTCCTCCCTCGACATATTCTTATCGTTTTATGAACTGTGGCTGGACAACAGTTGAGATGGTCGCGTTTGTAGGCCGACACGATGCAACAGTAGATTTGTTAAAATTAGTTTTTCAAAAAAATATATTTGAACTATATATTCTCTGTAAACTATAGTAAAAATAGTAATGATACAAATATTCTTGATATTTCTGCAGTCTTCGACGAAATCAATTTACTATGATGGTTTGAATAAAAAACAAAACGAAAATAAATTAACTGAAGAGGGAAACCAAATAGCATAAACGAGAACTTTGCGCGCTTCGATTTGTGAAAAATCTTCTTTGTGTATTTAACAATATTATACATTTACTTGTTAATCTTATTCTGTACTAACGGCACGACGACAATTCTGTTTTTGGCCTCAGGAATTCGCCACCACCTTCCCATTTTATGCTCCTGACCGATACCGACCACAAGATTATTTCCATCGGGCGTAAACGCCATAGTGTTTACGAAACCGACCAATTTCACCTCGAACAACATCGTGAGACTCTTAAAGGAGTCGCCGCATCGCCACAGTCTTACAACACCGTCTCTGGAACCTGCTTGGAAAGAAACGATCTA
The DNA here is from genome assembly GCA_951802705.1 of Netelia virgata. NCBI lineage: Eukaryota > Metazoa > Arthropoda > Insecta > Hymenoptera > Ichneumonidae > Netelia > Netelia virgata. The sequence goes on along the minus strand of OX637865.1, from coordinate 12,067,889 downwards.
CGTAAAATTGAATAAAAAAAAGAAAAAAAATCGAAATTTCTTGAAAAAAAAAGAAAAAAGCACAAATATATTCACCCGAAGCTACTAGATCTGTGTTGAGCAACGTAGCTATGCTCGATATCCACATCGGTTGTCCATTGCTCTCGTCCTTACCATGAGCTTCCGGTATGGAGCAAAGAGGCTTTTTCTTCAACGAACCCCAGATACAAAGTTGACCATCATCGCCGCAGCTTAGAAAATTTTCCTCGTTTATGAGTTTTACGACGTCGACGCTACCACCGTGACCATTGAATATTAGCTGGGATTCTTCGACAATTTTCCAAATTCTGATTGTTCTGTCGTATCCGCCGCTGGTTATTGCTCGCTCACGCGACAAAGCGTCTATCGACGTTATACCGTTTTGATGACCGAAACTAAAAGTTCGTAAATTATTATGAAATGTATAAATTATGTAAATTATGATTACTGGATATTTAATTACTCCACAAACTTATAATTTATAATTATAATTACGAATAACCCAAACCCAAAACCCCCATATATTACATTGTATTATGAAATTTATTAATTATTCATTTCGAAATGGAAAATTTGATAATTTACGAATTCTGTAATAATTTAGATTCCCTAGACTGTAAATTAATATGGAAAACATAAATTAGATTTTGTCAATTAATAATTTTTTCATTAATCGATGGTCGAGTATGGAAAACTACAAACTCACAGAGACTCGACGTACGCCATGTCGTCCAAGTTCCAAACTTTAACGCTACGATCCTCCGAAGCGGAATATAACGTGTGAGTATCCCTGCGAAATACCAATCCAGTCACCGGACCTCTGTGACCTTGCAGTTCTTTGATCAGACTGAAATCTTCGCCGGACAATACCTTGATAGTTTTTGTACCTCCGTCGCCTACAACCTTTGTTTATTCTACAATTAGTAATTACACTCCATGTTGGAAATGAATGCCCTGGTGAATGCAAATGGGTAATTATCTCACCAGAAATTTGCCATCGGTACTGACGGCGATACAGTAAATGGTCTTCATTCCTTCCTCACTTTTTTTTCTCTTCCCTTTAAGAACTTTTAATTTCGTTTTTTCAGCTAGCGACCATTTAACCAGAGTTCCGTCCTTCGATCCAGAATATATAAACTTTCCGTCGCTCGATAGACACAAGCAAGTGACCGAATCTCGGTGATCTTTGCAGCGTAATTCCAACAAATCCAAGTGTCCTACATAATTCGACGCGACTATTTTTCTCAACCGACCCTTTTCTTCGAGATATTCTTCCTGAAGTCTTCTTGCGACTGCGCCTTGTTCAAACTCTGCCCTATCTTTCTCTGTTAAAAATGACGAGAATATTTAGATATCCTAAATTTTTAGAGATCAACCGATGGAAATTATATCGAAAGAAAGGGTATGGTATACTTGCCTTCTTCCTCGATCTCTGTTAAATATTTTTTTGCCAATCTCAAGCGCTTCTCCTGCGCCGTCTCTTGATCCTCGTCCGAGCTCTCAGAAAACCCTTGCTTCTTGTCTTGCCTTTCCTCGGCGAATTCTTCATCGCTGCTCGCTATACTTTCATCATCGCGAGGTGCAAACTTTTTACGATTACCCTTTTTTACCTTCGATTGTTGATCACTCGGAGCATTTTTCGAAATGTGACCATTCAACTGAAATAAGCCGAGCAAATAAACACGTGGTAAAAAGTATTTACGATGCGTTCTTAACAGGATCGTACGAACTAACCTCTTTTGGAATTATCATGTTTTTAAATAAGGATAATTACCTTTCTTTTGGGCGCACCACCACGACTATTTCTTATGAAAAACGACATTGTTTTTCATACACTTGTAATAACACCGCTTATAATCAATATCTGCGTCACAAAATATTCTCGATTCTTCACCCGAACCACATGGTCACTCAAATTCTGGCGTGTTGCAGTATACAACGGCGCTCACACATAAACTCATATTCAACTTGCAGCGTCCTCTATATTCACGAATGAGTACAGACTATGCACATCCTATAAATGTTTCGATGGTAAAGAGAATTCGACGGCAAAAATTTGAACGTTCCATGTTAATTTGAGGATATTATATTTATTTGGAAAAAGCTAAGAAAGGCTCAAGATTAGTATTAAAGCAAATACGATTTTTGCATTGAAGTCACTCAAATTCGGATATAATAGCTATACAATACGTGGCTTTAACTCCTTGGGTTACGTGCTTGATCTCCCTATTGCTCGGGCCATGGTAAGCAGGAAGGTCGGTCACCCATCGAGCCGTTTAGCTCTTACCCGTGGGCTCGTACTTGTGCTAAATATATGCGTCTCACCACGAGTGAGACTCGTGTTGTTTACGTTTGGTCCGAACGAAGTACCACGAGTCAGGGTTGTGCTTATTGTTTATGGCCCAAATACCTTACCACCAGTCTCACTCGTCGTTACAGGACAAGGGGTTAATGTTTTCCAAATTACAAAAATTGTCATGTCACTATAGATATATATGATATTTAATGGCGTCAGGACAGTCGGTACTTTCAAAACTAACTATTATCCAAACTTTTTTTGTTTTACATATTCGTAGTTGTAATGCAATGTTGGTACAAGAAAAACATACCCATGGAGAGAGAATGCAATGAGAAGTTCAATCTTCATAACAATGATGCCGGTCTCGATTTAGTTTTCGCAATTATTTGACATAAAATAACCATTTTGGACGAGCGTTTCTTACCAAACACTCAACGATTTTGAAAACAATCATGGCGCCTTCGGAGTTCTCTCAAATCGGCAATACTTCGTTTGTTCTCGTTCCACACATGCGCAGTGTTCTGAACTTTTTACGCCCACTGGCGCCCTCATCTTTCCCGTGGCACTAGACCGAAATATTTCATCAACACAACGGTATACTACATAGTTTATTATATAAATATATAGTTTTTTTCGATCCATGATTCATTGTATGAGCACAACAGAGTTGATCGATTTATCTGATTTAAACATTGTTATTCATCGGGTTTCGATGCTACCTGTCATAGATTATTAATCGCATATATATGAGTCCGACACCCATATTTAAGGGGATATCAATGATTATTTTTTCGAATTACGTGCTAATCAGCACGTTCGGGTTCATGACTCGTTTCTGTCTATGTCAATAATGATTTCATTATAAAGAACAAAAAATGTTATATGTCCCGATTTCTCCCGATTACGATGAGGCAGAAAAAGTATGGTCGTGAATTAAGACGACCTAAATTCGAGTTAATGTATGTGCATATTTTGCAGTCAACAGAAAAAATAACGTTGAAAGTTGTAGAAGTGAGCATCGAGATTCCCTCATGCCTTAAAATGACCTCTTACAGCTGGCATTCGGTATTCCGATAAAAAAAATAGCACCAACTCATCGATGTAATGCGATAAGAAAAGTACATAGCATATAAATGTAGATATAGATCGTAAATCAATATTGGATTTTTGATGTATCGGATAAATAGCACCTTGCTTAAAAATTTGGTATATCTATCGATCGTCTGCCACGCATATAGAGTTCGGGACCAGCTGCCGAGAGACACGTAGCCTTTTCCTACTTATCCATCGCACATCCACGCAATAACTGGTAATAGCTATCCTATACTTTTGCACGAAAACACGACGAAGCGGTTGTGGTTGGGGGAAGTACTCGGACCGCGAGAGGCGCGAGAGAGTGCGAAAGAGCGATTATCGTGCTAGCAGCTAGTACGTGACATCTGACAGTATAGTCAGTGTACCGGTGGTCGTCAAAGCGTGTTCGATCACGCGTGGGGGAACATACCTTCGTGGGCACTTGTCCAAACTTACATTTACGACAAAAGATACTTAAATATATATATATAGGTGTGTACGCTGTTTCATTGTTGAACAGGGTGCGCGTGTACCTTGATGAATATTCGTGCTCTTACTACCGCAGACGTGTCGTATTTTTTTTCGATACACATGCATTGACTCTACTGCCTTTCACACACGAGTGTTAGATCGGGAGAATTCAATATTAATAGTTATCATGTAAAATCGGTTTTGTGCGTTATTCTCGAGGCAACAAACCGCGAGACACCAAAAAAATAGTACTAGGTTGACTATGGCACGATGTCGAACACGAGAATAGCAGTGTTTTTGTGCGTTATTGCGCTTGCGAATGGCAATTATTTCGGCACCAGTACGAGAAATAATGATCAATGTTTCTGCAAGGTAATTATTACGTAAACTGTTATAATCGACGACTTAATGAGTATCGAAACACAAGAAAAAAGAATAAAAGTTAATTTGCAAGTGACGTCACGAAAAAACTGTCAATCTAAGGTATATGACAATGACATTAAATGGTGTGCTTTTTTATTTTGTTTTCGTAGCTGAAAGGATCGATAGACGACTGCACGTGCAGCGTCGATACTGTGGATTATTTCAACAATATGAGAATTTATCCGAGAATACAGAGTCTTCTAGTTAGGGATTATTTCCGATTTTATAAGGTTAATCTGACGAGGGAGTGTCCCTTTTGGGCAGATGATAGCAAGTGCGCTATGCGATCTTGTCACATTCAACCCTGTCACGACGTGAGTTCCGCGATATTTATAGGTTATAAAAAATCGAATAATCTCGATACACAAATCATGACGAAATAATATATATTTTTTTGTATTTTCTTAGAAAGACATACCACCTGGCTTGAAGGGAGATTTCGAGCGGCGTTCGTACTTAAGAGAAAGACCAGTTGACAAGTATACCAGTGATTTTCTGGTCAATGGATGCACAGAAACTGAACGAGATCATAACGAGGAACTCGGTTATCTCAATACTACGATAAGGTATCCAAAAAAATACTGAAAATTAAATTACAATAAAAAAAATGTACACTTATGGGTTATAATTCATTTTAAAACCCTTAATTTTCACCGTAAAAGAAATTTGCTCATCGATGTTATCGTACTGATGTTTTCTCTTAGCACTGAAAATTACAAGGGATTCCAGAAATGGCAAATGCACGATGACGCGCAGGATAATTTCTGTATAACGGAGACAAGCCCGGGCGAGTACGTAGATCTCCTTCTCAATCCTGAGAGATACACGGGCTACAAAGGACCGAGTGCTCACAGAATCTGGCGAACGATATACATGGAGAATTGTTTTAGACCTGAAAATTCGCCACAGAATTTTATCCAATCGTCCAAAGTCAATGGTGCGAATGGAGCATATATTTTTACCGATGCAGAATCTCGATGGAGATTATTTAATATTATTTATGTATCATAATAATGGATTTACGTTTCAGGAATGTGTCTAGAAAAACGTACTTTCTACAGAGTCGTGTCAGGACTTCACACCAGCATAAATATTCATTTATGCGCTAAATATCTCTTATCCGCCACGGACTCATTAGACATCGTGTCCGCGGGTGGACAATGGGGTCCAAACTTGAAGGAATTATTGACAAGATTTTCTCCAGAGGCAACTGGCAACGAGGGTCCGAATTGGTTGAAGAATTTGTACTTTATCTATCTTTTGGAATTGCGAGCATTGGAGAAAGCTGCACCGTATCTGGAGCATGAAGAATATTACACGGGAAACGAGTACGAGGACGAGGATACGAGAATGGCTGTTCACGATGTTTTGAACGTTGTTCGGTAAATTTATTGAAATATTTATCCAACTGAAACTTATAACTTCCGGTAATATATTTAATAGACAAAAGAAATTGACGAATTAAAAGTCTGGTTATTTTTTACGCGTCGATACATTTCCGGACAGTTTGCGTCCATCAAATAATAGACACATGATCGCCAATAAAGCGATAAGCATTTATGAGGAAAAGTGGAATTTCCGTCTAATCACTGACGTATGTCCCACGTGGCAAATGCTTATCACAAGCTCACTTTTCATTATTATTTCGTCCACAGTTCATTCTCGGATCATTTCAACGAGAGTGTTATGTTCAACGGAGGCGCGCAGTCGAAAGTATTGAAGGAAGAGTTTCGCCAACATTTTCGCAACATCTCGATTATTATGGACTGCGTCGGTTGTGACAAATGCAAGTTATGGGGGAAATTGCAGATACAAGGCTTGGGAACGGCTCTGAAGATATTGTTTTCCGGTAAATTCGACAAGTGGGAATCGACAGTTCGCCATCCAGTCGACAGGAAACAGTTTTTCTTGGAGCGAAGCGAGATCGTGGCTCTCGTAAACAGCTTTGGAAGGTAAGCAAGCCAAAAGAGCGATCGCGATGCTTATGGCGAATATTAAAAACTCGCTTCAATCGCAATATTTATGATAAATTACGTTTTTTTTCGCAGATTATCCGAGAGTATCTTCGAACTCGATAGATTTCGAAAAATGATGAGATAGCACAATTTTTCATAGATCATACGCGAATATATAACAGGCACCAGTATAAACACATCACATAGTTTATAAATATTTATAGACTTACTTACGAACGTAAAATCTTAATTAACAACGTCGGCTCGCCGATTTTGTGATATAAGATCGACTTTCCGTTTCCCCGGCAAAAGAAGGAAAAGAAACTCCTCCGTTTAGCTCCGTCTGGCCAACAAACATTTATATTGAATTCTCGTCCCATTGATATTCAACCCGCTTCCAAAAATCTCGTGACGCTCTTCCTATCTATATTTTTCTATTTTAATAAAAACAAACAAAAATCTATTGTAATAGTCACACCCCCAGGCCCTGTAAAACAATCACGATTTTTGCTACGAAGCCCGACATTGGCATCTACATTCATTTTATCTCGCGAGTGGTATGTTTCCACCGAGTCTATATATAGTTTATAGCGACTTTACCATAGAAAATCTGACTACGTCTGTGATAATTTTCGTATACAGTGAATGCAACGTGCTAGAGCAAAATGAAAAAAACGAAAAAAAGACCCGTGATTTCCGTTGTCTTACCGATCGCTATTATGTTTCGATATCAAACTTCTGAATGTATGTTATATGTATATCTATATACATACGTGTATAAATATATATAATATAAAAAATATTACACGAGCTTAGATGATTCGTACACGATCTTAGCGAAAAATAACAAAGCGTGAAATCTTTTACATCTACATAAGTTTTATACTTTTAGCTTCATCGTCAATCCCAATTGCATCGGATGATATAGATACGTTACGAATAATTAATGATATTATTAATGTATAACGATGGAACAGCGAATTTCATCGCGGACAACACACAATTTCTACATAAAAAAGAAAAAAGTGGATTTCACTTATTAATTAAACCTCAAACCTCGTACTAATTAGCACTCGTCGAAAGTCATGCAGCGAGTGCCATCTGTACCATTATCTCTCGCGAATAAATATCTCGGTGTTAAAAGTTTGTATCGACTTTTATCTGGATACAGAGAATTTACGACGGGATTATATTTAATATTTGAAAAGAATTTTTGACCATTTTCGTTTTTCGCGCCTCGTCATCGCATGCAAAATCAACATTGTGGCTCGGCAAAGAGAGGGATAGGGCGATAGGAGTGGGGTATGACTAATAATTCCGTGTAGGAAACCCGGCAGTATGCGAGTCTGAACTCGTTGCAACTCGATGCGACCGGCGCAATTTAATTTACATTCCATTACGATCGACGAAACGTCATTCCCTGTACACGTCGGAATTATATTTTGTTCGCGGTGCGACTTCCGAATTATCCGCGAGTGTTCGTTCCCATCAGAAAAAAGTCCGTTATTTTCAAATCATTCATCAAATTTCGTAGCCACGGGTATATATATAAGTATACACGTATACTATGATCCCACTCAGGCTAGCATACGGCGTCAGCGGTTCTCAATCAGTGTGTAAATATGCGTGCTGGTATGTCAAGAAAATGTTACGGTGCGAGAATAACTGTAATCGCTTTCCTTTGTAATTTGTTTGTTTACTTGTAAATTCAACGAAAAACGTACGATCTTTCGCAATAAGATAGTGTTATCATTATTGTCGGGAAACCGCAGCGTCGTATTTGAGAACCACCGCAAGAGCTCGGATACCGCACGGAAAACGCGCGCTCGTGCCCGTATCGCAGTTTGTATTAGTGACTCGACCGCGGTGGAAGGAAGGAGTGGAATTCACAGTCGCTCGACCAGAGTCCCACACACGCGATTCTGCCGTAAAACGTGTTTGTGCTCGTCCGTTTTTTGTTTTTATTTCCTCTCCTCTCCTTTCGTAAGAATACTATACTATGTTCGGAGCGCGTAAGAGTACGAGAGGCCTTGGACAGTTTTCAGCCGTTCTCTGAGAGACTACCGGCGTTCACATCGGGCATCTAAGAGATTCGAAGTCTTCTCCGTTCATATATTCCAACATGAGTGTCGCTAATCCATTGAATCCCGCTGGTACGTAATGGTCGTTGTGTCGCAAATGCTAATATGAGCGGATCGATTTTTTTGTTTGTTTTTTCATCGAATATCGTTACAATTTTATAGGTAGCTTGACACAGGGCTGTTGGAAACGAAAGGGCTCGGAAGAAGGTAATTACGAATATATATAACCCAACGATCATATCGCTCTGGCTTATCATAAAACGATAATAAGAATTTGTTTTTTTCCGACTTTGTAGAGCGAACTGTTTCCTTTGTGTTTTTTTTCGTTCTTTTATCAAATATTGTAGTTTCAGAATATACAAAATCTTAAAAAAGTACAAAAATAAAATGCTACATCTGTTTAAGGTTGTCGAGAGTCACTTGCAACCTGTAATTTATTTAATATTCAAAACATACGAAAAACGTTACCGAGCTTTTGGACCTAAGAAAGGTTCGATGTTTTTCGCACACATATTTCATTATGAAGTAATTTGGGATGTGAATGTATAAATCTGGAAATTTTGTAAATAAGTTAATAGAACAAAAATATCATCAATTTCCGTTGCAGAAGACGAAAATTTGGATTCCAATATTAAAAAAGCAAAATACTGGCACGTCACGCTCGAAAGTGAATCCCCGCAGCCAACTTCCTCGGATGAGGATGACGAATCGATTCACAGTGTACAGGCATTAGAAACTGGTACTATATATTTCTTATATTTTATCGCAAATGTTAATTATTTTCAACGAACGATTTTGTTGATTATTAGTTTTTTTTTTTTCGTTTTTTTGCAGAATTTGTTCAAGATACTTCCGACACATCTACCCATACGTGGGTTTCCTCAACCGACAATGTCGTACACGTCGAGTACGAAGTAGCATCGCTCTCGGGAAACGAGAATCCGTTCATTGATGATTTGACGTCTTCTGACCCAGACGTAAATAAGGCTTATATATGATTTCTTTAATATTGACTTTAATTTTCATAATAACATTGAGCCAAACTGTTACTGGCTATAGTTGTGCCTCGAGTGCAGGAGAGAAAACTGCACAACACGATTCGTAAATTCTCTGAAGTGGCGCAATCAATTAATATGAAATTTAGCCGATCGAGTTTTTGCTATGGTTCTCTGTGAATTCAGCTGAAATTCATCGTGATCAATTGTTCCATTTAGGAGAATGAGAACTCGCGTTTTTGAACTCGTAATGTATTTTAATTAAATTAATTATGACCGGATTGTCTGAAAAATGTCAAAAAATCATTCGTTAATCCGTTGGAATTTGATGTTTCTAGGATATAATAAGCGCCGGGGTGATAGTAGCTGCAATATGCGATTCCGACGTCGATCTCGCTGACGACAGCGACGATTCGATAAGTTCGAGGGACAGCGAAATAAGCCGCGCCGACTACTGGACGTGCGTTCAGTGCAACAACAGCAACAATAATCCGCTATTTCGTTACTGTGAGAAATGTTATCAGGTAATAATGAAATTTATTGTCACGAATTCGATTGAAATATTAAAAATAAATTTTGGAAATGATAAATTTGTATTACGCTCGCTCTCGCAGGCGAGAAAACACTTTTTCCCACCACGACCAAAGGGAAAAAGACGACGAAAAGCTTCGAAGAAGAGACGCATCCGAATGCAATCTTCGGACAGTCAAGAATTAGCCAAAATGGATTCTGGTTTCCATTCCAGCCTCGGGAGTCAATTCGATCTCAAGAGAATAGAGCCTGAAAAATTGACGAGCCTGGAACGAACTGGTCAAGAGATGTCGTTTTCGAATTCCCAAGAATCCGTTGATCTGGGATTTTCGAGTTGTCTCTCTCAACCGAGCTCGAGTCTGCTCTCGCAGCCGGGTTCGAGTTCGTTGTGGCAAGAACATTCTCCATTAATCGAGAAAAACGACGAGGAAGAACCAGCGGACAAAACGCTTGATAGCGGTAAGGCAATATTTGGAAGTCAAGAGTCGCAATGCAGCATCGCCACAACGATCTCTATTGGTGACACGAACTCGGATCTGTCGGACAGCAGTCAGGATGGTGATCTGTTGGAAAAAATCAGATTATCCTCAGAAAAAGCAAAATTGCTGAGCGATTCTGAGAACAAATTCTGTCTCATTTGCACCATTGGCCCGAAAAATGGAGCTTTTGTTCACGGCCGTGATTCTCATATATGTTGCTGTTATCGTTGCGCAATGAAAGTTTGGAAAACCACGAAACACTGTCCGATCTGCAATCGCAAAGTCACGGACGTTCTAAAAGCTTATTACGCTTAAAATGCTTCGCCGAAGTGTCTTTTGATATATTTTTTTTAATAGACAAAGGGTAAAATATAAGATAACGCAGAGGGGAAAAAAACAAAATTTAGCTGTACTTTGGGGAGCGACTTTTCGCTGTTTTCGCGCGAAATCCGCCCTGCCTTTGTTGTTTTCTTTTACGATCGCGTATCGTGAATTTGTCAAAGTTTAATTAAACGTCATAGAGTTTTATTTTTGCCATACTTAGGCTATAAGTGAAATCTTCTTTCTGTCTAAATAGCATTGTTGATTTAAAAATCAACATCAAGCGTTCCTTCGAAAGTTATTGCCTCGAAGAACCCGAATGAAAACAAAAACAAAGATTCAAGGTTTATTTAAATATTTCTATGATTCGTAACGACATTATGATGTAACAAGTAATTGATAAGTAGGCTTTTTTTAATTACAAATTTCAAAGTGTTCACCATTCGACTGATAAATATGAGTATCCATGTCTTCCATGTCTTTATGGTCCTGTGAACCCTGAAATCTCTAGAAAAATTGGAATAAACAATGAACGAACGTTATCAGAGACAAACAAATCCGAAGTTATCAGACGATATAAAATGATACGATCCAAATTGAGCAATTTTCTCCCATTCTTCTCGCAAAACGCGGTCTTAAAAGTCAAGAACGTACGATGTATTCGAGTAGGAGGAGTATGTCGCAATTGTAGAGCGTCGTAGTTCCTAATACCGCCAATATTTGTCGCCGTTAATGCAATTACTCAGAACCCTAACCTCAAAGTTCGCCAAAACTTATCTCGATTAAATATACTCTGGACATGAAAATAAAATAGGGAGTGGTCCATCGGATTTTTTTCGTCTATAAAGACTTTATAGTGAGGTTACGCAAGCGGAAATTTCCCGTACAACACGAATATAACATTTATATTATCGATTCGCCGCAATTTGTCGATCAACTTGCTCGAGAACTGAATTTTCACGTTTTCCACATTTTGATCGGCAAATTGTGACGTACCCGGATTAAAAAGGTGATATTCGTGTTGTACGGGAAATTTCCGATTCCTCGACCCTCCAATAAAGTCTTTTTGGACGAAAACAAAATTGTTTACCCCCTAGGAGTGCCGATAATCCACAGTCGGGGTCTACTTCAGCAACTTTGGGTAAATTGGATGCTAGAAATTTTGTTTTCGTCCAACAAGACTTCATAAAAAGGCTACGGAATCACAAATATTTCCATACAACACGAATATTATATTTCTTTTCTCGGTTTGTCGCAATTTGTCGGTCGAAAGTTCAAAAAACTGAATTGTTACGGGTTTTTCCCTTTTAACCGGCAAATTGCGACGAACTGAGATTAAAATGATGATATTTGTGTTAGCGACAAGTATAGATCGTCCTTATATAGACATGTCCGTGTTTTCAGCATATTCACCGAAAAGCGTACAGCGAATTCAAATATCTATAGAAGGAATCGGATTGTATCGATATTTTTAACAATCGTATCGATATCGATATATCGAGAAAACTATCGATATATCGGTGAGATTTTGTCAGAGATTAGATCTCTGATTAGGGGGAGATCAACAACGCTCAACAAAAGTTGAAACCTGGAGAAATTGTTCTGCGACATTGCAGTGGACAAAGCGCCAACTATTTTGTACGCACGTTCAGTTGGCCGCAAGCTATCGTCGTCATATATATATATATATATACTGCTGGCGGAAAGTTTCCGGACAAAAGTTGAAAAGAGTGCCGGCACGGTTTTTTATGCCATTTCGCCTGTAGTTGGCCCAGGCCAATTTATCCAACGCCATTTTAAATAGGAAGCATTGACCTTCGTTTTGGCTCTTTTAAAAAAAATTTACGATTTTTTTACAATTAGCACCCAGTTCTGAAAACAACAATTTGTTGTCGTTTTTTTGTTTTTTTACGAGTGGACCCCGTTTGTAGTAAAACATTTTTTAAGCCATTTCGTTCACCAACATTATAAAGGGGGAAGTCTAGGGTAGGGAAGGTTTCAATTTCATTTTTTACAAAATTGTCTACGATTTTTTTTCCAAATATATTTTGTTTTTTCAGAAAAAATAGACAATTTGAAAATTGCTCCGGAGGACGAAAACGATGAGGTTTATAACAAAACCTCAAGACGGTAAAAAGTTGTATTACTTCTTGTTGAGTTCACGAAAATTTGTTCAAATTTTTTTTTCGAAATTTGTTTTCTATCTATTTCCGGTCAAAGCTCGATTGATTTGAATAGCATGAAAATAACTGAAATACACGAATACATGAAAAACACTGTTGACAAAAACACCGAGTAACGATGTAAGTAACGAGTAATTTTACTTTATTACTTTGTGTACAGTCAGTGACTCGTGGATTATCGCAATTAAAGTAAGTGGTCGAATTGATATTACGCAAAGTGGATTTTAAAGTAAAAAGTAAAATTACTCTTTAGCTATTAACTTTAGGGCTAATAAAGGTCTATACTTTTTTACTCAGAATTCGATACTCTACCATATTACGCTATAAAAAATATAGCATTCCCTTTAAAAAAAACATAGTTGACCTTGAATACTCCGAAGCGCCACCACCTAGAAGAAAAATAAATGCGCTACATGATGAACATTTTTCCGCACAACACATATTTTGGCCGTAAAAAAGGTGCACACGTTGCGTAGACCACCCTGTATATATAATCTGGCGATCCGTATACGCCGATCGGGTGTTTCCGGGAATGAGATAAGCTTGCAATGATGATTTTTATACATTTCGATTGCCGTCAAAAAGTACGAAGACGGGTGCATTATTTCATGAAACTCTGACAGGTAATGTCAACGAAGCGGATTTGCACCCTGACATAAATATTTTTTTTCAGCTTTTACGATACTTCGTGAATAAATAATCGACCGATTTGGCTTCGTTATTATTATATTTTCTGCCCTGCCATGAAAAACTACAAAGATGGTAGAATTGTTCATTCAATGTGGTCCATATCTTATTTTTCGTCGAATTTTCACGTGATTTACAACACATTCTAAACACATTCGCTTAATCATTTGTGAATTCAATCGCGAATAACAAAGTATTTTACATAGTTTTTGGTTTATTAAAAAGTATCCAGCTATGAAAAAGAGTAAAGTAAAACAAAATTACAGATTTAATCGGTTATGAAAATTTTTGGACACCAGCACAGGGTTGCTCTTTTTGTTTACATACAAACATACATGTAAAAAGGGCCTCGGATCGGCCTATAATCGCCATTTTTGGGGGATTCCAGTGCATTCCTGAAGACTATCGGCAACTGCCAAGGCTCCAAATTTTGTTTTCTTCCAAAAAGGCTTCAATTGGAAGGAATATTGAAGCATTATTTCGACGAAGCTGGACTGACGATGATAAATAATATTTTTTCCACATTATTTAACTTTCTTTAAGAACTTTCTAATTTGTCTAAACAGATTTGATAGCTGAAAGAATAAAATCAGCGGCTTTACGCAAGTTGTACATGCGGAACTTTACATATAATTCGCTCGCTCGGATTTCGGAACATTCGAGCAACGCGTACGGGTCTCTAATATATAGACATATGTCATCATTGCACAGCCTGTTTCATTCGCGGAAACTCCTGACCGGCGTATACGGACCGCCACATTATATACATATATATATGACTGCGATAGTTTGCGGCCAACTTAACATGGGTACACAAAAGTTCGCGCTTTGGTCACTCAGATGTCGCAGAACAGATTCTCGAGGTTTCAACTTTTGTCGAGAAGTACTGATCTCCCTCCTAATATGCGGACGGACTGTGCAATGATGTCATATATTGATATATTATGTCTCTATATTCGAGGCCCGTACCCATAGTACGCATTGCTCGAATGATCCGAGATCCAAGCGAGCGAATTGGTGCTTTAGACCAGTGATTAGGGGGAGATCACCAACGCTAAAAAAAAGTTGAAATCTCGAGAGTTTTGTGATATTCGCACTGCACGGGAAATTTCCGATTCCATAGCCTCTATTTGAAGCATTTTGGACGAACAGAAATTGTTTACCCCTGGCGGATGCCGATGGTCGACATTCGTGATTTACTTTCTAGACTTTTAAGGCGATCGGCGTTATTAGTAAACAAAGTTGATACATTTTAAGTTCTTCCAATTTCCATTTTTTATTAGTAATACAATATTGAAATAAAGTACACTATTGATTGGCGATCATATATCCACGATCCAAACGTCAAGTTGAATATTTAAGGATCCGTCTTCTGATAAATTTTTATCGCACGTTGCTGGAACAAAAAATTATTTTGGTTCAGGCACTATTACAAGAAATTCTTATTTTTATGCTATTCCGGTTTTGGACGTTGATGTTTATGAACCAACCTGCCCTGCATGCGCTATGTTTTATACTCCATACATAATGTTAAGCTATCCCAACATTGATTTTACGAGGTTGGGAGGTAGATGTCCTCTTCTTACTCGACTGTAACCATGTAAATATTATTGACATAGCCCGAAACGTACCTTAGGGAATCTTAGGAAATCAACTGTTATGGGAGGACTTTTATTTTTTTGCGTTGAAATATTAAATTTTGTTTCGTGGTCGGGAGATTTTTGTTTCCAAAGTATTCCTTTCAAATATCATTAATAATACGCTATCGTGCCTATTACGAACATTCTTATAATTAAAAAATTACGATCTTGGGGAATTTTAATAAGGTTTAAAAGCAAGTAAAAGCAATATAGAAAAACTGTGCTGTAATTTTGTTAAATCTGTTCCAAATATAACCGTGGGATGTAATTTTTGTTCGAAAAATATTTCTACACTATAGTAAATACTATAGGCACCTTCTCAGTTTTAATGAAATTAATTCAACATTTGTCCGAAAATAACTTCTTGCACATTCACAGACGTTTTCATACATCTAAAAAAGACACCAAGTAAGTAAACATATTCGAAATCTAAACGTATTACAATGTTCCTCAAATATATATTTAGTGTACAATTTGGTGAACGTTTTGTTGAGTATCATCCGGATATGAAATATACAAATACTTCAGCTAATAAAATTAACGTTTTCGCCTTTACACAATTCACATTCATATTTAGGCTTTCGATGAATGCTTCAGTTTCTTTTCGCTGCAAATTAATTGCCGATCTATTGCACATTAAGAAAAAAGGATGATAAATTTTCAACTAATTGACGAAATCGATAATGTATTTTTCCTTGTAGTTCAATATTCATAGAAGTTGTATGTAGTTAGTTTCTGTTACTCAAACTTTGGATGGAAATAAATGTTGTTCTTTTTCTTACAATACTTTGCGGGGCTTTCCTTGGCTGTCCCTTCGCCATCCATTCTGACCTCCGTAGGTAGGACCTCCGATGATGTTAAAATCTTCTGGAGCTTCAACGGTCTCCGGCTCATCCGTCACTGGATATGCCGAAGTACCCATTGAACCGACTATACAGACGACTATCGCCAAAAGAATGAAAAAACCGGATATCTTCATTTTCAGGTTGGATCGGTGTAACGTACGAAATATTTCAACGCAAAAATCCCGAGTATGGTTCAGTATGTTTTCACGTTTGAGACTTGGTTGTTATTGTTATTTCTGCAAATGTTCCTTCCTATTTATACCCAGCAATGCGCTAGAGGCTTCTCTTTTTGTCTATTTCTGTAGTTCTCATACCATATGTTTACTTTGCACTTTACTTTGGAATATCGTGAGGAATTTTTGATACCGATTATTCCATGATTTATTGTGTATATGCCAATGTAAATAATAGAACAAGCACCGTGACTTATATTCCCACGAAAATTCAACTAAATCAAAATCATTCGGAGTACATATCTATGACTCAAATCCCCATGAAAAATTGTCGAATAAATTTAAATAATTTATTGTTAGACCGATGACACACAACCCGCAGCGGCTAAAACGCCGCTGCGGTTATTACGAATGCGATCATCCGGTTTGTGACCTTCTGTGGGTTCGAATGAGATGCAGCAGCGCCGCACTAGTGTGCCAGCTCTCTTACAATTGCCGCGATAAATACTTTTCTTTGTTTTTATTTTTGCTTTCGATCTATTGTATGTTATTATTAATAATAATAAATCGTTGATTTGCAAAGTTTTGTATTTATTGTTCAAATATGAGTTTTTATATTATAACTAATATTATTATTATTATGTGCGTCATATAATGTCTCACCAATAAAAAAGATAACCCGGCGTATTTGGCGACGCATGCTCTGAATGATTTAAATTTAGTCCATACTTTTTCGTAGCGATTTAAGTCATATACTATACGTGCTCGAAATGGTTTACATTCGATTTATTTGAGAAGATTTCGTGGGGATATAATTCATACGTATATGCTTCGACAGATTTAAATTTATTTGACAACGTGTTGTAATATGGTTATAAATCATATATACTTACTGCGAGTTATATATGGTATGAGAACTACAGAAATAGACAAAAAGAGAAGCCTCTAGCGCATTGCTGGGTATAAATAGGAAGGAACATTTGCAGAAATAACAATAACAACCAAGTCTCAAACGTGAAAACATACTGAACCATACTCGGGATTTTTGCGTTGAAATATTTCGTACGTTACACCGATCCAACCTGAAAATGAAGATATCCGGTTTTTTCATTCTTTTGGCGATAGTCGTCTGTATAGTCGGTTCAATGGGTACTTCGGCATATCCAGTGACGGATGAGCCGGAGACCGTTGAAGCTCCAGAAGATTTTAACATCATCGGAGGTCCTACCTACGGAGGTCAGAATGGATGGCGAAGGGACAGCCAAGGAAAGCCCCGCAAAGTATTGTAAGAAAAAGAACAACATTTATTTCCATCCAAAGTTTGAGTAACAGAAACTAACTACATACAACTTCTATGAATATTGAACTACAAGGAAAAATACATTATCGATTTCGTCAATTAGTTGAAAATTTATCATCCTTTTTTCTTAATGTGCAATAGATCGGCAATTAATTTGCAGCGAAAAGAAACTGAAGCATTCATCGAAAGCCTAAATATGATTTATCTCTAACATCATTAATCAAAAGTGTAATGAAACTGAATATCAACGCAAATGAATGTGAATTGTGTAAAGGAAAAACGTTAATTTTATTAGCTGAAATATTTTTATATTTCATATCCGGATGATACTCAACAAAACGTTCACCAAATTGTACACTAAATATATATTTGAGGAACATTGTAATACGTTTAGATTTCGAACATGTTTACTTACTTGGTGTCTTTTTTAGATGTATGAAAACGTCTGTGAATGTGCAAGAAGTTATTTTCGGACAAATGTTGAATTAATTTCATTAAAACTGAGAAGGTGCCTATAGTATTTACTATAGTGTAGAAATATTTTTCGAAAAAAAATTACATCCCACGGTTATATTTGGAACAGATTTAACAAAATTACAGCACAGTTTTTCTATATTGTCAAGCTTTTACTTGCTTTTAAACCTTATTAAAATTCCCCAAGATCGTAATTTTTTAATTATAAGAATGTTCGTAATAGGCACGATAGCATATTATTAATGATATTTGAAAGGAATACTTTGGAAACAAAAATCTCCCGACCACGAAACAAAATTTAATATTTCAACGCAAAAAAATAAAAGTCCTCCCATAACAGTTGATTTCCTAAGATTCCCTAAGGTACGTTTCGGGCTATGTCAATAATATTTACATGGTTACAGTCGAGTAAGAAGAGGACATCTACCTCCCAACCTCGTAAAATCAATGTTGGGATAGCTTAACATTATGTATGGAGTATAAAACATTGCGCATGCAGGGCAGGTTGGTTCATAAACATCAACGTCCAAAAACGGAATAGCATAAAAATAAGAATTTCTTGTAATAGTGCCTGAACCAAAATAATTTTTTGTTCCAGCAACGTGCGATAAAAATTTATCAGAAGACGGATCCTTAAATATTCAACTTGACGTTTGGATCGTGGATATATGATCGCCAATCAATAGTGTACTTTATTTCAATATTGTATTACTAATAAAAAATGGAAATTGGAAGAACTTAAAATGTATCAACTTTGTTTACTAATAACGCCGATCGCCTTAAAAGTCTAGAAAGTAAATCACGAATGTCGACCATCGGCATCCGCCAGGGGTAAACAATTTCTGTTCGTCCAAAATGCTTCAAATAGAGGTTATGGAATCGTTTTGACCCGTCCTAATCCCCCAAAGTGTCGAAAATAAATTACGAAAATCGACTACCGGCATCTGCGGGGGTCAAAATTTTATTTCCCGTAAACGGAGGTTACTGAATCGGAAATTTCCCGCGCAGCTCGAATATCACGATTACATTCTTGATATATCGCAGTTTACGGGAATATTCACTTTTTCGACTTTTTGGTCATTTCCAAACTTTCAAAAATCGACCTTTCGCGATGCTCTACCTCGGTTCTCGTTCGTCCGACAGGAAATTTCATGAGTAACTTTTTATAGAGCTCGCCGAGACGCAAAGAAAACGCCAAGGTATATCCGGATAGCTTCATTTTTGTGGCCGTGGCGAAACTTTGGAAGTCACGAGATTCATATCGATATGTCGAAAATATCGATATATCGATATATTATTTTTCCCCCATCCTTATTTCGACTTATAACCCTCATAACCTAAAGCCACTCCCCCACTCCCGTAGAGCAAAAATAATTCTTGGGCAAACGAATTCAGTACTCATTTGTTTTCCGCACGTGCGGATTAACAATTATTTATTACAAAACAAAACAACTTTATTGAGTGTCATACAGATTTGAAAAATTTCATCCATGTTGGTAAATCAGAGACACGATTTGTAATATTCTTCGCTGGCAAGCGATAACACGCATAACCAAAAAGGAGATACGTGTACGAGTACCAAATGGACGATCTTAGAAGTTTTGTCGAAGACAATATTCGGCTTCATATAATAGCTGTAATATGGGTGCTGTACCTCTGGGAACTGTACCTGGCGTTGCGTCAGGTAATTATTTGCAATATCTAAAAATTTCAATCTTTACGAAGTTTCCTTTTTTATTTCTCATTTACGTTGAATATCTGACGTCCTTCTCCATTGAAACATGAAGGACATCGTGTGATAAAATCCTAATTTTTAATACTTTAGATATAATGAAAGCAACTTGGAAATTTGCAAATTGCAGAATGGATTAATACATCAAAAGCTGATTGATATTATGAATATCTCAAAAGATATTGATTAAAAATTATAATGGTTTAATATTACAAGGAGAAAGCATAGATGATCGCAGCACGAGTGGAACTAACCCACATACATAACAACATATACCATAGCATTATAACAAACGATGTTTGTTTAACCGTTCATCATTTTCCGATATTTCGTCTTCAGCGAAAACTGATGCAGAAGATGGAAGTTCGACCGAATTTTCTGGACGGTGTGGTGTCGGACGATGTGTACCAAAAATCTCGAGCTTACTGCTTGGACAAGAATACCTTCTCGAATTACTCCGATCTTTACTCCACCGTCATTAATACAGTAAAATCTCCATTGTGTTTAAAATAATTCCCAGTACTATTAAATCCCAACGATACTATTAATTGTCTGTACTCTCACCTTTCAGGTATTCATCGCCGGATTCTGTTTCCATTATTTCTGGCTATGGAGCATTAGATTAATAGAATCATTCGGCATGAGCAAAGACAATGAAATTTTAGGTAGTGCTGTGTGTATGTTGATTATGAATATCGTCACCACTTTGACCGGTTTTCCTTTCAAGATATACAATGTATTCGTGGTAGAAAACGCGCATGGATTCAACAAACAGGTAATTGAAAAAAAAAAGCAAAGCGATATGAAAATGGATAAATTTACAAGTTGATGTTTATTTTACAGAGTCTGGGCTTCTTTCTGAAGGATCAGCTAAAGAAATACATTGTGATACAAACAATAACTCTACCGTTTCTCTGTGCCATGCTTTGGATCGTGAAATACAGCGGAGACATATTTTTCTTTTACGTTTGGATCTTCACGATTGTCGTAACTCTATTCATGTCGATTATCTATCCCGAAGTCATAGCCCCGATGTTTGACAAATACTCGCCTCTGCCCGAGGGTAAACTCAAGGAGAGCATCGAGGCATTAGCTGCGTCCGTTGATTATCCTCTTTACAAAATCTTCATTGTCGAGGGTTCAAAGCGCTCGACGCACAGCAATGCTTACCTGTATGGCTTCTGGAAACACAAGAGAATCGTTCTTTTCGATACCCTCTTAAAGGGTTACTGCAAAGCCGAGGATGGTACTGTCAAGGAAGATCAAGGATGCGAACTTGACGAGGTTGTCGCAGTTTTGGCTCACGAGCTTGGACACTGGAAATACAGTCATGCGATCAAGTCGTTGTTCCTTGTCCAGGTAGAATTTTGAACATTTAGACGTATTTTAAGACAATTATCCATATTTTTACCACACATTAATGCTATATAAATGTCAAAGCATTTATTTCATAAATTAATAGATCGATCCATTACCGTTATGAAGAATATCATGACGACTAACTCGAGTGAACCATTTTTTTCATCAGAAAATCAAATATCGAGTTTTTACGATTTTCAGATAAGCTTCTGGTTGAATATACTGCCATTCGCGTTTCTACTTAAGTACACTCCAATGTACGTGGCTTTCGGTTTTACGGACAGCCAACCAGTTTTCATTGGATTGATTATCGTGACGATGTATATTTTAACACCTCTCAATACAGTGAGTTTTTTTTCCTCATTCAAGATATTTCATTCGCAAATTTGTCGAGGGCGTGCTTTGAATTCAATCCCGTTTATTTTACAGTTGGTGGGCTTTTTGCTGACTATGAACTCTCGACGATTCGAGTTTCAGGCCGATCAGTTTGGCAAACAGCTCGGTCATGCCGAAGCGCTTAAACGAGCTTTGGTTAAACTACAGACGGATAATCTATCGTTTCCTCTAGTCGACAGTCTTTATTCGGGCTGGCACCATAGTCACCCACCGACGCTCGAGAGATTGAGGGCATTGGACAAAGTGGAGTAACAAACTCGTACGTAAATTGTCCCGTAAATTCTGTCTTTACCAATGTTTTGCGAATGGACACTCGCCAATTATCCCAGTTTTTCGTAATAAACTTTTGGTACATTAACATACATTTTTGAAAAATATCAACTTTGACAGGGTTCCTTTTTAATCAATAATTACGAGTAAGTGTCTTTTTACGCAAAGCCCTGCTTATCACATTTTCATCGAAAAATCGGCCTTGTATTTACATAGAAATATCACAAATAATTCACAATTGTCTGTGAAATTGCATCGATCCAAGTAGCCGCTCCGAACGAACCTGCATCGACTTGATTTAAAAATTCCGCCTGTTTAACGTAACTGGCACGTCCAGTTCTACGAAATAAAATATGCATTAACTCTGTGTTACGCTATGTAACAAAAATAAGTATTTTTTTTATATGACGTGGATTTCCGATCCCGCTTACTTAGGCTCCATTTTTTTTGTTGCCTCGCTCCCCAGCCAAGCAGCTTTTGCAATTTTTTCAGCAACTTCACTCAGAGGACGAGATGAATTTTCTTCCAGTGCCTTGCAGGCTGGAATTAAAGTGTCCAACTAAAAAAACATCGATACATTAACATTGTATTGGCGCTAAAAATTGTTTTCGATTTAGTTTTCCTTTTTTTTTATGAAAAACTTGCTTTTATTCCGTATCAATTTTAGATCGACGCGATTCAATCATTAATTCGTCTTTATCGACTGAATTTTCCATCAGACTTTTTTCACGATTACTTACCGTTATTACGTTTCGTTTATCCAGATCGGTGTTCGATCGTTTTATTTTGAAAATCAATAATTTCACGAATACATACGAGCATTTGATACATTCAAGAGATAATCTCATGTTTAACGAATAATTTTTTTTAGAATCGACTGGACTTTTTAGCACCCTAGAAAAATAAGCTAGAATTAATTGTTTTTCGTCTATTACTCACCATCGTTCGGTCTCCAGGTCTCGCTTTGCTGTATCTCATGATACCGGCAATTCCACGTTCCCAAACCCTCGCCCAAATACTACACCACTTCTCGTTTTCGCATTTCATCATCTCGGATGCCGCAGCTTTGAACATGAGGCTGTAAATCGCCCCTGACGTACCGCCCATACGTTCCTCAGCGATCCACGAGAGTTCAATCAGCAACGAAGCAGGATGCGAAATTTGCAGAACGTTGATAGATGACAGAATACCTTAGATCACACGGTATATAAGATGTAACATTTATATTTTCCATTATTTCTATTATTTCGTTTTTTTTTTTTTTTTTTTTTTTCAGAGTAAAGCTTAGACCAACCATCAGCAAGACTTTTGTGGGTGAATCCGCAGTCGCCGTCGCCGCATCCGCGATCTAAGCTATTTATTCTTTCCTCATTTTCAATTATTTTCTTGCAGGCATTTGTCAAGCAGCTTCTCATCAACGTGCTTTGTTCATCGTTAAATTTTGGGCCAACAACCGGGGCTGTTTTGCGACTTTGTTCTTCGACGTTCATATGAGCTCTCTTAAGTGGCAAACTGTAGGATCGCCCTGGCCAGCATGGAGCATCGGTTTGGTCATCGAGGCAATCGACGAAAAGATTCTTATTTTCATCGTTCAATCGCAGAATTGAAATATGCATTCCAGCGCTGTCCAGTGAAGTCATCAAAGTGCCGGAGTATATTCGTACGACCTCGATACCACGCGTTCCTGCATACGATTGATATGTGAGGCAGACGGATCGGTGAAACGATCGAATAGAACAATTTTATTTTCATCAATTGATTTGAAATAATTAGTATTTCTTGGCGTGTTAGAAATCTTCGGTAAATTAATCAGAACTTACTCAACTGTTTCGCGACTTCGTGAACAACGATTCCCTGCTCCAACTGACTGGACGATCCAAAGTTATTGACGATAACTGCAACGGTGTTACCATTCGTCAAAGACAGTGTCTCGATCATTCGCTCGAGTATGAGAACTACGATTTCCGAAGCTTTTCTCCATTGTATTCGCTTGTATCCTGCCTCACCATGAACTCCCAGACCTATTTCTATCTCGTCCGAAGGAATTTCGAACATTCGACCCTGTCCTACGTTTTACATAATTTGTTTGTCTTCTTTTCGCATAATTTTTGTTCCTCCGACGTTTAAATCGCATCTGTAATTTTTAAACGTACCTGGCATCGAACAGGGCACAAATCCGACGCCATACGTTGCAATATTGCCGGCGACGATCTGTGCAGAGGACGATATTTCATCCAGAGTTTGGCCTCTTTCGGCCAAAGCTCCTGCAATTTTAATAACGAATAACAGTCCCACAAGACCTCGTTTTCCAGCACGACCTTGCTCAGCAATTGGAATGCTACAATCGTCACCCACTATCACATCCGCAATCTGTACAAGAATGATTATTATGATTTTTTTTTAATGGTATTGATATCATAATACTTTGATTATAGCAGTTAATATGTATTGGAAAAATATTATCAAAATCAATATTGCAGTGTAATCACAGTGACGAACCGTCAGGCCAGCTTGTCTAGCTTCTTCGATAGCAATTCCAAAATTTAAGCAATCCCCTGTGTAATTTGGTATAATGGCCAAAACACCTGTAGAAAATAAGTGAATGAAAAATTATTACTAATCTCGTTCGCAATTATCGATTGATCATTTTGATCGTCAGTTCGAATTAACCGATTGATTTTCGAAAATAATCAATTGTTAATCGATTGGTATTTTTACATCAGTGATATTTTTATAAATTTATTTGCAAGATTCCCTGAATTTATGTTTGTTTTAAAAAATATGCCGAAAATACGTTCTATCTAATTAACATATTTTCAAATTGATGACTTTCATCAGTCATCACTTTATTTGACCAGTTTTCAATGAATGAACTGCACGAAGAATTATAATTTTTCAAATTAACCATTGTTTTGGCGGGAAACGCAGTTGAGCGCATGCAATATATGATTAGGAGGTGGCGCTGCGAACACTGATCCGGCAATGGCGGCAGTCAACATTCCCGCACCTACGAATCCTGTGCAAATAAAATACATTTTTTTAAATTTATACTTGTATATGAAAAACACCTAATGGCGTATCAGTATCAAGTTTTCTGTTCGTCAATCCTCTCATAAATATAATAAGGGTTTATATTTTTAATAATAAATAACCTGCTGCAAACGGTTCATGACCGCTTCCTCCGCCGCATATAACAGCTACTTTGCAGTCGCGATCATGCCACTAAAAACAAACGAACATTTTTCGTTCACTTGCATTTTTCGCCCATTCAAGTATTGCATTTACTCACGTTCGATGACAATGTCACTCGTTTCGAGGCGTGGTAATCGAGACGGGGATACGCGCAACACAAACCATACAGAGATTCCGTTACCGCTGTATTCACTTCGTTAATGAACTGTTTTGTTGCCATTTTCAAATATTTCCTTTTTTATGCATATACGTAAACGTTATGAAAATAATCGAAGCTGTGCAATTTGCGACGCTTCGAATCTTTATGACTACAAGTATGCAAACGAGACGCTTCTATTTAGATAACTGATGTAATGAATGTTTGACCTTGAATATCGCTAAGGGGTCATCGGTTGATAAGAGCTCGGACGGAATTTGGTGCATTTCGTCAGTGATTTTTCCTCTCGTGTTCACTCGAATGCGTTTCAGTGCAACTCGACGATTTGGCATTGTTTACTTTTTTTCAACGAGTAATGCATTCATATCTAACAAAAAGTGTAGTGGAAGATTAAAAAAATGTTTGTGAATCGATCGATCTGTGATTTCCAGCGGAGTTTTTGGGGAGATGGCGGCAATAATGGTCAGCAGCCAATGATGATCGCTTACTTTGAAACGTATAAAGGCATAGTTCTTGCCACAAACTTAGTTCAACACCTAATAATTACTTTTTTCAGTCGCGTCCGTCAATCGTGATTTTTTCTTAATTGCATATTTTTTCGGGATATGCAATGTTGGAACTTACAGAAAAGAAACAAATTGTTTGCGGTTAAAAATCTAAAGATTCGTGTTCGTAATGTGGGATGAGAGGTTACGTCTCGAAGTTGTGATGGCATTGAGTGTCACCCCCTGGTTGTGATGACGATTCCTCGCGGCTAAATGTGATGAAATACGTAATAAGTAAACAAGTAAAAAACGAAAGTGTCCAAAGTTTATTTCTTTAACGTACACGCGCACGTGCTGTCATTAAAGTTTGTACGATACTTTCGTCCTTGAATCGACGCAACGAAAGATAAATTATGGATATAATTGTACAATTGAATAATCAAACTGCCGGCAGAGATAAGATGATAAGGTATGTGATATGGTGATATGTAAATAGAAAATTGTTCAATAGCGCTTTACATATATATTCTCATTAAAAAACTCAGAATCAACAGCTTCGCGATGCTTGGTATTTTTAGTACCTTCACGACATATATAACAATAGGCAACTTCCAAATTTGACACTCAAATGAAAGAAGAGAAGAAAAGTGTATGAATAAGAATAGAAATTGATTCACCTTGCCAAATAGATAATATGTTCCTTTTGAGACGGTCCAGGTTACATTGAGGAAAGTCTTTCATATTTGAAAATTAAAGGTTATGTTTCACAGGAAACAACAAAGATATCCGAATCATTCGTAAATAAATTTTGTAGATAGCTTTATTAACCTTTTGTTAATTATCATAGGAGGAAACTTTTGCCCAGAACTGTACAAAAACTACGTAGCTACTTTTATTGGTGTTTTATAAAAAATTGTCCCAGTTGCAGCCATAATTCATTTTTATTATTTTAGGCTACTCCAGTACTGTGCACGAGCCGGCTGGTATTATTCGCAGAGTAGTCGAACAAGCAGACAATCCTCGGATGTGCTCAAAAGTTTGGAATACACTTTCAGCTCTTTTAGAAAATGTAATGCCCGCACAGGTCCTTGTTCCAACTATTCTTTGTCCATTATCGTTACACGATTCGTTTCGTTTCAGTACTACACTTTGGACGATGTCTCGACAGCCTGTATTCCGCTCTGACGGTGATGAAATATCCCGACTTAGCGGTGAGAGTAACAATGACTCTATCAAGAATCACAAATGCTTTATTCCTCTTAGCCGATCACATTGTATGGCTGCGCAGAGTGGGAGTGATGAGGGTCAATTTGGAAAAATGGACGTCGGTGTCTCATCGTTATTGGTTACTCAGCATTATGATGAATCTCATCAGAGACGTGTACGAGATTATTCAAGTTTTGGAGCGACGAAATGTTACTCGCATTTCGCAATTGACCGTTCGATCGAAGTATGTCGCGACGGAAAAGTGGCGGTCTTTGCTCTCACTGATAAATCACAAAGACATTCTTCTGGACACGATAAAAAATGGCTGTGACTTATTCATCCCTCTATCCGCTTTGGGATACACAAAATTCAGTCCAGGCGCCATTGGTTTGCTTGGATCTGTATCCTCAGCTATCGGACTCTACTGTATGGTTTATCCATTGTTCAAATTGCCAGCTTCGTAAAAACATACGAAAAATGGTGTCCCTCTTTTGTAATTAATACAGCGATGGCGTATTCGGTATACGAACAAATGATATTGTTATTCTAATGTTGAGAATATTTATTAAACATTCCGTTACAAAAATAATCAATCGTTCTTCCATATTTCAATCATGTATCGTTCGTTTTACTGTGAATTTTCTACTTCTGTTTTCTATAATTGTATTATTGTGCATTTTGTCGAAAATGATGGACTTTAAGGTATTTATTTTTCAGATATTCAGATATCGAACATATTTATCATAAATCTTATAGTCAAAATCAGTCTTATGGGAAAAATACCTTTACGATAGTCTCATACTTGTATTACTTGGTTAGATATAAATTCCTGATCTCTGTTCCAAAGAGCTTTGCAAATAACGTTCATATGATAAGAGCAATCGAGTATTTCCGGTCTGCTTGTAGATTTGTTCGTGTCCATTTTGATAACTTTGATTTTCCATCTTTCTTCGAATTCTTTGACTTGATTATCCGTTACTGTCATTGTCGTAAAAGCCTGGTATCTAAAAAGAAAAAAGAAAACGATCCTTATGAAATTTGTAACAAATACTATTTACAAAAGAGTTAGTGCATAGTTCGTACTTTGTGCCAATGACAATATTGGCTGGATTTTCGGTCGTACTCGTCAGGGAGTTCATGAGATAAGGGATGTCTCTGAAGCTTGCTGCATCATCGAACGAGAACACCGAGCATATGCCATCGACTTTGTCTTTACAAGCCTGTGGTGACAGTGAAAAGTGTTATTCAATAAAATCCATGCGACGCTTTCTTTAACATCCTTTCAAAAAACAAATTACTAACTGGCAAAATATGATTGTATTTTTTTATACTGTTCTCCGATGTATCCCAAAATTGCAGTTTGAAGAGTACCACTTTGTCCCATATCTTAACTGGCCAAAAAATTGTTGTTTTACGAATTCCATTCGTCTCCGAATATCCACCATTCTCACCGACGATTCCTGACAAACGATTGACGACCGAGGTTTTTCCAGCTCCGGGTCTACCGATCATGAAAACTTTGTACGTTACTTCCTCGATCGAGGACGGTAGAGCAGGTCTCTCGAGAATTCCTAAAATTATATATCGATTTGTAATCTTCCTCATAATTTTTAGACACCAATTTTTGTTATATATTATTCACCATAGAACCGTCTTTTTTTCGTAGTATGATCGTAGAAATGATGAAGCAATGTTTCACCCGCCGCTGAACTCAACCAATTCATATTAATAGCGCTGCTCATTATGTTCTATTTTGTTTACCCTAAAAACTTAATTATTATCATCGAAAAGTTGTGTAAAACAGTTTTCAGGCTATGTTGAAAATTTACGACTCGCTCTCACTCTTGCTGGTCGTTGGCAAACAACAGATAATTAATACGAGTGTATACGAGAGCATTCTCGGTTCTGGAGAATACCTGAAGGGCGACGGTGGCGCCGCCACCATGAAAACCAACCTGTTTCCACGTGCCATCGATATCTTACCCACCTCCGTGAATCCAGTACGCTCGCGGTAAGTTCTTTTAATTAATTTAACAAGCAAATTTTCCTACGCCGATTTGCGACCGGGGTACCCCACCACTTTTAATTACTTTTTGAGTTCAAATGTGAACAGAATCATTATAAATCGATTCGCTTAATTGAATAAACATATTTAAAAAGTAATTAATCTATATTTAGGTATAATTTCATTATAAATTTTATTCCAATGGATCACAAAATGCAAAGGACCATATTCCTGCAAAGTATTCTTGGAAACGAAGGTGAAGACTCCGAACTCGAAGATGATAGCGACGACGAAGGCTACCAAGTCAAGCGTTAGGAGACGAAACTGTACTGGACGTCGTAACCAAAAACAAGGCGTTCACAGAAGAGCAAGAGAACAGCAGTGACTCAGAAGAAAGTGAAACCGAGACCGAGGATGCAGTTCCAGGTACATCTGTGGGACGGGAACAAGCAGGTATCGGAAATAGTGACGAATATATTGCGAAGGACAAAACTGTTTCGAAGAAGAATCTGCCTGAAATTCGTCAAACTACTTCCCATAACGTACTGCGACGAAGAAGTGGTCCACACAGATGCACTGAAACATCTTCGGTAGCGGACACATTAAAAGAAATGATGACGGTAAAGATGATCGATATCATTATTCGCTACACGAATCAAAAAGCTGAGTTTATAGACGATGCAACGCAGAGAATCCCAATTTGACTCGATCGTGGCGACCGATAATAATGCAAGAAATGTACGCTTTTATTGGGATTTTGATTTGTTCTGGGGCCAATAATTCAAATACGGATCATGTTAGTGAAATATGGAAACTAACTTCATATCCTCTTCACCGTGCGGCGATGGGTTACAACAGATTTCGTGCGTTATTACGATTCATTCGTTTCGACAATTCTAATGCGTGAGGAATGAACACGAGAGGATAAAACTGCACCTATACGCGATGTATGGGAAATGTTGAATTCGAATTTGAGTAAGATGTATAAACCGAGGGGAAATTTAACGATTGATGAACAGCTTTATCCTTATCGTGGATACACCAAGGTCACGCAGTATATTCCCTCTAAGCCGGCTAAATACGGCATCAAAGTATGGTGGATTTGCGATACGGAAAATTCCTATCCTTTATCGGGAATGATATACACGGGTAAAATTCGCAACGTTCGTGAACAAAATCAAGGAGAGAGAGTTGTAAAAGAACTTACAGCTCCATTCAAAGGAAGCGGCCGAAATATTACGATGGATAATTTCTTCACTTCTTTACCTCTCGCTAAACACTTATTATCTTTGAAATTGACAATTACCGGTACTTTGAGGAAAAACAAACCCTACATTCCCAAAGAAATGGCTGCCAATAAATCTAGAGCAGCATTCTCTTCTCTCTTTGGTTTTCACGAACGCGACGTCACACTTTGCTCTTACGTCCAAAAAAAAACAATGTTGTGATATTACTTTCTACAGCACATTGCGACACTGCTGTCAACGACGATGCAAAGAAAAAACCGCATATGATCGAACATTACAATAAATATAAGATTGGCGTCAATACCATGGACCAAATGGCGACGCGATATACCACGCATAGTCGCACTCAGAGGTGGCCTCTTGCATTTTTTTCAACGTTATTGATGTCGCCGCTCTTGCAGCATACATTATTTATTATGAAAATAATAGTATGCTCAAGAAAAGCACGAATGAGCGTCGTACTTTCTTGCGCCAATTGAGTGAAAAACTTGCCAAACCGGTGA
Organism: Netelia virgata; assembly: GCA_951802705.1. NCBI lineage: Eukaryota > Metazoa > Arthropoda > Insecta > Hymenoptera > Ichneumonidae > Netelia > Netelia virgata. The sequence goes on along the minus strand of OX637865.1, from coordinate 12,037,388 downwards.
TTGAGGATCGCTTTTTGAACATTCAAATCACGAGACATCACTCTGCTTCTATTTCTGCCATTAGAGAAACTGAAACTCTTGATAGTTCTGGGCGAAAAGCAGTTACCGGCTCATGCCCTATTTGTTATAAGTTAACCATTAAAAAGCGCAGGAAAAATCGCAATAGTTGCAAAAATTGCGCGAAACCTGTCTGCGATGAGCACTTAGTGACTCAAATTACATGTACGCATTGCAAAAAATGAATAAATTTTTATTGTATTCATACCATAAATTATTGTATTTGTTTATTTATAAACCTATATGACCCCAATCAAATATTTATTAACATTAGCTTTGATTTACAGGTGAATATATCAAATTTTTCTCTAGTGGGTACCTGGGTATCCTGGTTGCACCCTGGGACTACCTGTACTTCCAGGTCATTTTTCTGAAACAAACCTTTTTTTTAATATAGCGATGTCAATCTCTTCGTAAAGATTTAAACTTCCTAGATCTGGAGGGTTCGAAATACGAGTTGTATTTAATGATTATTCACAGAGAGGTTCAAGTTTTCGACATATTTCTGTTTTAACCTGAATTCTCAAGGTCATAAGTACTAAAGCTTAAAGGTTCTACGCTCCGACCACTTCGAAAACGGAATTCGCAAATTCTCTGCCATGCCACAACCCATCCTGATGAAATTTGGCTTAATCGACTAAGAATTATGGCAAGAAATAGTTATGCTACGTTTTATCACGATCAACTGCGCCGTGTCAGAAAATTTGCGTATCTCGTTTGCCGTTAATAACCAGAACGTTAAAAAACAAAATTTCTATAAAACTTACCGGACATATTTTTTTAAATAATCGAACTTATCGAACATTTTTTTATTTTTAAAAATCGTGTACTGACTTTACAGCTCCATTATTATTTTTTAAATCGTTTCTATTATTCGTACTCGAAGTAAAGTATACCCGAATTTCGATTGATTCGAACTCTCAACTTAGGAAAGAAATCAAAAACAAATAAAGTCGAACGTTTTTGAAAAAATCTCGAACTCCGAACTTTCCGATGTAAACCGGTAACGATCGGTAGTGCAAACGAGTAGCTAAAAAATTTCATTACACATATATTCTCCGAGAGTTCAGATATATATCCATCAATTCACCATGATCGATGGATAACTGAGGACATCCGGAAGGATAGATGGCTCAATTTACTCACTTTCCTCTCGTCCACTTTGGCCGTTCTCCGTTTCTCTCTCTCTCTCTCTCTCTTTCTCTGTCTGTCTTTCGCTCTCTCGCTCTTGCCCGTGGCAACGAAAGATAATTAAGATTTTGCCCCGGTTATTCGGGCACATGGCAGAGAAGAGGAAAAGAATTCTGAACAGTCGAGGTGCTATGAAAATGGAGCAGAGGAGGAAGCTCTATGAAAAAGAGAAGTGAAAACAGAGCCACGCACACGTATACAAAACGATAGAGAGAGACAGAAGGAGAGAGAGAGAGAGAGAGAGGGTGGTAGTGGTAATTCTGTCACGTCAATTTTACGGTCTCTCTTTTTCACTACCTCACGAACTGGTGCATGGCTTACGGTATATAATTGGCGTAGAGCCCGGAACGATCGAAAAAGAATTCTCTTTCTCCGACGCTGTTACAGTTTCTCTCCCTCTCTCTCTCTCTCTCTCTCTTCACCCACCATCACCTGATACCGAATAGTATCGCGTTATATGCAAATTTGACCCGATAGACAGATTGATGATAGTTCGATCTATTCGCGAGAGGGCGAAGCGACCCGAGAGATAGAGAAGGAAATGTGTGCCCGGGTGCGAAGCGTGACGACCGAGTAGCGAAGAGGCTTCGTTGAATATTACACTTCTCCCTGAAAACCATTTCCATCAGCCCTTTGCGATCGCGAGCATCGAAATTGGAATTTTACCGATCATTGGGACGGCGTCCTATTCTATATAGATGATCGGTAGATACCTTATTCATACGTCCCGTTACTAACGGCGCCCGACAAAACCATTTCGACCACGCGGTTCCCCGGACCATACTCGAAATGGGAAACGACATGTCGTTCCCTGCTTTTAAAAATCGTTCGTCCAAGATGGACCACTAGTTTCTTAACTCGCGATCGTCTTAAATTTGGGAATAAAACGCGTCTAAAAATCACTCGCCTAACAAGAATCGCTTGATTTAGTACTTTGCGAATATCTTCAATTTTCGAACAAGATACGACCGATAAATTATATTAATCGTGTTTTATTCGATTTTATAGGTCGATAAACGTTTGATAGTTTTCGTTTTGAGCCATCGAACACGAAAAAATTGAATTCCAGTACTCGTCCACTTTTCTCTTTTAATATAAAAATCGACCCCTGAATTTTTATGCGTAAACGTTTTTGTACAAAATTTTAAATATTGCGAAATCTACTTTACGGTCGATCTTGAAAAAACTCAGAAGACAAATTGATGAATCTCTCGAATTTCTTGTGGTGAATATTACGTTACGAAAATTAGTTACTGGCACGCGACGCAAAACGTAATCGCGATCCGTCGAGGGATTTCTTCCCTCGAAAACAAAAGCTGGCGCGTGAATTAATTTTTTTTCTTGTGTGTGTTTTTTTTCTCATTTTTTTCTTTGCCTCGCTCGCAAAAAAGGCAACCGTTCCTTTCGCTCGAGAGATACAGAGACGCGAGAAAAAGTAGCGAAGGTCGGGTTTCGCATTATAAAAAAGCCATTATCGCGTTCATTGATTAATCATATTTCTCAAACTTGACGCAACCCTTTCGCGACCCTGTCATCCAACTAAGGAACGGATATCGGTCGGAGAAACTCCGTTTTCTCATGCCGCACGGGGAGAAAAAAAAGCTTTTAGTCGTCGCACCTAACGTGGTACTCGATAAATTATCCAACGTTCGGTTTCGTCTAACGTCAAGTCTTCTTCACCTAGATCGACGATATTATCGTAGGCACTTTACCTACTAAACTTAAACAACGACAAAAAAACAAAACAACTAAAAAAAAAACAGAAATCTCATTTTTCCTAATTTTCTAAATTAATTATTTGAACGAACGAAGAAAGAAAGAAAAACAAAATTTCAATATCTTTAAGAAAAAACAGTTTTTTTTCGTCCATCACGAACGATACAGCGATATTTTGCCATTGGTCTTGTCGTGCGACGAAACACAATGTCGCGAACCCGCTGAAATCGTGAGCAACCCCAAACCATCAACGTTTCGTTTTGCCTCAACGACGAGTTCCGTAGACAGAAGTCTCTCTGTATACAATTTCGTATATTTCATCCTACATAATACATAAGCACTCTGTGAGAGCAAAGGAGTGGGCGGTGGAGACGGTAACACTGATATATTGGTATACAAGACAAGAGGTATATCGAATAACAATGAGGACTAACTAGACGGTCTCGGTGTTAGGCGATGTTGATACCTTAACCGTTGAAAACGAAATGTACAACGCGCAACACCCACACCCCACATCTGCGCTGGAGCGAGCGCCAAGGGACCGAAAAGATTGTCTCGCGACGAACGACGAGAGGAAGCCCTTTACGAAAAGACGATTTTTCAATACTTATGGGGTGGTAGAGAACGAAGGGAGTGAGAGGAGGGCGAGCAGGAGGAGGAGGAGGAGGAGGAGGAGGAGGAGGGGCAAGTGGGAAGTGGATGAAAGCTTGAGCGGACTTTATCGTCGCTCTTTTCCCAAATCCTAAAATCACGACAAAGTGGTATACCAAGATGTTTTTGGGATCTAAGAGGAGGAGGGAAGATTGGATGGTTAGCGTTAAGAGTGCACGATATGAGATTTGCGTGTAAGAGAGAGAGAGAAAGAGAGAGAGAGAGAGGGAGAAAGACAAAAAATTCGGCAAGAATTAAAGGGATTGCTTATCGCGCGAAATTGGGCTCGCGGATGGATCGAAAGATATGTTCGTTACAATTTTGTATTAATTGGGGTTGGAGGGTTACGACGAACGAAATTTTATTTCATCGAGTACGCGTGGTAATATCGTTGATCAATTACGAGGGTTTCGATCGCATTGTCGTGCGAAAAAAAGTTATTCAAAATTCCTACTAAATTTTGTATTAAATTGATTTCATGATAAGCTTGATAGTAATATATAATTGAA
>OX637865.1:11728264-12028264 GCA_951802705.1 Netelia virgata | reverse complement strand
ACCCTACAACCGTTGATATCGGATAATGCTTCGAAGTGACAAAAAATTATCTCGTTTTTTCGTTGTTTTTGTTTGAAATTTTCGAGCTTGCGCACGAGTCAAACCATATTTGTTCGAAATAGAAGGAAATTAATGATAATAAAAAAAATGGTCCTATCGGTGATAAAGGGCGTCGAAAGCGTCAAGTTTTTCTCGTTCGAGTCCATTATTAGTTACTGCTTTTTATGGGTCTGGACACGCTTTCGAATAAAACAGACGAGATTAATAATCGCGAATGAGTTTTTTGTTTGTTTCAATGATATTAACGGTTTCGTGAATATCGGTTTTTTTGTTTTACGTATAGACGTTGTCAGGAGCGAAAATAAGAAGGTGATGGTTACGGTCGATCTGTAAATCCATCGATAGCGATTATGTTTCAACGTGATTCCGAATGCCGGATAAAAGGGACTCGCGAGTAAAAATGTGGTGCGGTGGGTCTCGAAATACACGCACAGTTTATCGGTGTTCGGTTTATAGGACAGTCACGGTTCACTGCACACAGCTACGTCAGGATGCTTTCTCCGAGTCGAACTTACGACTGTAATTCGATATAGCCGGGGTATCTTTATTTCAAACTGAATTCACCGAAAACGTTCGCGCGATAGACGATTTTATACCGAGACTGTAATTCTGGCGAGACAGTTTCGATTTAACGTTGAGAATTTTCGATATCGTATTACGTAGAATCTAAAATTAAACGATTTTGTTTTCTTGAAATTTTCGCTCGCGCGTTATCGTCTTTAAGACGTGAATTATAAGAGAATATTTGTTCTTATGAAATTGTCGAATAATTTTTCGAAGCGGGATTGATAATTCTCAAAATACAAATATTCGGCCCGATTAACTTTAAACGAAATATTTCAAAAATACATAGTCACAAAAATCGTTCTGACATAGATTTTTTTAAATGATTTTAATGATCACCAATCAATGTCTCACGTTTGTTGCGACAAGTTTCATTTTTCGTTTCGATAAATAAACACAAAATTATACGGGTTTACGAAGAATGATCATCGGTCGAATATTTGTTTCGTCGAGATTAATAAAGTGATTAAAATTTATTAATGAAAGTTAATGAAATTGGAGGAATCTGTGAAACAAAACAAAAATCTGTGTATCGAAAGTACAGATATTCGTAAAATTTGCTGACCAGTCTGGTTCAACATCGGGTTACATCACTGCAGCGCCTTGACCCGCTAACATAGAGACAGCGCGTCTGACTAGTTAACGCCGCGACTACTGCCGTCGCGAGGACAAAATAGAATTACCGTCTGACCATCGCGCGGGCGCGCGAGCGTTCCGTGCTCCCCTGACCCTCTGAATACTCTGTCGCGTCGGGTATTACGTGTCTCATCTACCTGTGGATATTCGCGAACGCGTTATCCGGCATTTCGAATTTTTATCTATGCTCGGCTTGACTCGTTAAAAATCGTTACGACCGTCGCTTTATTTTATCGTTTTATCGTTTTGTCTTTTTTCTAGTATTTATTTATTTATTTCCACACGAGTAAACGTACGTACGTTTTTGCTCGCGAGTCTATATTTATTAGTCGAATATATCTGTCGGTTCGATTCACCGAATCTGGCGGATCGCGATATCAAAAAACTCGCGCGAAAAAAAACAAAGGAAAAGAGAAACGTATCGACGCAGGATCGTTTCGAATTATCATTTCTCTTCTTATTGTTATTATATATTATCATACGCACACACGTTTAGAGGCGTATACACACGTATGTATACAAATGCTGACATATATATTACTCTATGCCCATCATATATTATTATTATTATTATTATTATTATTAAAAATAACGAGAGCTAAAAAATATCGATTAAATACTGAAATGTTGTAAAAGCGTGGATACGAAGAAAAAAACAAACGAATAACACGAAAACGGGGCATAATGCCGCCTGGCGTGAAAAAAATTGGCCGGTTTTTCATTGTCGCTTTTTTATTTCGCCCCGCCGTCTTTTTTTTGTCTTTTTTTTCCACGGTGTGTGTTTTTTTAAAATGCATAATGTATAAGCGCGCGCGCACCCTAACGTACATGTACATATGCATAGATACGCCTGTGTATCTACTTACGGATTTCCTTTTAATATATACATATATTTATATATATAACATACATTTATATATATATATATATATATATAAATGTATGTGTATAGACAGCAATATTTTTATATGATACATGGTTGAGTGCGCGCGCGAATTCGCGCTTGTGTGACTGTGTGTGTGTGAATGCTGAATGATAATTATTCGACGACGGTGACCCACATCTTGCGTCTCATCACTTTATATATACATATATCTATACGCATATTCACGTGTATTTTCACGTATATATACTTATATATATGTATATCCATCTGTACAATGATACCGTAGCACATACAACGGTATACATATATATACACACACACATATATATTTATATATCTATATAAACGTTCTCGTGCGATGGGTGATTTCTCTATTGCGATACGTAGCACTTTGGTACACACACGTATACACAGTCGCGTAATATCTCTCTCGCAGTCTCACCGGCTTCTCGGATTCTCTCGTTGCCATTATACATACCATGAATATACACACATTATATATATATATATATATGTGCGTATCTGTGCGTGTGTATATATCTATATACGCATATGTGTATATATGACGATTTTCTACGAGCCTAATATCTCTCGATGTCTCCTGCGTCTAATATCTATATATTCATCTTAATATGTATATATATATATAGGTCTCTATCAACTAGCTGTCTCTATTAACCAGCATCTACAATCTATGCAGGCAGGTGACGCAGTAGCGAGCAATCGGGGGTAACGAGGGTCAGTGAGAAAATGGCAGAATATTTATTTAGTAATTCAGGAGTTTAGTAATTTTTATGATAGGAAGGTTTTCTGAGTCTTCTGTTTCGAGAAAAGTAGTAGTCAGGAGACTCGTTGTTAGTGAGGGTAGTTGTATAAAAATTTTTTAAATATGCAAAAACTGAGAAAACTCGACTTATTTGATTTCACAAAATTCACCATCGATTCAACATTATTTTCAACTAGATCAAATTCTGTCGTCGAAGAATTGTGATCTTTCATCCCTTGCTAGTCGTTGTCCTCGGCGCGAATCAAATGAAAAACAACGAAAAAAAGAGACAAGAAGAAAATTGATATTTTCACAGACGAATTTTGTTCTCGTAGGTGACTCGCATTATTCACATTTCTCGTTCCTATATTTGACGCCTGTAACACGTCGTACGAATACTCTCGTGTATCGACACGAGAGCGTAACTCTCGTGCAGGGTGGTTTTACGCACACTGCGCGCGGCAGAAGCTTCTCACTCTCTCACTCACTCTCTCTCTCTCTCTCTCTCTCTGTCTCTTTCTCTCTCCGTCTCACTTTCTCTCTCTCGGACTCTCTCGTGCATTATTGAACGTGACAGGGTAAAGGAGCGCGAGATAGGCTTGCAATGGCACACACGGAATACACACAAGCATATATAGAGACGAAGAGACCGAGTGAAGGAACAGAGTGAGACGAACGATCTGGAACGCCAATCGTGTTTTTACTCACTCACCCACCCCCTCGCGTCTTCTATCGCAAAAGGGACAATGTGTCACTAAGACCTTCCTACACATCTATAATTTCTCACATACGACATATATATAGCACGGTAATCATATATATACATATATATATATATATACACGTATGTAGTGAGACGAATACGTTAGTGTCGGAGTGTGCATGTCGTCACGTTGTTTATACGACGATGTATTCTTCCTCTCTCTCGTTCTTTTTTTTTCTCTCTCTCCATAAAACTGTGCCAAACGGCGTCGCCACTCCGCATCCCAAGCCACGATTGGACATATATGTACGCGAAACTGTTTTTCGCTCGGCGAACTACACGTTCGATCCGATCTACCGTTCGTCATATACGACGATTTCACTTAGTCCGTATCTACAATCCCTTGAAATCGACGATATCCCCGTTCCCTCCGGAGCCCGCCTCGCAACACCGTCCACTCTACTCGTATAAATATTTCAAAAACTTTTCGATCACGAAGCCTCGCGTTCTGTTCCTCGCGCCGATAACGTAGTTCTCTCGGTTCGTCGTATACACGTGGCGATTTTATCGCACCAGCTCATTCGGAATATGGCAGTCGCGTTCGAAGAATTTTCAAGAAATGTGGATATTTTTGTGGTCGCGAGTATTTTCGTCTCCATTTTCAATAATACATCGTTGAAAAATTGATTATTTAGGTTAATTATACGATTCTCTTTACTCAACGTCAGTTCTCGGTTTAATCGGGTCGATCGAAGTGTAAATTGTATCGAAATAATAACAACGCGCGATTTCGTCCAAATCGAGGCGACGAATTAATCACTTCGGTCGATAAGATTTTTCTCTTTAATATATTTTTCATACGTTTTCATAAAAAGTTCTAAAGATTCTCTGACGAAAATTTAATTCAAGACAATCTATCGTTTATCGATTATCCCAAAATAATAAAAAAACCATTTTTAAAAAGAAAGTCAATTATTTCAAAACTAATCGGATTTTTTAATCCTCCGATTGAATAATTCAACGAAATATTTTAGTTCCTCGCGTAAAATGAAAGATAGCTGAGAAATACGGTTAATTTTGAAGTTTCAATGTTTCTCAGACGTTGAATTCGCTCTTCGCAACACTTTTGCCGCTCGATACGTATAAATATATTCCCCTGTGCGTTATATCGAGACAGACATAGTACGAGTTCACGAGGATAGTTCGCCCCGGGGCACTAGTCATTGTTACTCTCCTCGTCGTCTACCCAAGCCTTCCTCTCTCTTCTCTTTCTCTCTCTCTCTCTCTCTCTCTCTTTACCTCCCTCTCTTTCTCTATTTCCATCTCTCTCACTCTCCGTTGCAACCCTTCCTCTTATTCGCGAATCCGCAACGGCTTTATATATCAGTCCGCGGATTAACAATGTTTCGAACTATTTGCCGTTTGCGAACGTGGCCGGCTCTACACGTGTAGACCCCACGCAACCTACACATGCACACGGAAACACAGATACCTACATACACATATCGTCGAATAAGCGGAACTCTTGCCATTGTATCTCTCCTCATGTGCAAATTCAACATCACGGTCTTGCTTAGTCTCTCTCGAACTACTAATATACCTGAAGGTACATGCACTCTCCTCGTGTGTACTTGCGGTGCCTTTGGTTAACTAGAGTTTATATTTATATACATAGCCGTGCATGTCGACAGGATGAAACCACAAGGGAGATTCGCCAAAATTGAAGCGGAGTACGTTTTCGATCCCGACGGATTTGGTACTGCTTGACGATATAAGTTTTATGAATATGGGGAAATTCTTCCTGCTAGAAATTCGTACATTATTATTTTCATTCGTCGAATTTTTCAACTTGATAGATTCTTATTTTTATAGAACAAGATCGATGGCAATTCGTATCGATCGCGAATTCATGAAAAATTCTTGCCTTTTCGACCTTTTCGTCGATTTCGAGATCCAAGGTAGGAATGGAGAACTGGCATCGTAGAGAAAACGGAAAGAGATATCGAAATTAATTTTTTCTCCAAATTAACTTTAATTAGAGATCACGGGATCGAAAATTTCTCGTTACGAGGTAAATATCACGGTTCCATTTTCCGAGTTTAATATTTTGTTGATTGAAAGTCGAAAGAATGTAATCCTCAGGATTTTCCCACTTTCGACGGGCAAGAATTTGAAAATTGAGTTATCCGACCGTTATATTTGTGCAAGAAATTTTCGTTTTCGAGAATTCCCACTAAAATCTTTTAGGATCAAAAACAAAGTTTCGTCCCCTCGACCAAACCCGAGTCCCGGAAGTGAATCATCACCTTTTACAATCGACACCCCCGAGGTGTCGAAATGTCTTTTCGTCCAAAAAATCGTTCATAGGAAAATCGCGAAATCACATGTTTCCTATTCAACCTCAATTTTCTAATATTTTATTGTCAAAAGGGGAAAAGCCTGAATTTTCCCGCTTCTTCCCCGTTCGAACGACAATTTTTTCAAAATGTAAAATCGTACCACGATATTCGTCCGACGTATAGGAAATTATTGGATTCCGCAATTACATTTCATAAACATCCCCATTGCGTCGTGCTTTTCAAGGAACGAGCAACTACCCCACAAAATTAGGAAATATTATACGAGTATTGGAAAATAGACGGATGGTTATGCGCATAGATGATTTGTAGGCGTGTACGAACTTACATTTTGCCGGTATTTTATTGAATATTTTTCTCAAGTTTACGGTAACGGGATGCACATTTATTACAATCACGAGATACGTGTATGTTCATACACACCCACACACACATATATATATATATATATATATATATATATATATATATATATATATATATATATATGTATCTACATTGATAAAATATATGGTATTTTGCGTTCTCAATTTGTAGTTCGTAGCATCCGTTTCCTGAATCCCCCAAGGGAGATATTCTCCCTCCCTCCGCCCCGATGCGGCTACGTTTTCACCGGTCTCGATGCCAAGTAAAACGTGCGCCGGGTATATTCCCGTTGCCAAAAGATTACGCGAAACGAAAAGGTATTACGTAGACATTGCACTCTTCGGCGCCACGTGGACGTTCTCCATTTCTCTTTCGCTACCCTTTTATAACGGTATCTCCTTTTCTCTCCCTCTCTCTCACCATCTCAAATCACCCTTCTTCCTTTACTCTCATTTGCTTTTGCTTCGTCTTCCTTCGCGACCGCAACAGGAGGAAGAAAAAAAGAAGAAAAAAAAGTATCTTAACTACCGTCTTCGTAGTTGCCGAGTATCTCCAGCGGCGTTTTCCCTCGTTTCTCACCCCTCGAAATAATTACTCGACTACTCCACCGTGCTTTCACTTCTTCCCTCTCTCTCTCTCTCTCTCGCTCACGAAAGAGTTTCGCGAAGCTTGAGCGCGAGAAAGAGCGTGACGGATTGCAGTTCGGTTCGGTATTAGATGACTTCGTTATTCGGGAATTGCGAGAGGTCGTACGGCTTACCGAAAGGAAAGGAAAAAAGAGAGAGAGAGAGAGAGAATGGAAGAAGAAAGTTCGCGTCGCCAAATAGAAAATGAGAATTTTATTTTCTGGACCACGAAGCCTCGAGGCCACTCTTCTTGGAAATGCCACGAGACTCGTCTTCCTCCCTTCAACCATCCCCACTATCTTTTATTTCATCCCTTACGGATTTCTCATGGTTTCCTTCCTTTCTGTACTTTCCTCGTCGAAAATGTATCGAAGACACTCCCCCACATATTTGATTACTTTCACTCACGCATCCGTCAATCTTCGTACACCGGACGTTAGCCCTCCCGCCTCGCTTCACTTCCTCTTGCAATAATGGCATATGATACATCACGGTGCTTTGTTGTATGGACATCGATTATATAAGCGATGGAGAATATTTCTCGACATACATATTTCATGCTGTACGACCGAACGATACTTTGTCTCGCTTCGAAAATACGTCGACGTTGTTATTTCACGAGAATCCTGTGTCGGATTACGATAATGGAGATCTTCGAGAGAGAACTAAGTCCAGACAAGATGAGCTAAGATAAATGAAGTGTCAGGACAAATCAAGATGGGAGGTGGATCGTACATCCTGACGTTTGTACGGTCGAACGAACATTAGTTTTTTCCTCGTTTCAATAAAGCGATAGTCGAGTTCTAACGTGATTCGGACAGTGAATTGTGCTTTCGTAAAGCAATAAATAATTGTGCGAACGACTCGTTAGCTTTTTTTCACTCGGAAAACTCGAAGGATTTGTTTACACGAAAGTCTCCTATTTCTTTCTCAAGCAACGTCCTGGACCTTTCTCACGCCATCTTTCATCTCTCGTTACGATCGATCCCTATCCAGTTCACTCTAGGAAGCCCTTGGTAAATACCTAATGTGCGTGGCTTGATCGTACATGCGTAGGCACATGTCTATATCGCATACATAGGTACGTGTCGATATACCTGTATGTACGAATGTATGGAAAAGTCCTCTATCATGGCCCACCCGACTCGAAACTCCCTTCACTCCAACAACTTTTAACAATTAAATTCAAATAACCTTCCTTTTCTATCATCCCTTATAAAATTTACTTTAAAGAAAGAACCGAAAATCCGTTCGTTTCAAAGAAAAATTATCAGCCAGAGCGTCTTCTCAGCCAAGTCAGTGAAACGGTACAGGATCAGGCCTATATACACTACCCCTGATTCGTTTAACGAATAAGACATCGTGGTGAACTTTGACTGAACTTTCTATCATCCCTTATAAAATTTAGTTTAAAGAAAGAACCAAAAATCCGTTCGTTTCAAAGAAAAATTATCAGCCAGAGCGTCTTCTCAGCCAAGTCAGTGAAACGGTACAGGATCAGGCCTATATAAACTACCCCTGATTCGTTTAACGAATAAGACATCGTGGTGAACTTTGAAACTGGGCAAAATTCCACGAATCAATGTTTCGACCCACTTGATTTAATAACGAGTAAACGAGAGGCTGTGCCCGGAATTCATGGGAACGAGTTATCACGATGGTTCGTCTTAGGCTCCGGTCCAAGAACGACGACATTCCCCTATATATATATATAAACCAAACACGTCACATATCTCGAGTCTATACGGCATATAGAAACGAGGGTGGGTAGACTGCTTTGCAGACGCTGTATACGGTACCAGCGTTGGAAACCCCCTCTGGGCACTGCGGAACCGTTCCCATCATATACCCCTCGACTTCCGGTCGTCTGTCTTTCAGGTATTCGCTTTGCTATGTACAAACATATATATATAGTGCATCGTACTGCACACACGCATACACACATACGTACACGTATACATACACAAGGGTATCGTTATATATAGTACGTATATAAACTCCCAGGCTACCGAATCACGATTCGATGCATATTACCTATGGAAGCTGCAATATACAGGAAATCGAGGATACAGTTAGTAGATCGTACCGAACGAAGGGCTGTTCATTACCTTGATTAATTCTGTACGCCAGCGAGACAGATCCAGGAGCAAGGAAAACTTGGAAGATCGATCAAGCAGAGAGAGCCTTAAGAAGCAGTCTTAAATATAAATTGAATACGTAATGGACGAGACGAAAGAAATCGCGCTCGATACGTTTGTAGCAAGCTTTTCGAAGGCATCGGTTTGACTTGGAAACTTAAAGAAAATTATACCTAAGTAGTTCGTCGTACGTCGACTCAGACTCGAGCATATTAATTCCATTATGTAAGGGGTTCACGTAAGGGGTTGTAATTTGAGCCTCGGTTAACCTTTGCACGTTACGTTTTTTTTTGTTTTTTTTTTCATTGACGTATATTTTATTCCATCGCTTAAATTCACACTGAAAAAATCGCGGAGTATTTTATGACAGTTTTTTTCTTTCTTCTATTTTGTATATAATTATGAATTTTCTTAAATTTTTGTTATTCCGATAATATTTTTTTAATATCGTAACGCGATCGATTCCATCCAGTGAAAATGTTTTCATCGTCGAACCCAAGAGCGGGTTAACGATGTCAATGACTCCAGGACGCGAGAGTCGATAGGTTCGAAAAGAAAATGCAAAAGCTCGTTGCGCGCGTATATTAGCTTTTCAAAGCCGGATCTCGGGCATTCGCCGTGGCGTTCTTCCGGCATCGCTTGCAAAATCATTGATTATCAGGAGTGTTATATCGCCCACGACTTTTCGTCCCAAGCGTTGCCCGGGAACTTTGGCATACTTGTTTTTTTTTTCCCTCGTATTATTTATTTTCTTCGCTTTTTTCTTTTTTCTCTCTCTCGTATTTCCAACTCTTTCTCATTCTCTCTTCGCTCCGTAGACCCCGTCATGACCCAGTGAATTATCGATTCGTCGAATCGCCGAGTGTGTTCGCGTAGGTACCGAGAATTTTTTGGCAAGAAGACCGCCAACGTTTTATACACACACATTCTCTCTCTCTCTCTCTCTCTCGCTCTCGTCCATTTTCTTTTCACTTCTCGCTCGCCAGATCCTGATTCCCTATCCCGTCGTAAGTTCGCCTCGTTGCACCCTCGCGGTATGAAAAATCACGTGCGCCGCTATCTCTACCCTACGACTTTTATCTTCCTTCGAACGCCCCGAAAACCCTTCGCCTTCTCTTCGAACGTTTTTTTCTCTTTTCTTTTTTGCTTCTTTCTCTCACCTTTTCTTCCTCTTTGCCAAAGAGTCAAAAACTCCGACTACAACTTCGTCCCCGGCAAACTTTTAATTTTCTCATCGTTTGCTAATTTTCACCGAGGAAGATGATAACAAAAGTGTCGGGAGCCTCGCGCTACGTAAAAATTCCCCGTTCTCCATTGTCGAATTCGGACTTGGCATTGCTGGGCCAAAGATTTTTGTCTCTTATGCACTACCGTGGCACGCGGAGAGGATGGAGCGCGGTGGTCGGGCGTGGACTCGAAGCATAGAGCATCGGGCGCAGCTTAATATACCTACATTCATATATATATATATATATATATATATAACACCAGTAGAAAAAAGTAGAATAAGAAGCAGACACGCGGCACAGGCCGAGATTATTTTTTTCTATCCTCTTCGCGTAGGGGCGAGAGGGGGCAGAGCTGAGCGCGGCGTGCACATTTCCAGCTGAAAACTCTCAACGAGAGAAAGAGAGAGAGAGAGAGAGAGAGAGAGAGAGACAGAGAGAGAGAGGGAGAGAGGGAGAGAGAAAGATATATAGACTGATGCAAGCTCGCAAGCGCCGCGCAACGCGTTGTCCTGTGCCTCTAGCTGCTCGAGGCCTGTGAGCTTCTGATGCTGCTAGCTCGAGGTATTGTTTCGTGACATCGCGTATACTATATACCATATACTACATCTACCTATATGTCTACTTGTATATACATATATATATATATATGTGTATATATAGGTATATATATATATATATATATATTTCCTGTGTTATTTTACCCGCTGAAGGCAACGGACAATGGCTCCGAGGCGAGATACAAACTCGGTGCTATTTCTCTCTATCTCTCTTTCTCAATCTCTCCTCCCCCCCCTCCCCCTCCAGCGCAGTCTCGCTCTTTCTCTGTCTACCTATCGCTCTCTCCTTCTCTCTTCGCTTACTCCGTTCTACTCGTTTCCCTCTCTAGTTTGCTCTCTTTCTTATTCCCGAATATCCCTAGAGAAAACAACCCCGATCCTTACCCCGCGTCTTCTTTTCTAAACGAACGAAAATAATGGAAATTAAAAGCCCGCGTTGATTATGAAACTTTAATTTTACGGGGTTTCGATGCGAGGCAATTGAAAATTAAATCGACCATCGTGACTGATTGAGATTTGATAAGAAGGTATAATGTTTTTTGTAAAACGGGGAAGGGGACGGAACGAGATTAAAGAGACTGAGAGAGAGAGAGAGAGAGAGGCTGTAAACGTTGAAAAACGCGATCGAGCGTCAAAAAATCGTAAAAGAGCGGAAGAGATAAACAAAAAAAAAGAATAAAAAAATCAGCCAAAATCCAACCATCCGTATCTACGGAGGAAAAAGAAAGCACGGGCAATAACAAGCGAGGGCGAGATTTGCATGGAAACGAGCGCGAGAGACGAAACGATGACTAGGGAGTGAGAGAAGAAAAGAAGAAAAAAACAAAAAAAAAAATAACAACAACAGAGGAGAGAATATATTTGAGACTCTCACATGGGTACATTGGGAAAATTCATTCATCGCGTTTGTTTTATGCACGCTTTGCAACTCAGCAGCGAGGAGGTATACACGAGAGCGTTAACGCCTACCGTTTCGAACGTATTTTTGCCATCTCCTCCAACCCTTCGCCCCTTCTGCCCCTCCATCCCTTTTTACGAAAGCTCGAATAAACACCGAAGTTTGTACACCGTTGTAACGGAGAGAACGAGAGAACGAGAATAGAGTGGTGTCGCGAGATCCTCCGGGAATATGCATCGGAGAGCGACGATTTTCTCGTCTGACGTTGCGTGATGTAGAAAAAAGAAAAAAATGGAAAAAAACAAACATGCATGCATAAAGAGAGAAAAAAAAGTAACGACACGTCCGCAAGACTCACGGCACGGCATTTATTTCGAAAGAACGTACAAATGGAGGAATTGCTCGAAAGTTATAAAATCATGAATTTTCTTTTAACCCGCCGGTCGAGATCGAAGAAACAAAAGGTTATCGGATTTTTGACGGGGATTTTATTATTTTGATCTTTATATGACGAGAAGATATTATCCCGTTAGATCTAATCATTTTCGGATGCGAAATTAAATTGTAATCGTAATACAATTGTTTATACCGGTGATAATTTTGTTTCTTATCGATTATTAAAAAAGAAAATATTATCGCAAAATATTGTTATTAAATTCTATAACTGTCTAATTATATTTTATTCATTTGATCGACGGACATTTATTTATAACTATATCGTTGTATAATTTATTTATTCGTATCTTTATTTACCAATATATTTTCGTATTTATATTAATGTTTCGTCGCTGAATATAACGCGTATGTATTTTTCTTTTTTAACTTAATCTATAATTTCATACGCTTCTAAGGACCTAGACGGTTCGAATATTCAGTGGCTGCAAACCGAGTGGATATTTATTCTCGAGTATCGGCAGATCGAGATTAACGAGAGAAACGAGATTTTTTTCATTCCGCGACGTAAAGAAAAAATGTTCCCCTCGTCTCGACCGGAGAAAAAAAAGAACGAAAAAAAAACACGACCGACGAAGAATAATGTCCAAGGGAGACATGCGTCAGTGCTCCGGGTGGAAACTCCGCCGAAGTTTTTCGTGATTCGATATAGCTACTTTGTCGAACAAGCGTCCGGCACGAGCTTTCTTTTTCGGTCCCAGGATAGGCCTTTTTTTTGCCGCGTGTGCGCCCCTCTTTCCTCTCTTGCGCACTCGAGCATTGCTTCTTTGCCCGATGTCGCCTCGGCCAGAAGGGGACGTGAACTCACGCTTCGCTACGCCACTTTCTCCTCATCGATCCCACTGTATCTAACAATATACGTCTATACTTATATATGTTTATGTATATATATATGTATATGTATATACGTATATATATATATATACGTAACTAATATACATACGTTTATTCCCGGTGTGTGTGTCCCACCACTCGCGTTCATTCTCTCACTTCTCGTAGAGTATCCAGCAATTTCCATATATATGGTGCTAAAATATATCTCTCCTGGTATGTTGAACTGAACTCGAAGCCACCTGAGCCACGCAACCCATTGTTCTAATCAATTTTACAAAATATCCAGCATTCTCGTGGTTTTTCGTCAAGCATTTTTTTTTTTTTTTTTACAATTATCTCGATTTTTATTTGGAAATTTTGTTATTATGATCTTCTCTTGAATTTAGTTTACTGCCGCCATTTTGTAAATCTAGTCTTATGTTATGTAATATTTAAAAAAAAATCATTTATAGGAACATTTTTGTCGATACTTCGATTTTCTAATTAATTCGGGCTCGAAAACCCATTGTTACGATACATTTTTGGTAAATAACGGCAATTCATTTCGTTCGTTTGGTTATACATTTTTTTATTACTTATGTCGAATTTTATTTTATCGTTACTTACTTTCATGGTGGATTTTTGTCATCTATTTTGATTCTTCTTTGTATTCCGCTTTTCATCGCTTTCACCGTATATAACATGCGCAAATTCCGCTCGTGGCTTTTGTTCCATTGGTCTGTTTAAATTTTTGTCTTCTTTAAATTTACTTTTACCCAATGTCTTCGTTGGAGAATGATTATTCATTCCGTTTGAGATTCACCAGCGGTCTTCTTGTACAGGGTGTATCGTCCTCTCGCGTTTCGTCGATTCACCGCGGCACCGTCCTTGCGATTTATTCCTTCTCGTTAAAGTACACGCCGAGAGAAAAGTAGCGCTCTCAAGATGGGAGAGATGGAGAGAAAAAGAGAGAGAGAGAGAGAGAGAGAGAGAGTGGGCGGTACGTATACTAATCAAAAGTCGATGGCTACATGCGCCTTTGACGATACGAACGAGAGAGAGAGAGAGAGAGAGAGAGAAAACGAGAGAGAAAGAGAGGCCGGCTGGTCTTCGAGGTCGATGCCTCTCCTGGTCGTTTCGAGTCCGCTATGTAGAGCAGAGAAAAGCCTTCCTGGGTGAAAAGCCTTCCCATCTCAAGTTTACACGATAGGGCGATAACGAGTTCTACGATAGACTGGGACCAAGATCTATATAGATACATAGACATGGACGTAGGCATCAGAGGGCAAAGGTTATACATACATATTATATATTATATATATAGAACATATATTCATCTAGGTCCACGTGGCAAACTCATGTCCGGCCGTAATCCAAGAGGCCGGTAATTCTGGATCAAATCCCGTCGTTCCTCGAACGTGGATGAAGAAAAATAAAAAATATCCGGTCGAAAAGACCTCATCGATCGAATAACGATCGTTATTAAATGTTTATTGAAATAAAACAAAAAACACTCGAACATAGGGTCGAAACCGACGGATCTTTCCAATTGCAGTATTTTTTTCATAACTACTTCCAATAGATTTTCGTCGTATTTAAGGTTATCGAAATTTTCGTTATTTAAATAATCGTATTCCCCGAAGCGCTTAGAGTTAAACGATGCAAGGGCTTTCAGTTCGTTTGATTAACCTCGAGGTCGAGAGTGTACCGAAATGATCTTTTCTTCTTTGTAAACGAGGCGTGGAACGATCTCGTCCGGTGTACGTCTTCTCCCTAGACGATCGTTCTCCATCAGACGTTGAGAGTCTCTCGCGGACCGGCTGTTAAGTAGGATAAATCGCTTTCAAAGTTGCAAGCTGTCGGAATATTACGTAAACCACACTGGTAAAGCTTGACTCTCTTGCTTTATAACGTACGTACGTTATACCGCTCGCCAAGCTCCGATACCGGAACACTCGCAGTGGTACGAGTACACGTTTGGTCCGCCTACGTATAAATACAAATACAGACACGTATTTATATAAATATCTATACATGTTTGTACCGGCGACCTACCGGACGACTTCGTCGACGCGAAGCTCGAGCAACGAGCTTCTTATTCCCTCCGGATCGGCCGAACCCGCGTGCTTGCTTCACATTCAGTAGTAACATCCGCGCTGTGGTCAGCCAACGTGATTACCACTCCAGTAGAAACGGCCGAGCGTACACAGGCGCGCAACCTCGCGTCCGTCAATGACAAATTTCAATAGCCGACTTTTCTACCCTCTCGCTATCTTTTTTATCGACTTAATTAATCTTTCGTTAATTAACCTATCTTAATTTTCAACCAATAGTTCGAAATTAATCCAGAAATTTACAATACTTTACACTTATTTCGTTCTTACACGTTTATAGCGCTCAGGTGTATTTTTTTCGTGGCATTGCCGATCAGATTTGAATAATAGTTCTAGGAGTTTGAACAGGTTTCATTAAATTTTTATTTATTCCAAGGGTAGTGGTTTATGTCAGGCATCGTTAATAGTCGAGCGCAGGTAACGAAGTAAAGCTTTATCGTTTCATTGTACATAAATCCGAGAAGCACCCATGTACGTCACATGAGAAATACACCGTGCGGGAAATCCAAAAGCGGTTGTCGTCCACTATCCCGGACACTTTGCGGTCCTAATTATTTCAACGTCAAGTTGAAAAAAAGATTTCTTTGAGCCTCCTGGCTTATCGTTTAGCGTTCATCCGACCCCGTGAATTTTTTATCGTTCATACGGTAAATTCTATTTAATACTCGTATCATACCTCGTTGTTGTTTTTTCTTCTTCTCTTACCGTGTCTCGTATCGTTGAGCTTTTCGCGATACGAAATTCTCTTTGGAGAAACATTTATAGCGCCGAGGCCACGGAGACTTGCTCTGGGTTTTCCTTTATTTGTCATTCGTCCGTTCCACGGTTGTAATCTCGTTTCGTCAGATCTCTCTAATTATCGTAACAAATTCTGGACAAATTGCTTTACCCCCGTTTTTATCCGCCATTTTATTACATTTTTTAAATTCTATATTAAACGTCGAACGATTCATCGTCGAACGTTACGAGACTTATCTTCGAGACGAGCAACGAGAATTGGCACATCCCACGAGATACGTGTATCATAATGAGAAAAAATACGAATAATAGAAAAACAAATTCGTTGTGAATATCATTCGATTTATAGAAAATATCGAAAGGACGTTACGTCTTTATTAATATAAAGAGTGAAAATAAAATCAAACATTAAAGGTATGAATGTACGCAAAGAAGTGGTGTCACCGTATAACGTCGATCCGATTGGGCATGACTGAAATAATAATTGGTTAGGGCTGGTAAGTGGCGGCTTACATGAGAAGCAGCTGCTAAAGGACCTCCTGGATAATTACAACGTGCTGGAGCGGCCTGTGGGCAATGAGTCCGAGCCCCTCGTGTTGAGCTTCGGCCTCACTCTAATGCAAATAATCGACGTTGTAAGTCAAACAAAAAAAAATCTCTCTCACTCTAACAAAAAAAAAAGAAAAAAAAAAAACTACAAAAAATTGTCTATATACCATATAAAACTTATTTTCGACACTACTTTGTCACTGCCACTTTTTATCGCCATTGCCACACTTTAACACGAACCAAAAGAACACAATTACACCCTCACGACGAGACACCACTGACGTCGAACGGACGGAAACGTAACGATGCGCGCGTCTTCGCGAAAGATCGATGATTTATCGTAATTTCTTAAAAAAAAAAGAAGAAAAAAAAACAAAAAATGTATTTTCTTGTTAGTTTTTAAATCGTCAAAAAACGACGTTCCACAGCTTTAACCCGCTTTCATCTCGACTCAACGCGGGACTCCTACGCACAAAAGAACTTTTACGCCGCGAGGAAGAAAGTTCATATTGCGAAATGAATCTTTAATCCTCACTGGCGGTCTGGTAGTTTTAAAAAAAATATTGCCTCTTTCCAACTCTCCCTTTAAAAGCAATAAAGCGAGATACCCGCGACCCACGCTGAATTATTATTGATAAAAAATCCTGCTGCGAATGAAAATATAAACAAACAATAATAATGATTAAATTCGAGGACAAAGAGATTTTTAAATTCTCGTCTTTTTTTCATTTTGTTGATATTCGTGACGAAAAGCGCGATAGAATGAGAAGAAGAAACAAATAAAAAATGTGAAAAAAATCATCCCTCATGGTCTGCAACGGTTGCAGGTGCTGACAAGGCCCGCGCGGGATTTCGGTACAATTAAATTGGCGTCGCTCATCCTCGACGGTGCTGATCGATCATTTTATAAAAATTCGGTCGAGAAACAGAGAGGGGTAAATACAGAGAAAAAACAGAGAGCGAGGGAGAGAAAGAGAGAGTGCGCGAGAGAGTCAACACGATTTCTATATTAAGCGATTCGGAACGTTGAAGGACGCGTTACTTTCGATACCGTTATTTTTCGTTTAAAACGATCGAGAATTGTTAATTAAAATCTCTGAAACAGCTGACGACGGTTTGTAATAAGAAAAACAAAATAAATAAAAACGAGACCGAAGAACGAAGAATTCTCCATCTCGCTTTTCGGTTAGATGGGTGTACAAAATCGCGATAACTATTGTGCGTTATCACACGTATAAGGATAATACCTACGAAGCGAGTTGGTCCCACGGACGATTAAAACTACGGTTCTGGAGTGAATAGACGGTGGGAGACTAATAGACGCGTTTACCATGCCGCGGCACGTATTACGTTAATAAGGTGTTCTCCCTCTCCCACCTGCTCTTTATGCCTATAAACGAGAGATAAAGAGAGAGAGAAAGACAGAGAGAGAGAGAGAGAGGGAGAGGGAGAAAGAGAGAGACATATGTGGCATTAAATATGAAATTTGCTCGGAGGGGTGACGGTGCAGGCGAGCGAACGTTATACACACACGGATTTGACGATGCTCCTCCTCGCCCGAATATCCCCCTCAATCCCCTTAATATAAAAAGGAAATCCTCAATACTTCGAATTTTTGTTTCTTCCCTCGGCCTGTTCTTCGTTCGACGCACGAAAAATCCTCGCGAGGTTTCTTCGTCGTCACGCAAATTCGATAAATTCGACGGAAAAAAACACTCTCTTTCTTCTCTCTCTCTGTCTCTCTTTCTCTCTCTCTCTCTCTCTTTCATCCGTCCTTCCTTCCTCTTATCGTTTTTTTTCTTTTTGCTTCGTCTACGCGCGCGTGACGAGATCGGAGAGTGAACCCCCTTCTTCGGGCTTATAGATCAATATCTCGGACCAATGATTCGCAAGAGATGTACGAGGCGCGGGGACGAAGGGCGAGGAGGCCGGGGGGGGGGGGGGACAAAGAGACGAGTCTGGGCAAAAATCGTCATATTACATTATTTCTCGATTGCAATCGCGTTCGGATCAATGATTTTAAAAATTGAAAGTAACGCGATTAAAATAGTCGGTGAAACGAATATAAGAAAAAAAAACGTATATTAAACGTTTGAAAAATAATATTATATAAATGCCAACTCACCCGCGAGTAACTGACCGTAAAAATTTTCGATAATTGCGTCTTTAATGGATTTTGCGATATTTTTCGATACGATCCACGATCGATCTATCGAATAATTATTTCGAGGATTCGTTTTCGCGTCCGCGTCGGTCTTCGCGCGTTCCCGAAAGACGAATAAATACGTAATGTCGAAATAATAATTCATAATATATATATATTTGTTCCCGATAGTAATATCTTCCGTGGTAGACGCGCGAGGGGAGTTTATTAAAAAAGAGATCATTGTTCCGTGCACGTGGGCGCAATCGATGATACGAGTGAGAAAGAGAGAGAGAGAGAGAGAGAGAGAGAGAGAGAGAGAGTTGCGAGGATATGCCCGTCATCCGTGACAATTAGCAGAGCGCAAGAAACGCGCCGAGTACCCTTATATACGTGCGTATATCTATATATACCCATCTATTCACCCTCTTCGACGAGAGAGGGTGCGCTCACACACGCACACGGTCGCCAGAACTCGCTGAAGTACTCCTCTCTCTCTCTTTCTCTCTCTCTCTTTCTCTCTCTCTCTTTCTCTCTCTCGCTTTCTCTCCATTACTCGCGAGGAGCGATATGCTCCTATACATCTCGAGAGACTTCCTGGTATATCGAACTCCGGAAAAGTTCTGTTGAGAGAATATAAGGGTAAAAATGCATCTCTCTCTCTCTCTCTCTCTCTTTCTCTCTTTCTCACTCACACATACGCACACACTCTGTTTTTGCATACACACGGTTTGCGTTCCCGTTATAATTCAATACAGCGTAACTGCCGATGCGCGGCACGAAATCTTTCGTAACAATTTGAAGAACCGGATAATTATAGGGATAATTCTTCCCGTTCGCGTTACCCTCGTTGCGTTTTCTCGATAATTCTCGTTTGCCGCTATCTTCATCGCGAGAGCGTACAATTTGCCAGGTATCGGGCACAGGAGAACGGCCTATTAATTAATAACGGAGGGCGAGAGTTTTGCTTTATGTTTTTATTTTTGTTCGCGTCGACCTAAACAGCTACTGTTTTGGCGAATGGAATTATCGATGATTAAATTATTAATTATAAAGAAATAAATGTATCGATAAAAACGTAAAAATAATTCGATTGTAGAGTTTATTACGAAACGATAAATAGTAACGCTTTTGAAATTTATTTTATCTATAGCTTCAGAAATTAAAAAGAAATTATCATCAATCTACTTATCGATGGACGTTAAACGTCAATGAAATTGACGAAGTTCAATTTTTCGTATTATTACTGATAAATTAATAATAATAATTAAATCAATTTCGTTCAATTTTGGCACGTCGCGAATTATTGTGATATTTTTTGAAATTGATAATGCAAAATACTGAAAAAAACAAACAAAATTGTTCCAACGATACGAGTCAGGACGGAAACGATAGGACCGCATTCGATTTAATTTATCTCCTACGTGGAATATACACCCTTCGGATTTATATACATATATATGGGGCGTTTCACGCCAAATCGGACACCATTTAGATTTTGGATCTCCGATTTCCCTCAAAATTTGTGAGGCTCTAGTATTGGTTGAAAGAGGCCTCTATGATTTTTTTCAATTTTTCTTCTCGAGTCATTTTCAAGATGTCGATTTTTCAAAAATTACGTCACTTTTTTTAAACGTTCATAACTTTGTTTTCTTTTTAAACACACTTTTGATAAAAAATAACGAAAACAAAATTTCAAACCGTATTTCTATGAGACTTTCAAGTTTTAAATATAAATCGTTGATTTACTAAAAACACGTACTGATCGATTTTCTTGAAATTTTGTTGTAAAAACCTGTCATTTATTCTACAACTTTTAACTCTAGATAGATAATGGGATAACGATGGGAACTATTTTTTTTATTTTTCAATTTCCATATTTTAGTTAGGCGTGTCGAAAATAAATATTTATCTTTTCCTCAGGCTCACCGACAACGGTCATTGTTATTTATGGAATAAAATAGATATATCTTAATTCTAGAGCGGGCGCGCGCGGTCTCTCAGACCGACGTCATAAAAAATTGTTTGTTTGCTTAATCCAATGGCGTGCGATTCGATATATACGTTCAAATTAATGTGAATTTGGGTAAGAAAGAAGGTATGTAATCACAAGAGTGCTTACAATCAACAATGGTCGGTGGGACCGACGCGCCAACTCGTGTTGGAAAAATTCACGCGCCTGCTCTAGGGTTAAGCATTTAATGAACGATGACCGATGATTTTTATTTGAATATACCACAATATATATACTGCGGTATATTCAAATAAAAATTATCGATCATCGTTCATTAAATGATTAAGATATATCTATTTTATTTCATAAATAACGATGACCGTTGCCGGTGAGCCTGAAAAAAAGATTACTATTTATTTTCAACACGCACAACTAAAATATGGAAATTGAAAGATCGAAAAAATATAGATCCCACCGTTATCCCATTATCTACCTAGGCTTCAAAATTGTAGAATAAATGACAGTTTTTTACAAACAAAATTCAAGAAAATCGATCAGTACGTGTTTTTTTGTAAACTAACAATTTACATTTAAAACTTGAAACTCTTATAGAAATATGGTTTGAAATTCTATTCCGATATTTTTTTTTTATCAAAAGTGCGTTTGAAACGAAAAATTAAAAAAAAACTCCCATTCGACCCATTTTTCGCAGTCATAAACGTTTAAAAAAAAAAATAACGTAATTTTTAAAAAATCGATATTTTGAAAACGGTCCGAGAAAAAAAAATTGAAAAAAATCATGGAGGCCTCTTTCAACCAACGTTAGAACGTCAAAAATTAAAAAAAAAACGAAGATGCAAAAGCTGAACGGTGTCCGGTTTAGCGTGGAATGCCCCATACATATAGACGTATAGGCATACGATAGATTCGTCTCGCTCCCGCGGATCTCTCTCTCTCTCTCTCTCTCTCTCGGCTCTGCTCCCTCTCCGTCTCTTTGCCGTGGCTCTCGGTGAACGACTGAATTGCTTTCGAGTGCATTCAAGGTACTTCGGGAAACCAGAAAGAGTGAGTTACGAGGCGCGCGCCGTGATGGCCTAGGGGAGGTATAGAGGGGTCGCTTGCTCTCTCTCTCCCTTTTTTTTACCCGTCTTACCCTATATTTATATATACACGGTAAAAGCATAGACTGCGAGACGTTGAGAGAAGATCCACGCCGCCGGGGCGAATATCACAGACACTCGGAGCAAACTACTACGTCTTCTCGTCTCCCTCTCGTGCGATGCACAATTCCGAGAAATCGATGCGGGCAAAAGGGTGTGTGTGTGTATGTGTGTGTGTGTGTGTGTGTGAAAGAGAGAGAGAGAGAGAGAGAGCGCATCGAAAAAGGTGTCAATTATCCCTTCCGCCCCCGCCAATCCGTCCGCCCCTCACGCCGGAGCACCCCTTCAGTGTGACGACTCTCGGGGAAAGTATCGGAGCGTCCGATGGGTTAAGGACCCGCGCCTATATATTTGCGATCTATTACGAGCCGGGTGCATCGTCATTTAGCCAACTTATCCGACGTCCCATATACCGGAAGATATTTTTATACATCGAGATCAAATTGTTTGTTCCATTTTTAGCGAATTTTCCTGCAATTCGAAAACCCTCGTAAACGATTACATTTGAAAATACATTTGAAATAAAGAAAATTATATGTATAGTTTTTTTGTTAATTCGTAAGTATATTTTCCGGTCGATTATAATTCCCGTTTTATGGAAATAGCAACGAACGTGTTACGTGAAAACTTTATTTATTTACTCATTAAAATTCGATGAAACTAAACGAAAAATATAATAATTAATTTGTGTATTTTCGTCACGATACGTTTTGCTAGTATCAGATTTATGAAAATTTAGAGAAATTTGTTTACGGAAAATACGTGTTGCAATACAAAAATATATACCATTTAATTTACATATTTCCACAATTAATTCAAAAATCGATATCAGATATATTATTCGATGTAATTAGATCCAATTAATCGTAATGGGTCAGCCGCGATTTGCTTGATTCACAAAAGTCTATAAAATTGGTCCGATATCGCGCCAATATCAATTTCGTTACAAGGGTTGTCAACGAATGAAACAATGTTTTTATTTTTTCATCTCGTCGTTCACATTGCATTCGAGCTGTCGAATTCGTTTGATGAATCTGTGATTTTCACCGATTAATGTGACAAAGCGCGCAATTAGATCCATTCGCGTATTGTCAAAAATTTACAATACCATAGCCTGATGGAGTTAATCGATTTCGACGCTAGCGTTTGTGCGGATAATTTCGTGCGAAAAGGTCGTCGAGCCGTTTGCCACGAAGGTTAATTTACCCCGTGAGACCGGTACCGGAGAGTTTTCGTCGATCGCGCGTCGCATCCGTATACGAAAACTCCGACGAATATTCGAATATTCCATATGGTTGTATACATATATATATATAGCGTCGTCGCGTGAGCGAGTCCCGTCACGGGTTAACAGCGCGAAAAAAAACCGACTCGCACTGCCAACCGTAGGAAACGCACCGATCTAATAAACGACTGCCCGATATAAAAAACACGTAAATAATGTACACGCACTGTGAAAAACGGCCGACGAGAAGAAAATAAAAAGAACACGCACGACCGACCCAAAGAAAACACACACACACACACAGATATTTTTGACACACGACCACTACCACGTCAATCAAATTTGGACGAAAAAATAAAAAAAGTACAAGTTATTCGAGAAATGAGATATTTATACATTTATTACTTCCATTTTCTTTACATACGCTATACATATATGTATATATATATATGTATTTATATCGTACATATATGTTCATATGTAAAAGTTGTTTAACGTAGCTTTGGATTAAATTTTATGTAAATATATAGATATGTATGTATGTATGTAAACATATATATGTATATATATATATATATATATTTACATACATTTATGAAATCATTGACACACGAGAAATCACACTCAATTTAGGTATAATGCATTATAAACATTTTTTACAATCATTAAGATTAATTATGATTAATGATATTGATCATACATTTATCTATATGCCTGTAGTGGGACACTTTTGTCAGTATATTATTATTATTATAATTATTAATATTATTATCATTATTATTATTGATATTAATATTATTATTATTATCGTTTTTTATTGTACGTCTATTATACTGTTATATATCCTCCTATGCTAAACCACCAACCTTAAAAATGATCAAATAAATCATTCTCTATAAATTTTTATTACTCCCTGCATGTTGTATACTATTGAGCGAGAGCGCAAAATAGTTTTCTACGTGCTGGTCTGGTATATACTACTACTATTTATCACCACCATACCACTACTACTACTACTACGACTACTACTACTACAACTACTACTACTACTACTACTACTACTACTACACTACTACTACTACTACTACTACTAATACTACTACTGATACTACTACTACTAATACTACTACTACTGCCACTGCTACTACTACTACTAGTTCTACTACTACTACTGCTACTACTTCTACTACTTCTACTGCTGCTTAAAC
Organism: Netelia virgata; assembly: GCA_951802705.1. Taxonomy (NCBI): domain Eukaryota; kingdom Metazoa; phylum Arthropoda; class Insecta; order Hymenoptera; family Ichneumonidae; genus Netelia; species Netelia virgata. Next base: position 12,004,121 of record OX637865.1, on the reverse strand, counting down.
TATTCCACTACGATGGTGTATTATCATATCGTGTATAATATATATTTTTTTTAATAAGTAGTGATCTTCAATGACAATATTTTATGTAATATAGTAATCGTATTCGTATAAATAAATATTTATGTATTTCGTAGGAAATGTGCATGACGACGTCGTTTCAACGTTTCGGAAATTTTATTAGTATGCAAATTCATTGATGAACTTTCGTACGTTTAATTTATTCATATCGAACAAACTTTTCGTCGATTTACGGTTGTAATATCGAGCCCAATACATTGTTTTTATCTGGAATGTCAATTTATGGAAATATATATTCTTTTTGACTAAAGTACAATTTTCGATCGCCATATAATTGCGTTTCTCTTGGTTCATCGTGTGTACGCAATTCAACTGTGCAACGACGTTGCGGCTGATTTGGACGAAGCCTTTGAGCGAAATTTGCTCCGAACGAGCTGCAGGGGGATGATTACGGAGCTACGGTACGTTTCGAGAAATTCTCGAGCTCTGCAAATGCTACTAAACACAAGATATATATATATATATACATGTACGAGCCGTTCCACCGTTAATCACCGAGCGAAGACCGAAACCCAATTTTTTTATACGTCTGCGATTCACGCGTCACGTTTTAATCTACGAAAATTGATGATTCGAAAAGGTCAAGCCCTTTGGCTTCAACATCTTTCGAAAAAACGCATGATTAAAACGTTTTCGTGCGTAGACAAATTAACGTTGTTCCATAAATCCTCGGCTTTGCCAGATCCACGAGTAATAAACCAAAAACTGGCCTACATCTGCACGTAAAGAAATACAAATCTATCAAAAAGGTGGTATTTCTATCATGGGATTATTTATACCCCTCAAATCCCAATTGTGTGTGAACAAGAGACAACTGATTTGAAATTTTGTTATGCCAAACGTTATTTATTTTTTTTGCAAAAGTTGGTCTGATTTTTAGTAAAATCTGCATTAGTTTTAGAATTAAATTTATAATAAACGGTGTGATAATTAAACGACTCAACGAGATTTGTATTATCTCACTTCCAGCCGACAGCGATAAGTACGTGATCGTGACGATCGAGAAAGTTGAATAACATTTTGTTCTGCCAATATTTGAGGCGGTGATCGCTTAGGAATTTGCTAGGTAGAGCAACGAAGATCCGAGCGAGGGAGGTCATTCTTCCGGAGTCTGATGTTTTCCTATAGGAACATCAGTGCGCTGCAGTGAACATCAATGCGGCACAATGTGGCGTAAGCCGGCTGCAGACGCAGCACAGTGTTAGGATAGATTAACGAAGTGTGGGTAGGAAACCGTTAGAATAGAGAATAATAGTGGGGGTTAATCGTAAAAGCTGCAACGCGTAAGATGGATTTGAGATATTTAAAATGATAATACAAGCCCATTATTATCATTTTAAATATCAAAAACTTCATTGATTTTTTTATGTATTATCTTACTCGCGATCCTCTAACCTCAAATATTCGATGAATATAGAACCGTACCAATTTTTACATAAAGTTCAAAACCTATTTCCAGCTCAATCAGTTCATAACGAGTAAAAAAACAAATTCTACAATAAAAATGCTACTTCTCTTTAAAAAAAAAAAATTAAAAAAACAGTCTCGCAAAAGTTATAAAGCCAAAGATTGTTCGAGCAACGTTACTTTTTGTATACTTACATAAAAACAGTTTAATCTTGAAACGATCAATCCTCTTTGAAAAATCCTACGGTCGAAGAGACGAATAAAGAATTATTTAAAACATCTTATGACTCCGCCGGACTTTGAAAAGCCGTTAATGGGTCCTTACGAAATTCGAAATTTCCCCTATCGCACGCATCTTTATTATCGTTTCGTCGCAATTTATCGGTCGAAAGGTAAACAAAAACGTAGAAACTCACTTTTTCAAAGAGAAATAATTATATATATATGCATTATTACATATACACACATATATATATATATATATGTATATATGTTATAATGCAGCAAAGAGAAAACGAAAGAGGAGGATAATCTTTTCTACTCGATCTCTTGCTGCCACAAGAGGACGATCCTCGCGTGAGTCGCGTGCGTTCACGACTCTGACAGGCATGACCGAGTGGTAATAAAAATATTGGTGAAAATGTGTAGAAAGTCACGCGAGAGGATGTACACGTAACGTATGAGTGATTTTGTACACCTGTGCGACCTTCGATGGGTCGGCGGGACAGGGGAGGGGGGGGGGGGGGGAGGAAATGCCGGGGGGTCGAAGACACGTGTTGCGCTTAAGGGCAGGTACAATAACCGGAGTACCAAGTGTACGTACCTTCAATCTCGCATAAAATATTCGCTCTCGAAACATCGATTAATCATTTTGCTCGTAAATCAACGATAACACGTGTTAATTTACAATTCGATGAAACAAAAATATCCGTGATGTCACGTTTTCAACCGTAAAGTGACTATCTACCTAAATTACGTTCGTGAATGAGGGAACGAGGCAAGAAATTTTCGTTTCTTCGCGTTCGGGTTAAAACTTGGCATGTTAATTAATCCGAATCCTTTCGGAGACGATCGATGCAGCGAGGTAGGGATGATGCGAAGATAGCTAATGTTCTAAGCCACCCGGGGCAAATCCTCATCTCCCGCTTAAGTACACATTGGCGCAGACGCGAAATTATGCGCTTGATTAATTATCAGTTCGTGACCGTAGCGAAGGACCTTTCAACGCGGATTATGACCCCCACGGCGGACTCTCGCACTGGACCGTACGACAATGAGGCTGGGTGCAGCCAATATCTCCTACCTATATATACATATATACCTATATACTTATACATATATATATATATATATATGTATATATATATGTATAGATGATATCAGGGTATACATGAACGTCGATCGTTGGCTCGGCCAGTCTCACCAGGAACTAAGGTCTGATCCTCCGCGTCTCTTCCTCGCATTCTCTCCCTCTCCCTGGCATCCAAAGGGGATAATAACTTGTTCCCCCAAGACACGTGTAAACTATTGCCCCTGGCCAGTCCACCGTGGAATCGGATTGGCTCGAGGTAGGTACCCACCAAAGCCCACGAGAATCAACGCTTTGTTCCCTCCATTGCAAGGTAATTCCATCGTTTCTTTTTTCTTCTTCTCCCACTCTCCCACGTTTTATTTTCTTTTTTATTCTCATTTTCCCTTTCGTCTCTATGCCTCGGCATTTTCTTAACTACCCTTGGGGGGTTCATAAAACGTGGACCCGAGAGGGGAATAATTCAACGCGTGGTTCCCAACAAATTCGCTCGAAAATTCTTAAGATGAACCACACTCCGGTGTCCTGAGAGTCCTTGAATTCAATTTTTTAAGTATGCCGAGAGAACGAGAGAGAGAGAGAGAGAGAAAAAGATGCGAATGAGGTTGAGAAAAATCGTAAAAAATGAAATGTGAAAGAATGAAAAAAAAAAACAATAAAGTACTAATTACGATCGACTCGTTGAGAAATTGTCGATATAATAATTCGTGCATTTTATCGTATGTACTTGAAATTATTTAAATTTACTTGGAATTATATCTCGTGTATATAAATATATACACATATATATTTATATACACGAGGATGTATTTGTACGAAGATACATACATGCGAAACGGAAGCATTTCGTTTCGAGATAGATCCAATATACGTGCGGAAGACTCGATCTCACTCGCCCTCTCTCTCCCTACCGCCGATGTATTGCGCGAGGACTTTGTATCGATAGTTCTATCTCCTTCTCTCTCTCTCTCTCTCTCTCTCTCTCTTTCTCTCTCGCGCACTACCCAATGTGGGGCACCAGATCCGATTACCCATTACCGGTAGGAATATATTGAGAACCGGGCTCCTGTACGCCAGAACACACGGAATCTCTCACTGATATCCTGTAATTTACAATGAACGAGGAGAAACGCATCGTTGGGTCCAATGTACCCAGTCCTCCCTCCCACACCGTCCTTCGTGCACTCGACTCCCTCGTTACAATGCACACAGACATACACGTGGACATTGCGAAACAGCGAAGATTCCGTTGGCGCGTACGCCCGTCTGGTAAATCCTCGGCTTCCTCTTTCGCATAAATACGGTCAATGATGCGATCCGAAGTCTCCAATCCATTAACGATCTCGATCGGATAACGAAACGACCCTCTCGCTGTCTTCGAGCTTTTGTTTTCGTTTCGTACGTCGTATTTTTCAACCGTCGTTTTTCTACTTTGCTCAAGCTTAATATCAGTTGAACGATTTCGCAGTTTACTATAGCGAACGGTTCGAGTTCATGGTGGATTAAATCTCGATTGATTGAAGTAAATTTATCGATTTATTTTATTATAGTAATATTCTTGATTTATTAAATTGATCGACGTAAATTTATCGATTTATTCATTGTATTAAATCTTGAAAATTGGATCTACAAATATCAGACGTCATGTTCTGGACAATTTTGAAATTCGCAGTCTATGGAAATGCCGCTATTTGCTTGACCGAAAAATGTCGCAACGAATGGTTTATTTAAAAAGCAACGCGTATAGCCGTCTCTATATGGCCGCGGACCAAATAGGGATTTTCAATTTTGTGGAACGATGCTGCATATGCTATAATAGAAACTAACCAGTCAATCAATAACGAAATAGGAACTTGTGTATATAGATATACACGTAATATAGGATATACTTGATACTCTTTTACTCCTATCTCTCTATCTCTCTCTCTCTCTCTCTCTCTCTCTCTCTCTCTCTCTCTCTCTCTCTCTCTCTCTCTCTCTCTCTCTCTCTCTCTCTCTCACGTTGTATATTCAGTCAAAAAGCTTTCAATATAGTTTCTCCATGTTCTGTGGCTGATGCACGTGGACCGAGGAGATATCTATCTAGAAATCGTCTTCCGAGGCCATTATTGATTGAGACTGACCGCATATCACTCAGTTTCGCGGTTTTGTTGGAAACCATGTGACCAACAGATTCATGGATGTGTGTCTCTGCTGCAGCAAGGACACCATCTCATTTATTTTTCTATGTAACCCTGCAAAAAAACTCTCGTTTATTTCTGGTCCAATTTTAACCCCTTTATGACTCTCTATCTCGCTCTCTCTCTCTCTCTCTACACCTCTCCATATATTTCTTATCTGTCTCACGGTTAGTTCGCTAGACAAGCTTTTACACGGGCAGAAAGAATTTCGAGAACAAAAATATCATCGACAAAAGATCGTTCGACATGGTCATTTAGTTTTCCACGTCTCATGACAAACAAATTTTGAAAAAGAGAAAAGACACTTATAATGCCGACTTTATTGCTTCTTTTTCGCTAAAATGCGCAGAACGTCGTTTCCCGAAATAATAACGAATCCACTTCGTTCATTGCGTGATTCTTACAACAATTTAAAAAAAATCAAATCACGCCATTAATTCCGAAAAAAATTCTGTAATTTTCAAAACAATCCCCAGAGCGATGATAAAGATAAAAGTATCGGTCGTTAAATTCGCGAACGATAAACGCCACGTGGCGATAGATACGCGGATTTTCGAACACGCGAGAGAGTTGAAAGAATCTCGAACGAAGGGAGAGAAAAACAATGAAAAAAATGGCCTCCTTTACCTCTTTTTCATGACTATGTAATAGAGTTCGCGGTAGGAAAAGCAAGAGAGGGAGAGAGAGAGAGAGCGCGCTTTGCGTTACGACCCCGCGTGCCGCGGCACTTCCGTCGCGCTGACTATTTAGCCGCGGGGAAAAACGCTCTTTCCACACAGAACGTCACCGCCTCTCTCTCTCTCTCTCTCTCTCTCTCTCTTCATGACCCCCGGCCTCCCTCCCTCGCGCAACCCCTTTGGATATTACCGGGGCCGGAGAGAGCGCGAGAAGTAAAGACCTCGACGACCCATTTCTCAGTGATGATTTTATAATAACTCCTGCGCGTGGAGAGTTTTGCGGTCGTGGGTTACCGTTGAGATTTCACATAGGGCTAATTAATTTTCACCGCGGCGAATTTCTCAGCTGGAACTACGTCTTCGCTAGAAAATTTAGCAACGTGCCAAGAAGCCTTCCGAAACATTCCTGGGAAATGTAATTTTTGGTATTAACGCATTTTCGTCCATATGGGCTATGGTGGTTAAGGGATAACTTTTCGTCGTATTTACGTTGCCCGATGTGGGTTGTCGAGGGTAAAAAAGAAAAATACCAGACTGGCAAATTCTCCGTCGATCATATGCGCGAGTAGGACATGCCAGGCGGGCGAGTACCGCATGCAGCCTTCGCTTGTTTAGGGAGCTCACCGACGATGACCCCGTTTCCCTTCCGAAGGGAAAATTCTTGAGAGGTTTCCTCGATTATATATATATATATATATATATATATAAATATATATATGTATATACGTTTGAAACTTCCGGGAGTATCGAGCGTGTTTAGTACACGAGCCACTGGGTACCCGACACTTTGCCAAATAATGTTTATCGAAACTACGAGTAGACTCGACGATGGGGGACTGCATGAATAAAGAAAGAAAGGAAAAATGAAAAAGATAAAGAAAAAAAGAAACAACAGGAGCAACAACAGCAACAACAGCAACACGAACGGAAGGAAGAAATTCCTTGCCAAGAAATTTACTCGCTGCTTCCTGGGAAGCAGCGAGGCTCTCGCCGTAGCGAGAACGAAGCTTTTCGTAATATTGAAATGCCACGACCGCGAATCATGCAAAATGGCATCTATTTCATATCGCGATGGATTCCGAGGAACCCTCGCGAATATTTCGCGAAGGAAGTAAATTCAACCGTGGAGAATGAAAACGTATCTATCGTAATCGATGAAAATTCCTTACGTCAATTTTGTTAAATCCCCCCTCCCTCCCCCCACCCGCCACACCTTTCACCAGTTACCCATAGAGTTTTTAAAAATTGGATATTTTCCAGAAAATATTATTTTACGACCGTTCCTCGTTCGTAAAATAGAACATTTGATTGAAAGTTTAATGGAAAAAAAGAAACGAACGATATTTCACGTTTAATGAACTTTCACAAGTATGAAAATGTAAATGTTACGTCGTAGTGACCGATGGGTGTGTAATTTTACCGTAGTTTTGTCGTCGGTTATGAAATTTTAGTTTTGACACAAGGAAAACGAGAAAGGCAAAAGAATTGTTCTCTACGTTGGAACCAGAGATTCGAATCAGTATCCGGTACAACGTGTCGCGTGTACGCATATACGACTGCGAAGCTCAGTCGTTACGCATTGCTGGCGGGACTGCTCTGTCTCTCTGTCTCTCTTTCTCTTTCTCTTTCTCTTTCTCTCTCGCTCTCTCTCTCTCTCTTTCTCTCTTTCTATCTTTCGCATACACACGCTTTTCTCCACTTCTCATCCTTCTCTCTTCCTCTTTCTCTCTTTCTCTCTCTCCCTCTCGCTCTCTTTCTCTCTCTCTCTCTCTCCCTCTTTTTACCTCGACTGAGTACGAACGTGCTGCAAAACTCGTTATCTTAATAACAATGGTCGCCGTCCGTTTGTACGAGAATATTCAATGTGTGGTAAAGATACAAGCATGCCGAGAGTAAACTGCGCCCTTCTCCCTCTCCCTTTTTTTCTCTTTCGTTATTTCTCTCGCCCCACCATCTCCTCCCGGTCTACGAAAAAATTGTCCAACAGAGTCAGATTGATATATTTTCATCAATTAATCAGTGAAATACAAGATGCGCGTTTTACTAACTCTCACGACTGTCTCCAGAATCGAGATTTCATATTCCTTATCCAAAAGAAATAACCTCAGTCAACTCATATTTGCGATGAAAATATTTAAATGTATTTATTACCTAGATCTAAATTTTCGGCTCGACGACAAATTTATTTTCGTCACGTTCTTTGTACAATAGATTGACGAACGTTTTCAATCGTCCACCTACGATGATAAAATACTCTCCTCCCAGCAATGTACGATCGGTGAAACCGCAGACTTTTTTCCCACATTTTCCGATAATAAGAATTATGAGAATCGCAACGGTAACAGTTCGGAATAAAAATAAGTGTGAGAATAATTTTCTTCATTATTTTCGACATTAATTCAACGGTGTCGACGACTTTGGCTCGATTGTAACAAATCAAACCATATTCGATCGCGAACCATAAATCTTATCGACGAACCTCTTTCTATATTTACAAACAAAAAAACAAGAAGTGACTCATCGTTGATCGATGATTTCCGTGGATTACGTCAATTACAAACCTAATATCGCACCAATTCGTTCCTGCCGGCGAAGTTTTTCCAATGAATTTTCTTCCTTGCAAAAAAGTTAGGAAGGAATAATGAATTCTTTTTTCCCGGTGATATTATTTCGAGCGTTTTGTACTGACAAGCGTTGCACTGTTATAAATATTTATTTTTCATGTGAGGACGTGCGGTGGAGTGCTAGGGGGAGGGGAGGGAGAAGAGGGGAGCAGAGGCTTATTGATATGTATAATTCATTAAAACCTGCAGAAGCAGGAATTCTATAAATGTTACATATACGTACATAAACATACATTTATTTATATATATATATACATTTATATATATATATATATATATATATATATATATATATATATATATATATATGTATATATATGCGCGTCTACGCGAGGCCACTGCGCTATTTGTTTGCGCGTTTCGGAATCTCGGAGTGTACAGCGTGTCGAGAGCCAGGCCAATGTGCTCGACGACGAATATTCGTTTCTCCCTTACCACGAAGGACGACGACGGCACACGGTGGTTATTTATATGTAAACGACCATTGCATATGGTGATCCTTTGGCCGGGTACATATGACGTCGATATATAGTTTATTTCATGAGTTATTTCATATGTATGATACGTATGGAACGAAGCGGCCTCGAAGTTCTCCCATCGATCCAGATGGTGAGGTCGCCGAAAGGGTTCGCGATTTGAATAAAAAAAAAAAAATAAATAAATAAAAAATAAAATCTTCGACATTCACTATATTCGTCCATTTTCTCGCCACTCGAGGATCCACAAAGTATAACGAAAATTCATTTCGCACTTCGATCTCGATACGATTTTAATAAATTACTTTTCGATTCGTCACTCGGCATTTTATTCGATCGAGTTTCACTCGATTAAAACGAACGTCGCGGGGCCATTGAAATGAAATTCTCGTCGAGTTGATCGACAAAATGTCAAATTTTGCTTCATTGAAAATTCACGTGAACGAGGGATCAAAAATAAAAAACGTTCCTATTATTCTTCCCAAATTGATGATTTATTTAACGAGTTCCGGAACGTCGCGCGCACGCGCGTGACATTCGGTCTCGTCTTCTTCCGACCCATACAATATGCGCATTTTCACGCAACCCTCTTGATCCACCCTCCCTCGTAGCGTTTTTAAAGTACGGGGAAAAAACGGGAAATGAAACGAGGGTTTCGGTCGCATCCCCTAAAGGACTTACTCGAGAATAATTGAATGGAAAAAACATATGTAGGTATACGCATCTACGGTCGTCTCGGCATATACAAATATCTATACATCCCCATATGCATACGAATTAGAGTCGAGATATTTGCTTTACGCAAAAGCTTCGAAGTTTCTACGCCTCTTACGTTCTTCCTTCTCGTAATACGAATCCCTTGCTTTTACAATGTTTCTCTCGAATCTCCGTCTTTTCCGTTTGTCTGTGTGTATGTCTGTAGCATAAGCCACTTCGCAGTTACGACGTTTGTTCTATAAACGAGAGAAACGAGACGACGACGACGACGATGGATGAAAGAATAGCTCGAGCGGTTTTCGCGTATCCACGTGTGAATGTAAACGTGCAAAATATATATGTTAAATTTTCACGATGACTCCCACGAGGAGCAGGAGGAGGAGACGGTGACGAGACAGGGGATGGTAAAGATGGAGACCGCGATATATCTATGTGTATAAGTTAAGAATGGGTCGTTCGATGTCTTTCGACGTCTCAACGACATTGGCGGCTGCCGCTGCTGTTACTGTCACCGAAATATACACGCTATAAACTCTCCGCAGACTGGATCTTACGTACATATATATATATATATATATATATACATATAAGTATAGTAAACTATAAGATGTACACCCGAAGCGGAGAGCTGCGAGCTTTTGAAAATTCCATCGTCGAGGAACTCTCGAGGAGTTTCGCGAAAGAATGTGACCTGACAGGAGCCGATAACGGTGCTGAAAGTACACGAAGGGTGCTTCACCGTTGTGCAAAACTCGCTTTTCGTATCTTCATGATGAAATTTGCACTGACGTGAAACCGAAGGGTTCGGTGGTGTCCACTGCAGATTTCTTGAAAATATGGTTTATCATATTACGCGATGCGGCGTATGCCGCGCGAAAGGGCGTACCGAGCTCGGTAATATATCGAAACTTCGATACGAAATTTGTGTGTGCATTGCGGAGTTTTGCGCGATCGACTATTCTTTTTTTTTATCCGAACTAACTCAACTTTCAATTTAAACGACCTTTTCACCCATTTTTTTTTTTTACAAAAGTCTTTTTACAATCCCTTAACACCCCTCTCATCCACCAGAGCTCACGAGGAATGTCGGTACGTTAAGTGTTTTTTTTTCTTTTCATGTTTTTGTACCTCGTCCATCGACTTTCGTTCGAGAAATAAACAAAAATACACCGATAGCTTTTCCTTCGAAATATCGTATGGAGTCTTAATGACGAGGGAACAAAAAAAACAAGGGTAGTTCTTGGAGAAAGTCGAGGGAGGTAATCAACGATAACGTAGCCGATGGTTGCCACCGAAGCAAATTGCGAATGTGTGTATCGAAAAGAGCAATGAAGTAATGGTAGCGGTAATAGTTTCGGATATTTGGAGCTCTCTTCTATATATCGTGACTATACTACACTGTTGTGAAGCAGCTGTAACCACTGGTCTATATCGTACGTCGGTTCGTTGAGTTTCGTCTCGGTCCACACGAACCTGCGATATCTCATGATAATGCTTTTTTTTATGCCAGGGAGGGGTTGTAGATATGGTCGTTGGTACGAGAGACGATGGTAGGTGGTCGGAGGGGGGGAGTGGGGGGAGGAGGGAGTGAACGGAAAGAGCGACTGGCGGAGAAAGGGTAGGTAGAGGGAACGAGGTGCACCACGCGGTCAAGGGATTTGTTCCTGATACTACCCCGGGAACGTACAACATGTGCTCACCGTGTGTCACATGCGGATAAAAAGCCATTCTCCCACCGTTGCGCCGATGTGCGCGCATCGAACAATTTTGCGACAAACGCGACGCGACGAGAAAGAACGATATTTCCGATAAAAGTTGTGGAGGTAAAAGAAAAGAAAAAGAGAGAAAGTACGGGACGTCTCGGAGACGCTATTAAAACAAAAAAACGGAAGGAGAAGAAAAAGAAGCGAAACAATAATCCCTTCGGTTCGAATTTATCGACGATTTATTTCCGGCGCGAAGTTTATGGTTGAGACGCGACGATAAAGATGGAAAAATAATAAAAGGAATAATTTTGAATCGATACGACATAGAGAAAACAAATTATTTTGTTTGATGGAAGAGATTTGAAAAAGATAAATAAAAAATCATCGGTAGTGCAAAAATAAATTTTTAACGATCTCGTGCCCGATTCCGAATGTTGTTTATTTACTGAAATATCGTTGACAGAATGAGTCTAGTGGAAACAATCGGTTTCTGGACGGACAACAACGAATCGAGTCGATTCGACGTACGTCGTTTTAAAATTTGCCAATAAAACGTCCGCGAGCGAACTGCTGTTTGTCTCGGTCGACGTCGAACGAGAGCGGAGATCGCGGTTAAAGCGAAAAAAGAGGTTTTTCAATGGCCCCGAGGCCGAGTGAAACTGGAGCTAAAATAAAACGGGGGAGCGTTACCAGACTCGATAAGTCGAGACTCGTCGGGTTTCAACGAATTTTACAGCGAACTTACATAATTCCAAACTAATGAAAAAGAAAATCGCGAGTATCGTGTTGTCTCGAGCACGAGTAGTTTCGAAGCGTCGAACCTTGGCGGATCAAAAAAAAAAGAATTCAAGACAAAAAAACATCGTCTACCAAATCGACGAATTCCAAGTCGATACTCGCGGCGTACTTCGACTCACTCGACGTTAATTACCGCGAAAAAAAAACCCCAACGCTCTTATATTGGCTCGACTATGAACGATATATATGTATATATCGTGAAACGAACCAATTAAAACGTTTATTTTCTTAGCTCAACTATCCAACATAGAGCCATATACGTAAATATCAAAACAAACGGATATAAAATTGAGTACGAGAAGTCAACGAGGCTGTAATTAAGCCAGTTTTATCGATATGTTCCAACGATCTTAACGATAAAATTCCCAGGCTACTAAGTAACGATTTTATTTCGTCATAATGAAAGCAAATACCCATAACAATGTTTTGTTATCGCGGTAGGTACGTATCAACGATCGATCGTAATGACTAAAAAAATTCGATATCGATAAGTGCGCGATATTGTCACGATACGACTAATATACACGAGCTGTAAGAAAATAATCACCGTTATAAGAAAATACTTGCTCTCGGCTACCTCAAGCTTCTCTTTCTCTCTCTCTCTCTCTCTCTCTCTCTCTCTCTCTCTCTCTCTCTCTCTCCCTCTCTCTCTCTCTCTCTCTCTCTCTCTCTCTGTCGCCCTCGAAAGAGAGCAGTGGCCGTGTAATATGTATACAGAAGAGTGGGAAGGGGTCGCGGATCGGTGGAAAGAGAGTTAACAACGGGGTGAGGTGGATGGTTATGGCTGAGCGAGATGAGCGGCGAAGGGGGAGAGAGGGCACGTCGATAAACCGCAGCTTAACGAAGGATACTCGTGCAGAGAAACAATGCCTCGGGGGGGTCGGTACTACCGAGGCGTCAGTAGAGCACAGGTGGATGGATTGGCGGTGGTGTGTGAGCGAGAGAACCGAGTACGGGAAGGGGATATAGCATGGAAGAGTGAGATGGCGGCTAGGGGCCGATGGTGGGGGGGGGGGGGGTGAATCTGGAGAGCCTCGCTGCCTCTAGGGTAACTCGTGAGCGCTGAAAGAGCGTTTATCGCATGTGCGCGCGAGAGAGAGAGAGAGAGAGAGAGAGAGAGAGAGAGAGAGAGAGAGAGAGAGAGAGAGAGAGAGAGAGAGGAGAGACAGCAAACGAGCGAGGAGAAGGAGGCAAAGGAGAGGTGAATTATGGAGGAGAGAGGGCAGAACAGCCGTCGATCGCTTGCATCGATAACTACATCGATGAGTTAACGCGAGTACCCCCAGCTTCCACTGGATGCTTCGTTGAAAGAGCATAGGGACGGGGCGGGTCGAAAAGGGGCGGAGAGAGGGATGTCAGAGGGTTGTTGCTGCAGACCGAGACAACTTGGCACTATACACACGCGTATATATAGCCATATATAGATATATATATGTGTATACATGTATACAAGTCACCAGGAGACAAGACGAGACGAGAGGTGGATTAACCGAACGTACGAGGGTTCTTCTATACTTATTGTATAACCCTCACATGGAAAATACTTTCACAGGAACGTGTGAAAATTGCGACGCAGTTCTCTAACTTTCTTTCAATTCTGGATAAAGGTGTAAAGAATCTCTGCTTCTGCATATTATATACAGACATATACATATATGTATATATATATACGTTTGTGGTGCATACATGTAGGAAAGCCGCGACAAAGTGAGTTTAATTATTCAAACCTCGGGCTTGGCCCCTGAATTAGGTCTGGCGAATAAACGTCTATATATCATACAGGTCTATATATGAGTACACTCGTGTATAGGTTATACGGTGCCTATTTGCACAGGAACGAGCGATGAATCGAGGAGTTGATAGCTGAACTCTTATATATATATATATCTATGTGTATGTATATATATATATATATATATATGTATCTGTATATGATATACAATATACGACGAAAACCTCAAAAGCACGAGGCTTATGTTTCGAATTCGATTCGGAGAGTCGATTATTTATTCAGAGGATCGGTTGCTGCCGACGATAAAATCACGTCGCGCTCGCGGGCTATTCCTTCCTCTCTCTCTCTCTCTCTCTCTCGTTCTCTCTCGCTCTTTGGACGTTAGCTCGATGATGGTGGCCCGATTCGTGTCCCAAGGGCGATTTCGAGTTAAAGCAGCTTGCACCCGCGAGGGCCACCACGACGCGAGGGCAGTCAAGAGAGAAGGAACGGCTGAGGGAGTGAGGGACGAAGGGGTGAGAACGACGGTGTATAATATGGGGCGGGGCGCATTGCCGGTGATGGCTCTCTCGGTTCGCTTTTGCCATCTGCAGTCGAGCGGGATATCGAACTGCGAGAAAGCTCCGGCGTCGCCGTTATAGTAGCGTTCGGATGCTTGCTGCACTTTCTTTCTCTCTCTCTCTCTCTCTTGGCTCTTACTCGCATTCTTCTTCTCCGTCTGCCTCTCTGCCGGTGCTACTTCTGGTTAAGTCCAGCTATTCGAGTGTTAGAGGGGAGAAGGAGAGAGAGAGAGAGAAAGGGAAAGAGAGAGAAAGAGAGAGAAAACAGGAAAAACGGAGCTTGCGAGAAAAGCTATTTTGCCGATCGATCCCCGCCGCCGCCGCTGCCGCCACCGTCGTCGTCGTCGTCGTCGTTGTGGTCACGTCCGGCACATACGATGAGCTTTTGCACTATATCGCAGAAAAAAAGGCGAGAAACACTACGAGACAAAACCCACCCGACGACGGCGACTTCAAGACGATTGGAAAGAGAAAAGGCAGACGTCGCGAAAAATAGCACCGGTTATTATTATTCCACGTCTTTATTAATCGCCATGACCCAGTTAAATGCCGAAACAACGTCGTATATTCGATAAACAGTTTGCGATAAATTTACGGCGTGAAAACAACGATGGAACAATTTTTAGCGTTATATTTATGAATTATTATTACTATGATGAATTATAATTATTGACATTTATCTTTCAAATCAATATTTACATTCGTAATCTTTGAAAATTATTTTTCAGATTTAATTTTTGTATCCGATTGGTGAATTAGAAATATTTATCTTACGATATCGACCAATTCGACAAAAATCAGACAATTGTTGTTTTATTAATTTTTGTTTTGTCGTTAACATATTCGATTTCCTTTTGAACATTTTTCGTACACGAATTTTCTCGCGAAATTACCTTCTCGAGCGCTCAATATCGCTCGCGATTCCGATGGATTGATTGATCGTCGATTTTTTCCCCGGACGTGACCTACGAAACGAGATATCATGCAGCGTGGAGCGCTTTAATTTTGGTATGCTTTTTTTTATTCGGTCGTTTCGTCGCAATGAAATTCTCTATAAAACGGTAGATTGGAACATATCCGATTCAAAAAATACGAGCGAAAAAAAAGTTTATGTTTCCGATAAGCTTTTCAACGTGTGCAGTACACGTGTTACATCGAGAAAGGTAACATTCGGTAGATTCGTCGCAATTCTTCAGAACTTACCACTGTAACCTAGATAATAAAATACAATCACAAAATTCTGGACAAATTTATCGCTCTTGCGAGAGTTAATAAAATCGATTTTTTCTTCGCGACATTGACAAACGATTAATAATTTTCTTACCGAGGATTATTAATTTAACGATATAGATATCGTTTATTACTTTAAAGAAAATAATTTTACGACGATGTCTCGTACGTCATTATTTTTTTTACTGCGAACACGTGTCGATCTGGGGTAAATAATAGAGTGATTTATGATTAATCGATGAGCACATGTGCGCTAGATTCCTCGTCTCGTTTCTTGTCTCAGAAAATATTTCACCGAGTAATACATGCAATGACGAGACACGGACCGCTCGATATTTTTTTATAACTTTTTTTTTCATCCTCGAAGCTGCACATACGCACATACCTATGTCAAGGTATTGCGACGAAGCTTTTCTCCTGGAGATTCGCCCAAGTGGCAGACAAATGTATAATTCTGCCGCAACGTAATGTACGTCTTTATGTACATATATACGCTATTTTTTTTATCTTTTAGTCTATAAATACCAGAGACGTACGTACTTTATTCCATATATTAGTAATATTACGCACATCGACAAGTTTGAATTTTTCGATAGCGCAGAAACGTTGAAGCGATGATTTTTCGTTCGTTCTTTTACTTTGTGTCAATTTCAAACCTCGAAATCTATTCGTATCGAACTAGAAAACGTAGTTACGAGGCATGAAGCATCTTTCGAAAAGAAAAATGAAGAAATTTCAATGGTATTTCGAGAGTTACAAAAAAACGAAAAATCTTGCACTATATTATAGTTGAGTAGAGTTGGAAAAAAAAAGTATTCTACACTCCAAGTACTTTTCGTAATTGTTATCGATACTAAAGGGTAGTTCGTACGTTGCTTGCTGGAAATAAGCTTTTTTCGATAAGTCGTAGTACACACGAAGCTTTTGCGAATATTTTTTTACTGAGAGAAAGGCTGCGTATCGGTAGTTCTGTTGTGTGCATGCTCTATACTTACACCGTACGTTATACTCATCGTAGTCTTTTGACGTATGAATATATATTTATACGTATATCGATATTTCAATACGCTTACTAAATTATCTGTAGTTTGCATTATGGTAAATAATAATTATTAAATTCGATCGAATATCGTCAACCGAGATTACTCGAGAATAAATGAAATCGTTTATGCAGGCGGCCAATAAAAGCATATCACGTTTTTTTCTGAATTTTCAGGACGAGAAGAATCAGCTGCTCATCACGAATCTTTGGCTCAAGTTGGTGAGTTGAAAATTACAATTTTTCGTTACGCATAATTCACAAGCTTTTTTTTCAAAACTCGTCGGATTTAGATTTTGCAAAAAAATAAAACAAAAAAGAAGAATTGAAAACTAAACTCATTATCGACGTTCCTTCGTCGACTTTGATTTAGAATTAAAAATAAAACAAAAACATTTAAAAATTCCGCGAATTAT
Source organism: Netelia virgata (assembly GCA_951802705.1). NCBI lineage: Eukaryota > Metazoa > Arthropoda > Insecta > Hymenoptera > Ichneumonidae > Netelia > Netelia virgata. The sequence goes on along the minus strand of OX637865.1, from coordinate 11,987,172 downwards.
TGCTTTTTGAAGCAAACGAACGAGGGGAAATAACGAAACAGTAAATGTGACCTTTCGAACGGAAATGCGGCCGATTATACGCTCCGGCACACATGTCTTCATCAATTTCTCATTCTCCATCGTTCTTGCCGACTAATATCGAAGAGCTTAAGTTCTCGTCGAGAGTGAGTCACGTACGCAAGGACAGTTTCAGCTTCTCGCCCGTTAGCAACCTCTTTTCCTAACCCCACCCTCGTTTTCTCTATGACCCAAATACCATTCTGATACATCTACGATTATACTATATATATATATATACATTTACAGTATAGCACATGTACCATATGCATCTACCGTATGCGCCTACCGGAGTTTTCAATTGATGTGGATCAATTCAATGAATCCCGCGCGTTATACGCTCGTAATATCTGTACCGACGTCTTTTGTTTTATGTCCGTTGGACAAATCGATGAAACTAGCTAATATCTTATAAGCGGGATAATTGACTTTGCAAGTACATCGGCTTTGTTGCTCTCGAAGACTCGTCCGGCCGAATCGAAGAGTAAACTCGTAATAAGAAAACAACTTTATTTGTTGTTATTTATTGATAAAAATTAATTTGTCGGTACGCGAGTGACATTCGAGATCAAAGACAAAACGAGAAATACAAAAATTGGTATAAATCGAAAATCGATGCGGTGGATCAAGGGATGGACCATAAATAGACATATATGAGCAGACGTCCATCTATATATATATATAAATATATGTATATATAGCAATGGAGCTCGTCATCGTACTCTCGATGTATACTTACCCACCAAGATTCGCTCCCAGAGTATACTCGAGCGAAACAAATTAACGATCGCAAATTACGGCTCTCAAAGTGAAAGTTTGACCGAAGTGTACGAAACCGCAGTTGCCCTCTAACAACATCCAAAATGAGAATCTCAATTTCAGCGAAGTAGATACGCCTTACCACAAGCAACAATTATTTCCACCTCGGAAAATACTCATCGATCCTCGTGTGCCAACGCGTTATGACTTTTGATGTTTCGTCGAAAAGTTTCTTGCATAAATATAAATATATACTTTAACTGTCGACATATTTCGAGTCGTAATACTCTGCTTGTCCAATCTTAGCGTCTCATCTCTTTCTTAACGTTGAGTTACCGTAATACCACAGCCGTTCATCTCAATCCCCGGGTCAGTCGAATGGCCCTAAGACAATAAACTCTTATATATAGATATATACACTTTTGTACGAAAAGTGGGAGAAAGTGAGACACAGAGAGAGAGAGAGAGAGAGAGAGAGAGAGAGAGCGAGAAAGAGAGAGAGATAGGAAAGTGAGAGAGCTTTTCTCATCCCTTCCCTAGGCTCTCGTCTCCTTCGCCCTCTTCGCGAAATAAATACACTCCTTCTCGCAGGTTGAACACACCAGCGCGCACATGAGGAAGAGAGATAAACGACGCACGAAACGCAAAAGATAAGTTACAGTGGTCTACCGGTCGCTATCATAAATCTGGCTGTCCAACAGAGAGATAGAGAGAGAGAGAGAGAGAGAGAGAGAGAGAGAAATCTCTCTCTCTCTCTGATGTCTAAAACTCGGCGAACCCACGCGTGTGCAACCTTATTCATATATCCACCCACCGGAGCCCTCTTTCTCTCTCTCTCTCTTTCTCTTCGTGAAAAGAACCGGGAATGTGGGATTTTTTCGCGGTAATCCGAATGGAAATTTCGCGGACGTTTATGAAATTCGTCGTTGGCAACCATCTCTACCTTTTACCCCAGTTCCTGGCAATCCTGGCCGAGTTTTTTTACACCCCCCCCCCCCCCGCCATTCGCTAGTTTTATCCGAAAACCAACGAGCATGAGGTGAACTCACCTCGCTGAACCCTTGAATAACGAGAGTCGGACGAGTGTTTTTTTTGTAGATGGACAAAAATTTTATTCGATAAATTCTTCCCCACCGTTTTTTTGTTTGCGTTCTCGCCGCGGCCATTGCGACAGGTCATCGTTATTTTCATGTAACACCAACGGAAATTGCAACGATTGTTCTTGAAACTTTGTAATCGTTGCGTTAAAACTAATATTCGAACGGGCGTCAAGAATTTAGTTGGAAGAAATTCGATTCAAGGGGCTAGAGCTGTCGAGTGTTGGAAAAAAAAAATAAAAAATAAATCAAAATTTCGATTATCGATAATTATCGAAGACAGGTGTTCGGGATGGGAGTCGATGAACGATCTACTCCGATAATCGATATCATGGTAATCGAAAAGCAATTTAATTCTTCTGTTGGCGTCGAGCGATAATTTACTACCCTTAATTACGTCGAGCAGAATTTTCTTAATTCCTGCGGATAGACGCGAAGTATTGCATATATATAAAGATATATATATATAGTCATTCATAGCTACCAACAGCTGAGTTATACATCCGGATGTTCTCTCCTTGCGGAATCTGTGGCCGTGACATTTTCGAAATAGCGACTCCTCTCTCTCTCTCTCTCTCTCGCTCTCCCGCTTAATCTCCATTCCCCCTCATCGGGCTATATCCTCTGTCGCCGTTATATACACACATATATATATATATATATATATTTAAGACCGGTAGAAGAGCGGATTCGTAAAGTACTCACCGGGACCGAAGGGATCTTTCTGCATTCGGCATGAAATGAACTCAATTCAACGGGGAAGGATGATGGTTCGGTCGGAAAGGGAGAAAAAGCTCGAAGTTCGTCGAAGTTATATATATATATATATATATGAGAGTATAGAATGGAGAGGGTAGCCTTTTCTCCTCGAATTAAGGGTGTAAAACCAGTTTCTCGATCTCGCTTTTTCTTCGTGAGGTACACGTACAACCGAATGAGCGAGATCGAGAGAGAGAGAGAAAGAGAGAGAGATGACGTCGAGGACTATACTCTCGTCCCGATGTCCTCGAGGGGGTCGCAATAGCGATTTCGTTTTTTTTCTTCTCCTCTCAGGTCGGCTCTCCCTCTCATTTCACGAACCTTTCGCGTTCGCGGAGCTTCTTTCGTGTAAAGGCGGACGTAGGAGGGTTAACCCCTGTCAAGGATCTCTCGGAGAGTCCCACCGGCGTTATAAATATAAGCCGAGCGAGAGAACAACGTCGATCCTAGCACGAAATCCTTCTCTCGCGACGTATCTTATATATAGGGTCAAGCGGGGTAATACGGACCACTCTGTTAAGATCGACGTAGGAGTACCTACGTTTCGAAAATTCGATTTTTCTCAAGATTATAAAATCGTTTATCGAAAAAATTCTTTTTACCCTGTACTTCTATGAAAAAAATAGACAGTCGTTTATATAAAATTTGTCAGATCGAAATTCGTTGTCTCCTCCTACCTACTTCGGTTCGTTTAATCCCGTGATTATCGTTCACTCGATAAAAAAACAAAAACAATTGAATTTTGCGATAACGTAATTTAATTGAATTTTGCAATTGTATAAGATGCATTTTTTGAATTCGATAGACGACAACAATATTTTGGCGCTCCATCTTACCCCCGCATTGTCCTGTGTACGACCAACGCGAGAGTTTCGTTCTGCGACGTTCCCGTGGTCCATCCAAATCCCATGACGAGGGACGTGCGTGACTAACACATATATATATATATATACATTCATATACATAAATATTCGAAACAAGTATATACGTAAATAATATATGAAAAAATTGAATGTCTTACGCTCCGCGCAATGCGGCCGGGAGAAAATATTATTTATCGTCATCGTCGTTATTTACGACGATATTACGAGAATAACGTTGAAAAACAAAACGCACGTACGCACAAAAGAAAAACTATTTCAATACTTTTTACATTAACAATATGAAAAATTAATTCGTAATGCGAAAAAAAATTCATTGATTACCATTTCTTTTTTTCGTTTTTTTTCGTTTAATTTCTTTTCATCTCGACGTAATGCATATTTATAACTACCGATTAATATTCTCGATTCTTGCCGAATGCGATAAAACGATAATATTATATCGATAGGAAATTATCGCCGCGGCTTCGAAAGGTACGCAATATTTAATTTTCATTCTTACAATTAGCCTCGGATAAAGGGCGTGGGACTCGATGCGAGAACGAACTTGAAACGAAAAGTAGCCACGGCTATATTACGTGTCTCATCTGGTCACGCGTTAATTAATTCGGGGTTATCGCAATGGCTGCGCTGAAGTGCTCATCTCAGTGAATAAAAAACCAATATATTCCGGGATGATATCGCGATTCAAATTCGTTACGTGAGTCTGCACCAGCTTTGAGCTTCAACCAGCGAGCTCCGGTAAGGCGGGGCAAAAGGGTGTGAGAGGAGAAGGAGGAACACTTGGAGGAGCTGCGTTGCGGTTCTAATTTGCATTTGCATTCGACTCGGGCTTTCCGGCACGTTCAACATCGCCGGGATATCGCTTCCGTCTATTAAAGCCCGCGAAGGAGATGTTTTCGTGCGATCCTCGGGTCGTTTTTTCGATCCTACCGCACGAAGGAAATGAAAGAAGAAAAAAAAACATTACAAGAATTCCGGTACCGAAAAGTACCGAGAACGTTTTTCTACGTAATTTCTTTTTTCTCTAGTCACATTTTTTTCCCCCGTTGAATTCCATTGTCCCGACGAATTTCGGGAAAATACGACATTAATTAAACATTCTCTCGACACTCGGTGCGAAATTCTCCCGTAAATTCAATTCGGTCCAGTCGCGATAATTAATCGCAAGAATACATTCTTCAACGGCACATCGTAACGGGAACATGACAAATTGCGCGCTTCACGAACATTTTTCAATCCTCGTATGGGAATATAAATCGGGTTAAGACGAAAATCCTGTAATCATTACGAATATTACCATTGATAAAATTGAACGGTAAATAATCGCCGCGATTAATACGGAAAGCCGAACGAGGCATTAGCGCGGGTTTAACGAGGTCCGTATAATTATACCGATATAAATATGATTAATTCACCACGGCGTTTTATCACCGTTGTCTATCTTGACACTTTTAGCGTGTTGTAAAATATGTAACGCGTAAAATTGTCACATGGTTTTTTATATCTTTTCTTCTCCCTGTAACATTTTATACCGAGGGAAAGAGAGAGGGAGAGAAAGAGACGGACAGTCAAGTGCAAATTAGCTCTCGAGTTACGCGTGCCACACAATTCTCGGGTTTCCGGTCGCGTTATAACGGCTTGCTATAGTCCCTTCCTTTCTCTCTCTCTCTCTCTCTCTCTCTTTCCTCTCCATCCTACGATCCGCAACGAATCGATATAAAACGCCGAGAATCGGAATCTCTGGAATGCCCATTGACAGTAATCGAAATCACTGAGGGATGGTAAAATTCTAGGATTTGCGAATTCCTATAAACGAGATCGAAACAGCGCGAAGGGGGATGCAGCACGGGGTGAAAGAGGGCTGCTACTAAGAGTTTCATTCGCTTCGCGCGACCTTTTTTTCTCTCCTTATTTTATCTTCGACTTCGCTGCATTGCGCCATAAAAGAAAGAAGATGCGGAAGGGTGAACGAACAAAAAAAACGAAAAGAAGAGAGCGAAGGAGGAGAAATTGGACAAAAAAAACAAAAGTGTGAAGAAGAAATCGAGAAAAGCGCCGGGGGGGGGTATTATTGCATGTTCCAGTCGACGTCACTTCGATCGGCTAATTTTCTCACGATCTCGACGTTGGTTCTTTTTTTTAACTCGTTTTATTCCGTTCGCCTTCGCGAGAAATTACGACCATTCGTTCCTCTTTGGAATTCGAGCCGAGTGCACGGTTATATAGGAAGAGTGGATTTTATATTTTCTTTCTTTGCTTATATATATATATATATATATATATATATAGTTTGTATAGAAGAAAAAAAAGCTATTGCGAATGATTCTCGGTTTTCAACGAACGAAACAATGCTCGGGGTCAGAAAGTATATACATGTATAGCGAGGGTAGGGGGTGCGAGGATCGCACGCGTCCCGCATCGAATCACATCGAGGACACTAGATCAACCTCAAAGGCTTTCTTTAAATTCGTGAAGGCTGAGAGAAAAAGAGCTTGAAATTGCGTGGCGATCGTTCGCATAAATAAAGGTTTGCCTCGCCGTGAGGATTCTTCCCACACGGACGATATAACGCGACTATTGGCATTCCAATTTCTAAATCCGGATAGCTATTATATACATATATTTAATAATTATAAAATATTATAAAACAAACTTCAATTATCATTATAAAATTATCGATATATAGAATTTTGAAAAATGTCAAATCAACATACAATTTTTCATAATTTTCGACTCGTTCTTTTTTTCCTCTATTTTTCAGGAATGGAACGACGTCAATATGAGGTGGAACGTCTCGGAATACGGAGGTGTCAGAGACTTGAGAATTCCACCGCACAGATTATGGAAACCGGATGTCCTCATGTACAACAGGTAAGCAACGCTCTGTATTAATCTCGAAATAATGCACGTCGTAATATCCAATGACAAATTATATCAAAGGAACGCCAACGATTTCGTCCCTTCGACGACGGAATTTTAATGAAAACTCCTGTTTCCCGTCGACGAAACGTTTCGTACGAACAAAAATTCATAAACGGGAGAATTTTTCAAATTGTTGCTATCGTTGCAATCGATATACGCTCTGATTTCTCGATCGGTCTTTACCGCGATCGTAACATCCGCTATGAAAGAGACCCCCCATCTCCCGGTATATCGAAAATTTACGTTAAAGTGGAAACTTGACGCGCTCCATCTATCCCCGGGTAGTAGATATTAGATGTTCTAGTCAGGCACACTCGTATCGCAGATACGTGCCCTTGCATGCCCTCACGTCTCTTGGCTAGGCGACTCTCTCTCTCCCTCTCTCTCTCTCGATGTTCCGAGCACTTTATATCCCGGATGTAACCTAGGTTTAAACCTACACAAATATATGCAATCAAAAAAGTTCGGAGGACAAGCACACGGACAACTGTAAAATCGTAAAGCTCGAAATATATCACTACGAAATCGACGACAAATATCAGTCTCGTCTGATACGTGCTACGTCGTGGATACGAAAAAAACAGCTTCCGTCGTGCACCGAGCTTGCATATCCTGCTTCAAAGGAGATCAAGGAATTTCCTCTCCTTTTATTACACACATACATATATATATATATTTATTTATAAATCGTAAATACATGCAGGACATACGTCACTCGAAGCCCCGAGTGAAGAAGCAAGATCTACCGTTATTTACGAAAGAAACGACAACGAGTACAATACGGGTCAGTCATTGTAGAATTTCCCCGATCAATCGTACTTTGGTAATATATTATTCCTGCCGTAAATCGAGGGTTAAGAAAGGAATGTGAAAAAAGATTGCGAAAGTTTTTTCGTCCGAGAGTTAAAAGATTTTCCTTATATGTGAAATAAAAGTGTTCTCGTGGACGACAAATTGGTAACAGGGAAGAAAATGAAGCGAGCGAATCAAGCCCGTTAGATTCTAATTGGACAGAGATACCTTTGTTTTTTTTGTCTTTCTTTTTTCAAGAAAGAAATATTTATAAACGCTTTGAAATAAATACGACATGTGCGATCGAATTTAATGTCGTAATGATGATCGTTATAGCCACCTATAATAGTTAATATCTACGGGTTAAATTGATATTAAATAATTAATATTCACCATTATCGATAAACATCCTCTAACCCCTCCAACCAGGAAGTATATTTTCACAATGTTCTCTTCCTCGTGAACGACCTCTTCGCTTGATAAAATGCAACGAAATCATGACTTAAATAATTTCTCATTCTCGAATAATCGTAAGCATCCCTAATTAAATAATTAAAATTAGTATTACACGCTTTCTCGATATAAAGATATAAAAATCCTCGCGTCTTCGCTCAATTTTCTTGTTCTAACGTCACTGCAGGTGCACATACGTCGACGCAGCACCCGGATATCTATCGCAATAAGCGTCATCTTCCATTACCCTCTAACCGATCTCCCTCTCTATCTCGCGTTATAAATACGCTACACGTATCCTGCACGGAGACCGTGCCATGCTTTCAAAGCGTTGCGAATTTCACCGCGACGAAGGAATGTGTCACACGGATAAATTCTGGGCTATCCAAAGACCAGACGTCTAGGAACGAGTTAGAGAGAAAGAGAGACGGAGAGAGAGAGATAGAAAGATAGATAGATAGAGGGTATGAGATAGAGAGCGAGAGCGAGAGAGAGAGAGAGAAAGAGAGAATGAGAAAGGAGTCCACGAGGGGTCTTAGAGGATCGGCTATATCCTCACGGAAGGTTTCGCAGCTGCAGTGGATCCTGCACGTTTTCGGGACATGCCGCAGCACCAGAGAAATCTCTCTCTCTCCTGCCCCTTTTCCACCCCGTATAGTTCACGAAGCGCGCACAAGGTTGCACACGTATATATATATATATATAAGTATATAGATACGGGCGCGCGTGAGTATGTGTGTGTGTATTTCGTGTGCGCTCTGGCTTGTGCGGTGAACGCGCCGAATGTCGTTCTTCGCCGCTGCCGTCGACGTTTCTCACATGTGTGTATATTCATATGTATATATCTCTGTATATACCTATGTACCTATATAGATATATATATATATATATGTGTCTAACGCTACCGGCGGAGCTCGACAGTTTGCGAGCCATGTTCCTCTGTACGCCTTTCCCCGCAGTTACCCACTTTGGTAATTCTGCCGCATAAATATCCGCAGTGTAGTTCGAGTTTAACTATTCATCGTTCGAACCAGTGGAAACAGGCGCCCCGCGCGCGCAAGAGAGAGAGAGAGAGAGAGATAGAGAGAGAGAGAAAAAGAGAGAAAGAGAGAAAGAGAGAGAAACCGGGAAAGCACGTGCTTCCCGGGGCGTACCCGCCAGCTCGCCGCAACTCTGTCGTACTAAGCATATAAATACGTATATATATATATATATATATATATATATATATATATATATATATAGACATTCAGCGGGTACGCATGGCATGCTCGCATATTTATGCCTTTCTCTCTTTTTTATTCGGACAAAATTGGTTAAAAAAATGTTTGTCCAACTTCAAATATTGCACTTCGCTCTCTCTCTCTCTCCCTCCCTCGCGCTTTCTCTCTCTCCCTCTCGACGTCGTCTACAAAAAAAACATAGAATAACATATCGCGTATACTTTCTTCCATTCTCTACTCCTTGATATCATTTCCATCCGGGGCATAGAAGACACAAATGAGGCAGAAACCTTGACGCATTCGAGTCGAGGGACGAAAGGCATTTTATTATATATCTCGTTCTTTTGTAACATCTCTCTTTCTCCCCCCTGAGAAGTCCTGTCTCATCCACTTCAGCCCACCACCATAGGCGACACACGTATAGCTCAGCTACAAGATCGTACGGCAAGACACGTTCTAACTCAAGAATGCGGAGGTTTGATCCCAACCCGTCTACGTACGACGTGGAGAAAGGGGAACAGAGACAGAGAGAAGGAGCAATCTGTCCGCCTCCAGCTTCTCGCCCTCTCGTCCTTCCTCGTTGTCGCCTCCTTCTAGTCTTCATCTTCGCCTATACTCCGCATGAACGCCTCGTTTTACTTACCTAGTGACGAGAGCAGAGAGACGGGGAGAGAGAGAGAGAGAAAGAGAGAGAGAGAGAGAGAGAGAGAGAAAGAGAAGGAGAGAGAGCCACCCTCTGTAGACCTTCGTTGCTACCTCCGTCTTCGAACACTCCGGAGGTAGCTATACGAAGCTAACATGTTTCCTGGGCCGCTCTGACGAACGGACATGCAAACGCACACGAGACGTACCAGGTACGTGGGCGAGACGTGTATGGAACGTCATCAAGCTTCGCGGAGAGTTAGGGATGTCAAGCCACACCTACAATCTCATATATATGTACATACAATGACATCTGCTCATATACATATATATGATGGTATATCCACAACTCTAACCCACCTATGCATAACCAACAGTAAGCCTATATCGCTTTTGGTAGAACTTGCTCCATACACAACTCCTCCCTGTTATATACTTCCATATATATACATGGAGCATATATATATATATATACACACATGGATTTCCTATAGGTATATGTGTATATAGGTTGAACGTCAGACGTCGAACTCGAGGCCGGGTTGAGATTGCCGAATTCTCGAAGCCATTCCAGGACTACCGCGCGCTGCTTCGTCCTATCCGCTCAAGCCCCTACCCCTTTCTCATTCACTCTCTCTCTCTCTCTCTCTCTCCCTCTCTCTCGCTCACTGGCGCTTCATCCCAGAAGCACGAAGTGTATGTATATATTAGCATACAGCTGGTTGGGTCCCCGCAGTGGTTGCGGAAGTCACCGTGCCCCTGCCCGAGATATTCGATTAATATGGCATAAATATCATTCGCAGAGGGGAAATAGACCACGCGAATGTTGATGGCCGAGAGAGGCTTGAGAGCTATCTCCCTTCCTCCTTCTCTCTCTGTCTCTCTGTCTCTGTCTCGCTCGCTTCCTTGCTCTCTATACCCAGGTATAAAGGAGATACAGGATAGAGGAATGAAAGCTGGGACGGATTCAGGGCGCGAGCAAGCAACCGAAAAGGGTCTCATATTGGCTTCAGTTTTCTGGTGCTCGTCGTATTTTCAGCGATCGTGGTAACCTCTCTTGCGATCCAGGCGGTTTCTATCGCCCTTCTCCACCTCTCGATGCACGACAAAATGAGTTATTTACATTGGAAAGCCGTCCACGGACGTTATACGACGGAGAGACGCGAAATCGCGGCAAGCACGTGGTTCCATGGACGCGCCCTGTTCGCGACCTACCGCATAACGTTTGAAGAGACCCGCAGAGCTACAGAGAGAGAGAGAGAGAGAGTGAGAGCAAGAGAGAGAAAGGGTGAGACAGAAAACCGGAGAACTTGGATGTTAGCCAAGGGCAACATGCATTAGCCATCCGCGTATTTGAAATTCAAGCCAAAGCAGATTAAATTCGTGTTTGCTCCCATCCACCCACTCCCCCAACCACCATCACTATCACCACCACCACCACCTCCAGTCCTCATACTTCCCTTCTTTTCTGAACGTAATGAAGGTTTTCCGTGGATAGGTCTTTCTTGTTCCACAGACGTCTTACAATCGACGAGTAAAGAAACCTTGTTGAAAGCATAGCTGTCTTTCTTCGTCGGTCCCAAGCCCATCGGCGTTTTTCTCATCGAGGTAAACGAGCGAACGACACGAATCAGTGGAATAACTCACCGAGATCCGGGGAATGGTGCTACCACTCTGTGAGAGTCCCTCGATCCGGTTGACCTCGCTCGCCTCGTTCCAATGCCAGTAAATATCACCTAGACTCGTTTCTTGATGAATGTCCAGCGTGATTTTACCGAACGTTCGGCTTTCGAGGGACGCGAGTGATCCGAAGCGCCGCAAAAAAAGAGAAAATTGGGGATGCTTCGATCGGTGATCGAATCCGGGACGTTCCGACGTTCGCTCGAAATACATTTTTTTTTCTTGTTTCAAAGCATATTTCAAACTCGTGTCGGGAGACGTAACGACTTTGTCTCTCGGAAACGAATTTGTACTCCGGCTTCGAGACGCTTTGAACGCAGTTGAGAGTAATTGGATCGGGGTCTTTTCATCAATTGCGAACCCGGCCAAAGATATCTCTTTACTAAGGAGATCACTTTCTGTGAAGAAGACAACGAATGAATGAGAAATCAACGGTTGATTGGAGGTGCGCTACGAGAGGGTTGGAACGGAAAGTTGTATTGAATTGCGACAGGGTGCAACTGGAATGGGTTCTTACCTACATTTGTACACGGATCGTTATAGTCGCTGCATGCCTGTCGTACTATGTGCGGTCTATCTTCCTCTCTATCTATCTTTCGCTTTCTCTCTCTCTCTCTCTCTCGTTCACCCTGTCTACCTCGTTGAACCTCGAGCAATATTGGAACGTATATCAATTTTGTGCCGGACCGGGCCTAGCGCCCGGTCCTCGGCGTCGTTCCCGGGACCGGAAGCCCTGACTTTCCGGTAATTACCGTCCCGCGCCACACGTTCGACCCACGGAGGAAGAGAACCGATCGTTTAGCGTGTGCTTCAACCTCTCCGCCGCTACCTCTTCTCCCTGCCTCTCTCGCCCTCTCCAAACCAACCCCCTCACCCCTGCACTGTTGTCCTCGTTTTCGGTGTACACAAGTCGGGAATATTCCGTACCCGGATTTTCATTCTCGATCCCTGCGGTCTCCAACGATAGTTCTCTCCGGACGACCTCTCTCACCCTCTACCCGAGTCTGCCGGGTAAACTATGGCCCAATAACGCACGCGATAAATCCTATCGAAATAAATATTACAAAAATAAAAATGAGAAAAGATATATATATATATATAGATATACATAGTGGTTGTGTACACACCGCAAGTAAATGTCGCTCGTACGTCAAGGATTAAAAGTGACAAGTACATGAAGCAAGAAAGTAACGATTTTTCAGCTCGTTCGTGTATTACAAATTTGTATCTCCCGAATCACGTATGACGTATTCGCGGTGTTATTTCGCGCCTTGGTAAAGTTCCCTGGCACTGTGACCAACAATGAGGTAGGACTGGAACGCACGACAAATGCTTCCTAGCACGAGCCAGGGAGTGATTAACTTTAATAACCAACGGTGTCACGAGGAACGTCGCTAGGGGTTAAAAGGAGCCAATTTAGCATGGAGTCTTAAGAAAATAGGGTAAATGGGTAATGGTTCTATCTCTTTCAGAGGGATTCTCGACTAAGTCTCCTTCGATGCCGCGAGACAAACGTCCACTTTCTTAAAGTTTTACAGCCAATTTAATATTTCGCGAAAGTTTTTAAATTTTGATCGAGTTTTTAGGTAATAAAAAGCATTGCCGAGTAATAAAGAAACATTTCGCGGAAAAATAATATCTCGACGAATGTTAATACAAATTTCTCGTAATCCATCCGTGATACCACGTAGAAATGAAAAAGAGAGGAGAAAAATAGAAATTTACAAAACAAAAATTCACGATACCCGCATAATACGTAACCGGAAGAATGGTCACGACTGGTGCATCTGCTCCACTTTCGAACATAAGAGGGTTTTGGCGCGAGCATCGGGGTTCTGAAATATTTTTCGAGAAAAAAAGAATATATTTTTCCGTCCCGAGTGTGAAAGACAGGCGAGGACGGCCCTTATGTTACACACGTCGCTATACGTATATACACATCGAACGGTCGGAAAAGAACCGGAGCATGCATCAAGGCGGGCGCTATACTTCCTCGGCTGAAAACTTTCGACGAAGGGGCACTCCTCCAGCTGCTGCAGTAAAGGAGGTCCGAGAAGGATTTTTCGCTTGATGAATTTCATTTTTCCGGACACCCGAGAAAGTAGTGGATGCGGGTACGTAGAGCAAAAGCCTTAAACTCCTCGCTTCGTACTTGTGTGCAGTTCATGATGATTGAGCTGTTCGGCCTCTTAGCTGCCTGGCAGCGATTGGCCATCCTACCGAGCGAATGGTTTAATAGACGAGAGGAAAACGCGGGAATGAAATAACTTTACAGCAACGACCAAGATCTCACAATTTCCGTTATTCTTCAATTATTCCGCGCATTAAATTCCAAACTTTGCCATCAAATTGCAACCCCGATTAAAAATACAATCCCCGATCCTAATTTCGACAGACGCATCATTCCCGACCCGACGATATTTTATTCGAATCATTTTACTCGTAAACGTTATTCGTTCCTAATAAACTTAAAGTATGATCCACTTTTCTCATTCCGTTATGGCGATTCCTCAAGAACTATTCTCGACTATCTTAAACAGCCGATGACTGTGCCGTTAACCCTAAAATCTGCGAAAATACGTAGCATCGTCGTCGTCGTCGTCGTCGAGGCCTGCGGATGGTAGAAGGCGAGGTCGGCTACGTGCAACTTATATATCCATAGCCAGCAGCACCCAGAGCAGAGCAGAGGAGCATCAGTGCAGCACGGAGGGTAGAATAGGGGTTGCAAAAAGAAGGGTTTACGTGGGCGGGGCTGCTCACCCTTACACTGCTTGTTCACTCGCCTCTTCCTCCCCCTCCCCCTCTCTACCTTGTCTATATATATATATATACGTTTATACACAGTACCTACCCGGGGAATCCCAAGCGCGCAGCGAAGCTCCTAGCAGCGCACAGCAGCAGCATCGCAGCAGAGCGAGCGTCGAGGGAGGGGTTGAGGGATGAACAGAATGAAGGGTGAAGAGGAGTAAGAGGGAGAGATCGGTATAGGAACAGAGAGAAAGGGGGGCTAGTGCACGCGGGTTTCAAAAAGAATGAAATAACGGATTGGGTTGTGGCCAACTGGCCGGGTTCCAACCAATCCTTGGTCGGCTCTCTCTCTCTCTCACTCTCTCTCTCTCTCTCCCTCTTTCTCCTGGTGAATGTACGGCCATACTGATGTATGTTACCACTCTCTCTCTCTCACTCTTTATCTCACTCTCTTTCTCTGACAATCGCTGTACAGCACTTTCAGCTTTTCGATGGGTGATTCAGGGCAAGGGGCGAGGACAAAGTTTCCTAGGGGATGAAAAGTGTAGGTGCACGTACTAGCATCGACTTTCGCTTCCAAATCATACTTGATCAATAATGGACGCTTAGATCACCCTTCTTTCTTTCTTTTAACCCTCGCTTTATACGTGCAACCCTCGATGAAAGAGACCGAAATCCACCCTCTCGCGATTCAAAGATAGCGTCGGTGGACCTTTGTTCGAAATTAAATTCCACTCTCCTTCTCGAAACATTTCACGAACATTTAATTAGCATATTTGTACCCAAGAGCCGACAAGAGGATAGTTTTATAAAGATTTTATATATTATTCGTTTTTTATTCTTTTTGTCGTTGAACTTTTCTTGACTCAAAAATGCGGAGTTCGAAGAGTGTGTGTGTATGAGAGAGAAAGAGAAAGAGAGAGAGAGAGAAGGAGAGAAAGGGAGTGGAAGAGAAATTCACATCGTCGAAGCGGGCAAACTATTTCAGAGAGTTTCGTCTTATCTGAAATTACTCGGATAATTTATCGTTAAGTGCGCGGAGCGGCGTTGAACGACGCCCTGTGTATATATACACACTGTGTATCTCTACGCTATTTCGTGTCTCTCCACTACCCCCACCTTCCACTGTACGTACACCCCTTGATAGTCACTCGGGTCACGTTGACTCGATGCGATAAATCAATGAGAAATTTCTCTCGACAAACGTCACGTCCCCGTCCAACGTTTCACCCCCTTCTACCCACCGATGGTGGGAATGTAAATAGTCTTATTAATTGTACCGACGAAGAGCGAAACTTTGTTGAATTTTATTCACGAAAGATAAATCGTAGAAAGCTAAAATACACGTAGTTAAAAATACTTCAGTCGGTCGCCGTTTCTGATAAAAAAAAAAAGTAGGAAAAAAACAGGAATGAAACAAAAGGCAAATACGAGATTCAAGAAAGATACGAGAGAGAGAGAGAGAGAGAGAGAAAGAGGATTTACGGATCGAAAATGCGACGTTTAAGAGGCCGAAGTGAGGGAGAAGAATCACGAAATAAAAGTCGCGAAGAATTGTAAATTCGTTTTTACCCTTATTTGTTTTTTTCTTCGATTCGTCTTTGTTTTTCTCGTTCTTGCTATTTATATAAGACATTTCACACGTTTGTTACAGTGCGGACGAAGGATTCGACGGTACGTATCCTACGAATGTCGTAGTAAAGGACAATGGTACGTGCCTGTACGTGCCACCAGGGATATTCAAGAGTACTTGTAAGATAGACATCACCTGGTTTCCCTTTGACGATCAACGTTGCGAGATGAAATTCGGCTCTTGGACCTACGACGGCTTTCAGGTAAACCGTATTTATGTGTAAAATTGGATCCTCCTTCGATCCTTCCTACGATCGCCCGTTGTTGCGATCTTCGATTTAGCGATTATCCAATTTTTCCTTTTGTCGTATTTCTTCATTGATTGTTTTTTTTTTTATTACTTCCTCTTCGTCCCGACCTCGTCCTTTCCATTCAACCCTCCTTTTTCACGAAACTCTCTGTAACCACCCGATTAGATTTTCCGCCTGACGTTCACCTTCCGTCCGTCGCATCGCTGCCAACCACCCCGTACCCTCCAATTCGTCAGAATTCTTTCCACGAGGAATTCAATTTTAATCCACGACCTATTTTTGTTTCAAGTGACTTTCAGTTATTCGAGACACTCTCCACCTCGAATTCCATCGAAAATTTAATAACTCGGAGGGGGTTAAGAATTTAAAAACGTTACGTTAGCCCGTATAATTAATAAAGGATGAAAAACCTTTCGAAAGATTCTTTTGTGAAAAAAAAACAACGTAAAATTCCGCAAAAGTTTATTCTCCGATAAAGAAAGAAACGCTAGAGAGATTTGGAGAGTCGGGTTGCCGAGGGTAGGGCTGCAGTGATTACAATCACGTTCCCAAGCGGAAATCAAATACTCGATAGCGCGAGACGTAAACTTATTCTTTCCCCTTCGAGGTTCGGGTGGCTACGATTCGTTATCTATTCGGGAGCTTCCCCTTCCCCCACCTCCTCCTCCTTCCCAGCCAACTAGGAGCTCTCGTTCCAGACTACTCTCGATGTTTCGCCTCGGAAGCAATCTGATATCACGCCCGACGAGTGTGCACAAACGCGAATTGAGCCGCGAACGAAAGGAATTTCAACTATTTGATCGAGCCCCGGCTGGCAATCGGCAAACAAAGCTCGAACTCTCGTCGCGAATTCGTATCCGAGTAATTGCGCTGTTACTTCTTTTTCACTTTCGTTCGAAGAATCGCGTGCTTCGGTTCGTACGTACGTTAATTAAATAAGTCGAAAGTATTAATCGTTACGTCGCGACGATGAGGGATTATAATAATGATAAAATGAATAAAAAAAAAACATTTTATAAAATACGCCCCGACGGAAGAAGGACAAATTCCGACAAGTTTATAGTTAATCAAGGGTCGATCGATGATTAAAATTCTGATAATAGAATTGATTAGTAAAAATTATAATGTTAGCGGTTAAAAAATTATGAAAAATTGAATCGTCATTCGTTTAGAATTATATACCTTCGTATATTAATCCTGTCGAATAATGTATTTTGATTTTGTTACTTGGGTTAAAAAAAACGAATTAATTCCACGCCGCAAAGGGAAATGGAATAAAAAAATGCGCAATCCCTTTCGTCCGTTATTCGTCAACGGGTCGACGGTTTATAGAAAATAGATAAATAAAAAAAAATAACCCGTGTTTGTGATTTTCTTCTTTTTTTTCCAACCGATAGAAGAGCTTCTGGTCTCGTTGGACGCCATAGAGTAACTCGTCGAGAAAATTTTACATCGAATGGAGCGTATTGATGTGTATGTACGACGCACGCACACAGACTTACAGATACACACGTATCGTTGTTATAACGTGTACGGAGAGATACGAATACATTGATGGACAACGTAAACGCGGGACGCCGCCCTGACGATCGGCTTTCTCTCTCTCTCTCTCTCTCCCTCCCTCCCTCTGTCTCCTTCTCTCGAGTGCTTCGTAACGCAAAAGCGAAAAAAATAGCTACAACGTGCATCGATCGAGAACTCATGAAAAAAAAAAAAAAAAACACTATCAACGAGATATTTTTTCTGTGATGCAATACTATATCCTTCGAGTATTTCATCTTGCCCGTCTTCTAATCATTATTTTTATACCATACATTTCAATGCTATTTCTTTCTATATATATATGTCTACGTATACAAAATTTGAAACGATATAAGAAAAATGTATCTCTTTATTCTTCCAGCTGAATCTTCAGTTGCAAGACGATACCGGTGGGGACATTAGCAGTTTCATTACGAACGGTGAATGGGACTTGCTGGGTGAGTGTTGCTTTTTTTATATTCCGCCTCATTAACGCTTCGAAGTCCGTGATGGAACTCCTTTTGCCCGGTGCTCAGCTCTCAGCCCTTTTTTGTCCTGTACACACAGCAATCTCGAGTCATGGCACGAAGTTATGTAACGTGTATATATATATATATATATTATGCACACACACACACACATCACACTATTTATTCTTCACTGTAACGCAAGAGCTCGACACAGAGCTTTTTCGACCCTTAAACTTGTACTGACCGCACGTTCGCTCGAGCCACTTCGTGCAGACCTCCTTTTCCGAGGCTTCCAGTCTCAGTTTTCCCATAACTCGCATTAAAACGTGCGACACACGTTGAATTTTAATTTTGATAATTTATCTCGAAATAAAATAGTCGTTATTGTCGGTATTACGATCGTAGACAATATTGAACCGACGTAACCATCGTCGTGCATTTAACATGTTTATATCTCCGTAAAATAATAATAATCGATTAAAAATTTCGGTCGTTACTATTTTTTTTTGTTGGTATAAATTAATATTGTAACGGGATGAATTGTAATCTAATGATAAAATTTTATGATACGAGCAATTGTATAACGTGTGACGTTTGACGCAGGGGTGCCCGGTAAAAGAAACGAGATCTATTACAACTGCTGTCCCGAGCCTTACATAGATATCACATTCGTCGTAATAATAAGGAGACGGACGCTATATTACTTCTTCAATCTCATCGTGCCCTGCGTCCTAATTGCCAGCATGGCGGTACTCGGCTTCACCCTGCCACCTGACTCTGGTGAAAAACTATCGTTGGGTGAGTACTTTGATCAAAATTATAATTACGATAATAATAATAATAATAATAATAATAATAATAATAATAAACATAATAATAATCGTGATAATGACCATGAAAATGATTGCAGTAATAATAATAATAATAGAAAGTGATATTGGTAATATCAATAATAAACTTGGCACAGTGAAATCTGCTTGTGAAACGACAATCACGTCTGACCAATAACGTACTTTCACTACTTAACCTCGCGTCATTATAATCGACTGTGTTTTGTCGCAATTCGAATCCAATACGATTTAACGATTATTGTCTTTTTTCCGGCTTATCGGCTATAAGTGTGTTTGATCGGGAATGGGGATATCGCTCTTCGACTCAACTTTACGCTAATTAATACCAACAATAAGACTCGTACTCGTCCTACTCACTTCGTTTGGCTTTCAGGGGTAACGATTCTCTTGTCCCTCACTGTGTTCTTGAACATGGTAGCCGAGACAATGCCAGCAACGTCCGACGCCGTGCCGTTATTGGGTGAGTTAACGACTTCGTCAAATAGCTTTTGCGATATGCAGAAATAAGCTATAATTGGCTAGTGGGCTTAGCGATTAAATGTACAATTTTCATGGCTCGGAGCTTTCACCATAACATGTAAAAATTCGAAAAAGAAAAACATGCATTTTTCTCAAATACGAAAAAAATCGTGTTGACATTTTAAAAAAATATACAATTCTCGTTACTTTTCTAAGCAGTAAACTATCACTATATGAATATTTCTATATAATTTGTAGAATCAAACGGTGAATAATCATTTGTACGGAACCCGTGTAACACATGTAATACGCTCATAGATTATCGAGTCTTCGCGCCCTTAATCAATCAATTTACAAACGCTTAACAAACGTTGGATTAATCGATCTGTTTGCAGGAACGTACTTCAACTGCATTATGTTCATGGTCGCGAGCAGCGTAGTCAGCACTATTCTCATACTGAATTATCATCATCGAAACTCGGATACCCACGAAATGTCCGAATGGGTAAATTTATCTGTCGACAATCGTCCAACGTCCTATTATAGTTATGCGATAATAGTTCCGTAGTATGTCTTTTTGTATACATATATATATATATATATATATCTATCGATATATGTGAGATCGATAGATAGAGCGACCGCGTGCACGACGATAGAGCGTTCCAGTGACGTGAAATCATACCTCGATCACCTACCACAAATTCCCAACGATTTTGCCGGCACATCGAATTATCTCTCCTTTACTGTCTCTCTCCTTCTCTCTCTCTCTCTCTCTCTCTCTGTCTCTTTCTCCTTCCATTCCCGTTCGTCATAGTCCATGGGCCAACGCATCTGACTGCATCGTCGCTCATGATCGATTTTCTCGCGCATCGGCGCACACCTGTCGTCGCTAATTTATCATACACAACTAATAAACGTTTCTGTTATCGTTCATAGGTGAGACTCGTATTTCTGTGCTGGCTGCCGTGCCTCCTGAGAATGTCCAGGCCAACCGACAAAGAGGAAAAAGATGCTACTAAATCGCAGAAACCCTCGCCCGTCACAGGTGATCAATTTCACGAGTAATCTTTGCGATTTATCATAAACGAAAAAAAATAAATAAATAATGAACTATAAAAATAACCTTTCTGCAAGATTTTTCTTTTGGAATTTTTCTTTTTGAAGCATTCGTATACGAATATAAAATCGACTTTTCCCGAACAAAACGATATTTCGAAACGAAATATTTTTCGACGTTTTTTTTTACATTTTTGTTATTGTTTACAGAGAAAAAAAGGCAACAACGACCCAAAGCGTCGTCCCGATGAACGACGTAAAATTGTTGATAAAATAATATTAAGCACTCGCCATCGATCGATGAAATTAATGTCAAGTTCATTTTGTTTGTTTTTTTCATATTCCGAAGGCACTAGCAAAGCGTACGGCGATCTCGAGCTTCATCAGAGAAGCAGCAAATCGCTGTTGGCGAACGTACTCGATTTAGACGACAATGCTCTAGCACCGCACAACAATCTGTTAAACAACGTTTACAGTACGCCGGGTCCTCATCATCATACGATGGGACACGGCCACAGTCACATACACACGACGCCACATCATCATCACAGTCACACGGCAACGACGACGCCGCATCATCAACACGGCACGCCTTTGCCACATTCGTCGTATCCCGCTCATCCGATCGCTCATACGCCTCATCATCATCAGCATCCACCGGAAACCGGTGCGCCGCCCGTCGAGACTATACTGCAGAGCGCCTGTTTCTGCGCGCGATACGAGCTCATCCTTATTCTGAAAGAGATCAAGGTAACGCATCACGTCGGTGACGCTCATCGATATTCTTGTTTCTCAAGTTTTTTTTAGGCAAAGAACTGTGCTCCGCAAGGTAAGATACAGCGGCTCCTCTTTGGGTTCGTAACGGAGCTTTTGTCATCTTTCCAGAAAACGATGACATCTTTTCAACGAGAGAGTTTTAAACACGATCTAATACAAATTCTAATCAAACTAATTTTCTTTTTAAGATTCTTTAGATCGAAGGATGACGCGAAGCAATTTTCTTTGGATTGTCCCAAACTTTGATCTAGACTCATGAGATATCCTACGTCGCGAAATAGCGAGACACTGCGGGGAATTCGAGTCGAGAATTCGAAAATACGCGCGAGGAATCAGGAGCGAAAAGTCTTCAATTTTTCCGGGCTCGAAATATCGTAGTCTTTTCGATCGAACGTTTTATTTCCCGAACAAAATTGGAAAAGTATTTCTTATCTTTGGGACAAATCTTTTCGAAACAAAAAATCGCAGCTTTCTCTCACCAATGGGCGATTTGATACAATGAAAACAGCCGAATTGTCATCGTTCTCGTCTGTTTAGAACAGACATTCCACAATCGCTGATCCGTCGTAAGGGTGGTTTACTGTGCCAAAGTCAAAAATAGAACGTCGCTCGATCTATCCCAGCACCGATAATAATCCGACCACAGCTTGAGATCGACGAAGCCTTCTAACTTTACAGCAACGCGTATATCCTTTATTCCAGTCGTTTATCATCGCCACTGGTCCGTCCGACCAAACTAACGCATTTCTACTCGCGACTATTAAAATCGAACCACTGTATTTATATCATTTTCTCAAAAAGAATTCACAGTAAACAGAGTTCAAAGAATCTTATCGAAAAGTAAAAAAACGAAAAAAAAAAAGAAACAGAAACAGAACAAAAATACAGTCAACGCGACAAAGGGATAGAAACTCGTTTCGATTCGGAGCCGAACGTTTCAGGCTAGAAAACCAATCGACGCGATCAATCCGAGTTTCAACCGTTTGTTTTCTTTTTAAAACGTTGTTTGCGTTCATTTTTGTACGAACCGCGAACTTATCGTTCAACGAGTGGGTAAACGGGAGAGATGGGGTAGTAAGGTCGCGCGAGAGACAGAGAAGAAAAGTGTGGGTTGCCGAAGGCTCGTTCGAACTTATAAGCACGGTAGGGTCGGGTTCCCGTTGAAATCCATTGCCTCGTATCGTTTTCGCGAGCTTCGAACGAGGCGCGCACGTAGTCCTTCCTCAACCTCCCCTTTACAGCCAAATAGCTCTGCTGACTCGACAGCTCGACGATACGATTCCCAGGAACCCCTCTCGACCCCTCCTCCGACCCGACCCTCTCTCATCCCTTGCCGCGCGTCGGTGATATGAATGTTTGTGCAGGATTATTACTTTTCGAGGCTGGCGAGTCTCCCCGGCCGAAGCTCGGAGAGTTGATATAGAGCCAAGAAGTCAAACACACTCGAACGACGCAGCGTAGTATTCCATAATTATGCGATGAAAGCCCCCTTGACGAGAAAGAAGCGATGATAAAGAAAGAGAAAGAAAAGAAAAAACATTTTTTTTTTGCAAAACAAAAAGAATCCCTGATGCCAGACCGCACGTGAAACGTGCGTGTGTCTTTACCGGTCGCCCGTTTCCTTCGTCGTTCAATTCTTGAAAAATTCGATGAAAGAAAAAAAAGATAAAAAAAAAACCAAAAAAAAAACAGAAAAAAAAAATAAACCTAAATAAAATAAAAATAAAAATAAAAAAAAAATAAAATAAAAAAAAAACAATTAAAAACACAACGAATTTCTACTCTTCATCCTCTCACTGTTGTCGTACGTATAAAGTGAGAAGTAAGAGACAGAAATTGGGAAACGACGATAGATTGTTGAAAAAAAGAAGAAAAAACGAAAAAAAAAAGAAAACAAAATCGATCGAATCGTTTCTCTGTTTTTCCGCAGATAATAACGGATCAATTGAAAGACGCGGATGAGAATACGAAGATAACGAACGACTGGAAATTCGCGGCGATGGTGATCGACAGGATGTGCCTAATCATTTTTACTTTGTTCACCATTATCGCTACTATCACCGTCCTGTTCTCGGCGCCTCATATTATCGTCACGTGATTCAAAAAGCCAGGGTCTCATACGACACGAAAAATCATCGACGACGACGACGACGACGACGACGACGACGTAGGCGACGACGACGTAGGCAACGTAGGCGACGAGGACGATGGCGAAGACGAGGAAACGAATCGCACGACGGTGAAGGACGACGACGTTGGGAAGAACGAAGAGTGCGCGCGTGAAAGCGCGACGACAACATCAACGACGAGAGTTCACACCATTGTCGTCGTCGTCGTCATCGTCGTCGTCGTCGTCGTCGTCGTAGTCGTCGTCGTAGTCGTCGTCGTCGTCGTTGTTGTCGTCGACGACGTGAACAAATATTCTCACGACGAGTCGCGGCTTCATGTTTTTTTCTTTTTTCTTACGCTCGTAAAAATCGCATCGCCGTCGTTGCCCCGGCGTTCGTACGCCGTAACGGCGCGTTACTTATAAATATCGCGTCACGAGACACGCGACCGATGTCGTCGAAACTAGGAAAAGAAAAAGAAAGAAAAGAAAAAAACGTTTGTCGTTGTTTAAGAAATTGAACGGGTCGATCGCGCGTTCGTTTCGCCCTGGCGCGTGACGTCGCGCGCTCGTTATTGACCCGCGCACGAACGCGCGTTATATAACGCGACTGCGATGTAAAATTTCGCCGACGTCTTTCTCATCGTGAATATCGATCGAGTATCGATCGAATCGATCCGTAAACAAAGGAAGAAAAACGTCAGGTTTGAAAGAAAAAAACAGAACAAAAACAGAAGCAAGCGGAGAAAGAAAGATGTCGCACGGGAGGAAAGAAACACGATGGACGCGATTGAATCGGTCGATCGTAAATTAAGACAGAAATAATAATAATATAACAAACAACAAGCGTTCGCGCAATGTACACACACTGCACCCAAAAACTGATAACGCAATGCTCATACGAAAAAAAAAAAACAAAAAAAAAAACATACAAAAAACAACAAAAAAAAACATAAAATAGAGTAAAGATAAAGATTTTAAAAAGTTGGGAATGAAAAGTGCCGTGACGCGCGCATTAAATTATTGCGATACATAAGCAAAACGAACATAAAAAAACAACAATGATAAACTCAGTCCCGCCACCGAGATCAGAACGCTAAGAGACTTAAGCATAAACATTCCATTGGCACACGCACACACGAAAACACGCGGACGGACGCGCGAGAACCGCGCGAAACGGAAACGAAAATGAAATACCGACGTAAGCCAAAACGATGAAATAATAATAACGATAACGATAATATAATTAATAATAGTGGCTCGTCGTTTAACGCCGTCGACGTAATTATCTGAGTTTTTACGAACGAAATGAATAAAAAACAACAACAACAAAAGGAACCGCGAAGAAATGAGAAAAAGAACGTTGGGGTTGATTTTTCGTCGCGAACGTTGGCTCTGCCCGTGTTTTTCGTCGAGGATACGCGAGGTAAGCGCGAGAGAAAAAGATGCGAGAGAAAAACAAAAACGCAAACACACACACACACACACAGGCAAACGCACGGTCAGAAAAATACAGACACATGCGCGCACACTCATACACATTACACGCCAAAAAAAGGGGAAGTACCAGAAAGAAGACTAGAGAACAAAAAAAAAACAAAAAATGAAAAGAAATTATGAAAACTGTGCAATGGAAGCATAAAAGCGCACACATTATACTCTCAACGCAATGAACTGCCAAGGTGATTCAAATGCCCGTGAATTTTATTATCCGTATCACTAGTACGTAAAGTATGACAACTATGAAGATTTATACTACGGTTATAAGTGGCGTGCGTTTAAGGAGAAGTGAACGACAGAATGATTTAATGAAAGAAAGAAAACAAAACAAACAAACAAACAACAAACAACAACAAAAAAAAAACAAAAAAAACGATTAAGAAAGAAAGAGAATAAATAGCACCGTATTCTTCATTAGGTTTAAGTAAAAAATCCACGCGCGATGAGAAAACGAAGATCTCCTCCCCCCACCCCGTCTCCAAAATCAAGCCCCCTCCCCCTGAAAATAACCCTTAGATAATTAGCTTTCTTTTAGTTTCTAAGCGACGTACGTTTTACTTTATACGTAAAAATATGTATATATATATAAATATATATACACATATATACATATATATATATATGTATGTATATAAGCATATATGTATATGTTTATATATATGTGTATATATATATAAAAACATCTAAATATCGTGAAACGCGAATCTTAAAACTGCATTTATAAATGAAAGAAAGAAATGATGAAAACGAAGAAAAACGAAAGACACATGTACGTAATTGTCTCAACGGGAGAGAGAGAAAGTGAGAGAGAGAGAGAGAAAGGAGGAAAGACGCAAAAGAAGCAAATCTCATGATGCATATAAATACTTGACATGTACATATATTTACGCGTATATATATATGTATATATATATATATATATATATATATATATATATATAAATATATACACATATAAATATATGTATATATATATATTGTATTATAGTTGTCACGTACCTCTTCGCCCCCTTTATCTCGCTTTCCGGCCGCACGCCACTCTTTACCGAGGGGCGCAGAACAGCGATTATTATATACAACACGGAGAGCCCACATTGGATTTATCCGTTAATAAAACAAAAAACAAAAAAAAAACAAAAAAAAAAATTTAAAGAAAAAACTAATTCTCAAATAGTTATTACACGTTAAAAGAAAAAAGAAATTAAATTAAAAAGAAACAAAAAAACTAATGAGAAAGACACTTACACGCGGATACACACATATACACAAATACACAAACGCGCGCGACACACGCTTACCTACCAAGCACATCCAAGATCTTTAATCGGACACTCTCGTGCGCTCGATGATACAAAAAAAAGAAAACAAAAACGAAAGTGCACGCGGTGTCCTCTACATTATCGCGTCTTCCAAATCGACACGAGGACCGTTTCGTCGGATTTGCGTGAACTTTTTTTGGAAAAACCCAAAAGAGCGAACAATAAATTGTTTCTCTTATTGTTAGTCTTCGGTCGTCGAGGATTCCAACCAAAAAAAAACCGTCCGCGCAATTTGATTCGCGAGAAAATTTTGGAACGCGAAAGGTACACGAGAGGAAAAGAGTGTTCGGAAAAACGTTTAAACGTACGTCCGACGAAACGGTACCGATTGAGTCACTTTCTCGTCAATTTCTCTCTATCTGTCGTTTCTAACGTGACTTTGATCGTTTTTGTTTTTGTTTTTCGTTTCCTTTCCTCGATACTTACTTCCTCTCGTTCCGATATCGGATTTGATCGTCATTGAATTATTCTTTTCTTTTTCTCATCGAATCGATCGACGACTGTTTTAGATATATCGGCATCGTCCTTTCCTCCCCCTCGAACCCAAAAATACCTCTCAAACTTGTCTTCCTCTACGAGATATCATTCGACATTCCAAAAATACGATTCGCTAATCGAGGGCATCAATTTGCCTTTGTCAACGATTGAAAGTGTATAATATTCCCCGAAATCTACAAAAACGTTAAGAAGAAAGAGAGGGAGAGAGAGGGAGAGAAAAACAAAAAATAAACCTATGTGATTCCCCGACCCAAGTCGAGGCTCGTTCACCTCGTACGAGATTATTCAAGAAGGATTCGGTATTTATCGTCATAGGAATTAAATAATAAACGCGATGATTAATATATTTCGCGTTGTATCATAGTTCGAACGACCGCGGAATTATAATTATTACGGTTATTTTTTGGTGGTCACCACCTCATAGGTTCGTTCGTAAATAATTTCGTATCTTATTTTCATTTCATTTCACAATTCGCCATTACAACTGCAACACTCGATGAACATTCGATATTAAGGGACATGCAAAAAAATGTTCAAAATTATATGAAAAAAAAAGAAGAGAAATGAACGAGATAAATGCCATAAATCAATGGAAAGTTTCGAGGGAACCACTCGAGGCTTCAATTTTCGTCGTGAAAACGGCCAATTTCAGTTTCTCGCGACCGAAACGACGTCACTTTACATAGAGAACCAAAAAATGAACTTCAAGGGATGAAAACAAAAAATAATTGAAAGAAAAAAACAAATAATGCAAATAAGAATTAAGATTCTTCTGGTCTTGTTTACGAAGAATCTCGCGTGCTCGTAGACTCGTACCATCAAAAATCAATCAATTACGATCGAAAAGGAAAAGAGAGAGAAAGAGAGAAAGAAACAAAGAAAGAATATAACAGTTGTACATTTGGCCAATGGCATTGACGCGACAACCAATCACATTATCTTTTAAATAATATTAACGTTACGATTAATGATGACTAAAAAAAAGTAAAATGGAAGAAAAAATAAACAAACAAACAAACGTTGTTAATGATGTTACTCGAATGAATAATATTAGATTATTAAAATTAAATAATGATCATTGCGGGTTCCGATCGTGTATCAAATTGACAATTTTGGTCTTGGAAAAAATAACGAAAACAAAAAAAAGCAACTCCAAATGTATTAAAGAAAGGAAAATCTTCGCGAAGATGTTACGAGTGATCGAGTAGAGGATGGCAAAACAAAAAGTTAAAAGAAAAAATAATAATAATAATAATAAATTAAAATAAAGTTAAAACGCCGAAAAATCTTAAAGACACGGAGATTGACGAAAAAGGTGTTTGCCTACTAAGGTGATAGGTCGAACAGAAAACTATGTAGTAACACCCACGTCGAATAACGGAGAACATAAATAACAACAACAAATAATACTAATAATAATAAATGGCATATTGGAGATCGCGCCCTCTAGCGCTCTGCTTCAAGTCGGTGGATAATATTTCCCAGTTTGCGAATTAATCATTTTGTTGGCCGACGAGTCGTTCAATCGCGAACGACTCGTCGTAGCACGTACATAGTATTTGTTCTCGGACTATTGGAGAAATTAATTTAAACGAATAAAAATAAAATATAAAACATACACATAAAAAATATTGAAAACAATAATACAAAATGGAATAAAAAATAAAAATAAAAATATCAAATAAAAATAATAAAAGATAAACGTTAATAAAAGAATCGATCGAAGCGTAGAAACGAGATATATATCGGCGGCTCGTCCGGCTTCTCTGTAGTTCGCGAGACGTAAAATAACAATAATCGACGTAAAATAATAAAAAAAAAAAAAAAAAAGAAACAGTAAATACCGACGAGAAAAATACGAGAGAAGCTCGCGTCGTCTGCGAGCTCGCGAAATATTGCCACTTGCTTGCGAAACGAGGTAGCCCGTTCATCTTGAAAATTCATCTCGAAGAGAGAATTCGTTGACGCGCATAAAAAATAAAACGATAAAAAATAAATAAATAAATTTTAACGATAACGATAATGAATAATAATAATAATAATAATAATAATAATAATAACAATAATAATAGCGATAAAGATAATACGAATTTTGTTTATTGATTTTTGTTTTTCTTTCGCGAATTGTGAGATATAATTACATGTCTCGTGTGATATCTCGATCGTGTTGTGCCCGAAAGGCGCGTGATAAAAATCGAGCTTGAACGTCGTTTCTCCCCGAATTGCGATCTCTCCGTCGCCATTATTCGACAAAATTGACTCAGACACGATTTTCCCTTTCGTTTTTGTTATTCTCATCGTCGATAGAATCGTTCGCGAATGAAAACAACAAAAGTAAACAAATAAACGGATAAATGCTCAAGAAAAAATTCGCGCAACGACGATATGAGACGAGCGCGAGAAAATTTCTGAAAATCGACGCGACATCGCCGTCGGCGCGCGATCGAAATTTGCAAAATTAAACGAGGACGGAGAGCGGGGAGGGGGGCCGCAAGAGAAAAAAGAAAAGTCGAATAAAGAAAGTGAAAAAAACGGACAAAACGAAAATGTATTCGAGCTCTTCACTTCCAGACATCACTCGAGAAACAAAACAAGTCGTACTCGGAGTAAAACGAGTGTCAACGTTACATTGCTTTGCCGAATGTTTTTTTTCTAAGCCAATTGTATCCTCATCGTCGCTCGAACGTCTCGCTATTCTCCTTCGTGCACTTTCCAAGAAATTTTACATCAAAGTCGCTGCTAATTCCTACTCCCGGCATCGCGCTCAAAAATTTATCGACTTGAGAATATCATTGCTTCAGTTGCTCCGAAGTAATTGCCAAAAGAAAGCAAAAAAAACACGAGACACAATCAATTTGCGACTTTGGATCGTTGAAAGTCGGACATTCAAGTGTCAAAATTCGCTAAAGACGACTCGCCGTGGAAATTATGTATTTAAAAAAACAGATTGTGCCAAGATTTATACAAATCCGAGAGATGTTTCGTCTCGTGAAATGAAAATAGAGGAGGACAGAATGGGAAAAAAGAGAAAGAAACACTAAATTGCAAAGAAGAAATAAAACGCGAGGGGCGTGGCAAAATATTGTGGGTATTTTCCGAGCGAGAGACAAAAAATATTGTAAAATCGCTTGAATTATATTACATTACGTGTGAAACGTGCGAATCGATTCTTATCTATGAACGTCGAAAATCTGATGGCGCGATCGAACGGCGTGATATTTTCAAAAATCCAACGGTCGACTTGCTAACTTTTATTATCGACCTTAAATTTCCGAACTCGACGAATAAAAATAGGATTATCATTTTTTGTAAGTCATCAAATCCAGTGTCGAGCTCTCCTACTTCACGATCGAATAAATCATACTTCGATCGATACCCGACCGGATAAAAAAAAAAGAAAATCTTTTCGTCGAACCATCGAACTTTCTCATCGCCGTTATGAATAACGAGTCGCATTCTTCGACGTTCCACCGCTGCAGTTATTTTTTTCTTCTTTAATTCTTTTTTTCCCATACCAACCAATGTAACGCGTGAAATTTCCAAAATTGCGTCCTCGCGTCGTCGATTTAAGCCGAACGAAAAAAAAAATAATAAACAAACAAACAAAGTACGAAAAAAGAAAACAAAAAAACCTGCGATCGCCTCACACTCGTTCTCATTCGTTCTGCCTGTTCTTACATAAGGAAAATAAAAATCCGTTTGCTGTCTGATAGTTGTTAATAATGATAAATTACGTATATTGCATCGAGCGCTTATATATTGAAACTTTTACACACGAATGGCTGATGACTTGTCCGAAATACCCGAGAGAACAAAGAAAAACCAACAACAAACGTCGTCGAAGCGAGACGGACGAAGGGAGAATGAATTACGATTAAAATAATTATAACGATACGTAATCGCAAGAAAGCGCCGCCACCATCGCCAAACCTCCGAGCTGTACAAGCCAACGCCATTTTTACACGGATCTAGCCGTAGTACAGAAAATTGTAAAGCCCGTCGACGCGAATGAAGAATACGAATACGAAAAATCGAAAACGAGAAAAAAACATATATTTAAAAGCAAACAAAATAAAGAAACGGAAAACATTTACTACTAATTTATAGATAGTCGAGAGTCTGAGTCACCTGAACTAATTGCGAAATGCTCGTCTCGTGCTGACATTTTTTCGTCTCTCCGATTTACGCGCGCGATTCGTTAACGAAGCTCTCTGCGACCCTTTATCCCCCCCCCCCCTGAAACCCTGCGACTCAGCGTCTTATGGCCCTCCCGCCCACCCTCTCTTCCTAAAATGTGAAAAAAATAAAAATACACTCACACACTCATATACACACACAAAGAAACCAAAAGCCGAAGATCCGATAGATGAACGATAGAAAAACACACACACACGCACACAGCCACACACACACACACATATACACACACATACTTTAAAGAAAAAAAAGCTCTAAATTTAAACGGAACTATTAAACGTGTACCATTAAACATAATCTATACATATTTAAACTATTGAATGCTAAAATCATATTCGTATAAACAAGATGAAGAGGAAGAAGGAAAAAAAGAAGAAACAAAAGATATGAAAAAAGAAAAACAAAAATGAAATGAATAATCAATTACCGAATGTTAAAGAACTTAGCCTGTAATCGATTAGTGATGTAGTAGCGCTATGCCAAAGTAATTTAGGGGTGGTTCAAGGTAGTTTACTTAGTAATTTAGGGTCAAACTTTATCGAGAACACTTTCTCTCTAAACTAAACAAAAAAAACCTA
Source organism: Netelia virgata (assembly GCA_951802705.1). Classification (NCBI taxonomy): domain Eukaryota; kingdom Metazoa; phylum Arthropoda; class Insecta; order Hymenoptera; family Ichneumonidae; genus Netelia; species Netelia virgata. The sequence continues at coordinate 11,955,937 of OX637865.1, read as the reverse complement.
AATATCTCAAAACTTACCTACGAATTTTAAAAAAACAAAAAAAAACAAAACAAACAAACCAACAAAAACAGAAAGAAAGAAAGAAAGAGTGACGAGAGGGAACTGTGCTGGAAAAGTAAAGGAAGCCGATCATGAGGATCTAAATAATAAAACCAAAAACAAAAAAAAAACAAAAAAAAACAAACCAAAAAAACACTCTTCTATACTTTTATCTCCTATACTTCAAGAATCGTATGGTAAATTCGAGCACGGTTTCAGATCGACCGTTAATCCGGCCGCGAGGCGTTATACGATTGCGAAGCGTATTTTAAAACGAATCTTCCGTTAAATAATAAACCAACCACAAAAAAAAAACAAAAAACAAAACAAAAATATACGTTATAACCAGTTGATGAGAGTGAAGAGATCTGTTCTCTTGAAGAAGAAAAAAAAAGAAAAATAACGCTCGTGAGACGATGCAACGGAATGACTCACCTGTTTTCTCACTTGACTTTTCATTAATGCCTCGAGAACAGCCTGGTTTAAATAAATAGTAAATTCATATTGAAGGAGTATAAAAAGTAAAAAAAAAAAAAAAAATTTGTTATATTTCTATGCTGGGCTTTCTTTCGAGGCAACGTTGATTGATATGAGAATCCCTGTTAACTGGTGAGCACATAATCGCCGCATTGTAATATTATTAACATTATTACGTTATTATGAAATTGTTGAAATAAACGAAATGAAAATAAATGTCTTCCATTTGCTTCTATATTTATTCTCATTTACGAACCGATCGTGTATTCGCAGCTCCGTAGTTCTAGAACGAAAACAGGATACGTGGATATGTAACATGAAGTGAAATAATAATATGTCGGTATGTATGAATAAAACACGTACGTTATAGTATATTGTTATTATCATTATTATTATTATAACTTTATTAAAACTCGCACACAGCCGAATCGTATAAATTATACGAATTCTTCCGAATTGCTCGTTTCATTCCTTCTACGTAATTTAATTATTATTTAAATACATTTGTCTTACACTTTACGTAAAAGCCGCACATTTTTTGTCTTTTTGTTTTGTTTTGTTTTGTTTAATTCGTGCGTCGATTGTACGCTAATCGTTCATCTCGTTCTCCGTAGTTGGGTTCATATAATCTCGTCTTGTTACTCGTATCGATAATTATTATTTTATCGTGTAGTAACGAAACGATTTTTTGCTTTTCGTTTTTTTTTTTTCTTTTTTCTTTCTTTTTCTCCATACGTTCGGAAATCCGGCCAGGTGAATTACGAGAGCTTCGATTTACAAATCGTTCTTCGAAAGCATCGGGTAATCTAATGTATATATATATAATAATATATCGATAGGAATATTAATTATTGAGCTCTTGCATATGTAACGTGTATAAGTATGTTGTTGTTTTTTTCGGCGTACATACATACGTACTAACTGATAATATTTCGGATTTCGCGTTAAATAACACGATAATAATACATTTTTTGGTACATGTGGTGTAGAATTGTTTTATAACAAAATGTTGTTCACCGACTACATCCCGAGTATCGTTTTTTTCACCTTTCCTCTCTCCCTCTCTCTCCCTCGATCTATTTCTCGCTTGACTCCGCTATTAATTCCTAATTATTGTATTTATTGTAAGGAAGACTTGTCTCGAACTGTTTAGGGCTAACGATAACACAAGTGAAATTATAATAGAGAGAACACACCTCTCGCTTTCTCTCTCTCCTCTCTCTCTCTCTCTCTCTCTCTCTCTCTCTCTCTCTCTCTCTCTCTCTCTCTCTCTCTCTCTCTCTCTCTCTCTCTCTCTCTTCCTCTCTCTCTCTCTCTCTCTCTCTCGTGACGCACACGAGGTTTTACACAAAACTAGCCATTTGCTTTTTATTTACGTTGTAGACAATCTACTTGTTCGAAAACGCCCGAGATTAAACCAAAATATTCGCTAAACGCGCGAAGTTGAAAAGAATAGACGATCTTTTCGTCAGGACCATTTTTTTTTTGGGCGAAAAGAAATTTGGTAATTTGTATTTTTTTTGGAAAATTCGATGGCTTTTTGGTCAACAGCATGAAGAATTTTGACGATAAGGCTTTTTTTCTTCATCGTTGCAACGGGTCCGTTACAACTTCGCGAGTGTAGTGTCATTCTGTCTCGTCTTGTTTCTTTTGTTTATTTGTTTCTTTTCTATAATTTTGTGGGTCGCGTTTTTCATCTTCATATATAACAATGGATTAAATCAGTTTGTGAAATTCGATGGGCATGGAAGGACGGCGTTCCCGTGACAGCCGCATACTTCTTCGTCGTCTCATTCGCGTCAGCTCTCGACGATCGCTTGCGTGGAACATCGACGTTTTAAAAAATAATTTGCGTATTTGATCGATGGCGACGACAGACTAGAATTATTACGAGTTTAAGCACCATCGTTTGTTTCTTCTTTTTTTTCTTCTTTCTGTATCACTCAATACATACACGATTTACTATAATTATAATGATCGAGGAAGAATAATAGAGATTATGCAAAGGTATATCGTATATAGAAGAAAACAAATATGGAAGTGTGAAGTACGATGATCTATGACATGCACCCTTAGGAGTTGAATCTTTCTACCCACAAGGACCCATAGGAAGTAACTCGTATTTGTTTCTTTCTGTTTTTCTCTCGTGTGTGAACAGTGATCGGAATATTACGCGCGAGTGACGAGCGAACGATGTGAAAGATACGTACGTGTACGTACGCGATGCTAATTAATCGTCGTATAAATAGTGTCGATAAATAGCAAGTATTTGAAACGGTACAACCCCCTACGATTTCGGGATAGTCGTCATATACATATCACGTAATTTCTGAACACGCAGAATGCACCGTAATATTCTTTTGTTTTTCTTAAATCTTTTGAGCCTTCGAATCTGAACAAATGAATTTGATTTGTAAGACATGCGCGATTGTTGCTTCGATCCAACGCACGTTGTATCCGCCGGTTCATACGTGGGCTAAATATATATATATATATACATATCATATATATATATATATATATTTATTTTATTTCCTTATTCGTCATACCGACCCCCTTATTCGATGTCACGATATGAAAACAATTCAATCATGTTTTTAATTACTTCTTTGTTTTGTTTTTTTTTGCTTTCGTTTGTTTTTGTTACCGAACGTTAATTGTGTACTCGTACAAATTTTCACGTAAAAACTCGGTCCTTTCGCTAATCAACTCGGAAGCAAGATAACTGATTGCGCGTTATTTGTTATATATTCGTTATATAAAGGTGTAAAATTCGAGACCTTACTTTCCTCGGTAAATCTCTATAATATGATCTTGATCGACGTACTCGAAGATGTGTGGAGCGTCCATCAGAATGCCAATGGTACCACCGGTTGTTACGATGAAAAATATGTATAGTTGCAGCCGATCGATCACCATGGCCACGTATTTCCAATCCTCTCGAGTCTGTGGACGCGATGAAAACTATATTATCATCGTCATAATATTGATGTAATGATATTGATAATAATATTTTATCGTCAACAGCGTATCTGTCTAACAAGCTGACTTTACGACCTCGGAAATTCAGTTCGGGATGAAACTTCGCAGGTTAGTAGTATACCTCAAGGATGTCCACCGAGTAAAGTAGTAAAGCGCGATAGCCACGAGTTTCCGAGAAAAAGGGCTCTAAAGTTTTACGCGCAGCTCATATCCTCATCGACCTCTACACGATTCAAGAACAAAAAAGTGGCTGAGTTAGTAACGAACTCGCTTGCCACGCGGATGACCCGGGTTCGATGCTATCTCTGGGAATTTTTTTTTTATTTATTTGTTATTGTTTTAAAAATGATAACAACTTTTAAATAAAGTTAATGACCTAAAAATATGATGAATGAAATCCTAAATAATTTGTTTCTTTATAAAACGACTCTCACAGCTATTTAAAATGTGAATTAAAGATAATATTTTATTTCTTAAAAGTTGAATAGATTTTAATTTTGTTTTAATTTTAATGAAATGCAATTGGTTAATGCAAGCTTTCTGATGGAAGATAAATTTTAATGAATGTAAATAAAGTATGTTTTCCAACAAATCTTTTACATAAAGCTTGTTCGTATAAGCCATCTTTCTTTATAAATTGTACAAGATGTCCAAATATTTGTAGTTTTCAATGTTTTGATGATAATTATCATTCTGGGGCTTGTATGTAATATAAAACCCTGCTCGAAATTTTGTTATAGTGGTAATTAAAGTTTTAATTTACCTTCTTATAAGATGCATTTGAAATTATTCAACTTTTAAAAAATAACATACTATCTTTAATTCACATTTTAAATAGCTGTAACAGTCATTTCATAAATGAAAAAGATCATTTAGGATTTAATTCATAATATGTTTAGGTCATTAACTTTATTTAAGAGTCGTTATCACTTTTAAAACAGTAAAAAATAAATAAAAAAAAAGTTCCCAGAGGTAGCATCGAACCCGGGTCGTCCGCGTGGCAAGCGAGTTCGCTATTAACTCAACCACTTCGCTGTTCTTGCATTTTGTAGAAATCGACGAATATATCATCTGCGCGTAAAACTTTAGAGCCCTTTTTCTCGGAAACTCGTGGCTATCGCGCTTTACTACTTTACTCGGTGAACACCCTTAAGGTATATTACTAACCCGCGAAGTCTTATCCCGAGCTGAATTTCCGAGGTCGTAAGGTCCCCTTGTAAAAGCTAGGGAAACTAGACAGTTTTGTATCAACCCTCGTTTATCCTTGATAGAAAGATCAAATCCAGCGTCAAATATATATAATAATTTTTCATAAGTAATTTCGCACCTGTATATAGAGATCTTCGTTTCTAAGATGTTCAGCTATAAACTCTACAGCCTCGGCGGCTTTGCTAGCTTCGGGACTCAACAAAATCGAATCCGAGCTCTCGGAACCTCGTCTATCGCCCATTCCCTCGTTGCCGGTGTCAGCGGCGTTTGAACTTCCAGTTGTATGATGAGACTTACGATTGACCTTACAATTCGGATGATGAAGATCGGACAATTCCATGATTTCCATTTTCGATTTGGCCAGAGAGGTTGATAGATGCTTGGGTAATTCTGTCGGACTACCGGAATAAGTCGAGGCCGGCAGTGTTACGTTCGGTATTTCCATCATCCATCTGAGTCGTGTTTTCTTTGGTCGACGCATAAGCAATATCGTTGGCAAATATTTCAAAAATACTTTTCTTATCCATTGCGGCATTCTATGAGTTCTCGGCCCACGGAAGTTCCAATTTATTATTACCACCGTTACGAGAATACTGACGGTGTTCATGATGAACGTGAACAGCAGATATTTGGCTATGAGAGGCAGTACGAGAGAGGTCGGTGGCAATATTTTGCTCACCAAAAGGAGAAACACGACGAGCGAAAGAAGAATACTTATGCCCAGGGTCACTTTTTCACCGGCTTCGGCCGGTAAATAAAACACGAGCACGCAAAGAAACGAGATAAGTACTGTTGGCAGTATCAAGTTGACGGTATAGAACAATGTCTTTCTTCTGATAATAATGTGAAACGTTATGTCGGTCTCGGTTGGAAATTCGCTGTAAAATGTATTGAGGTAAGCGGGAACGCTTATTATGTCCCACGTACCGCTTTTCCAATAATCCGAGAGATCGACAAAATTTTTGTCATTGTAGAGAGCCAACGAGACTTGATCGCCGTTGAATGTCCACGAGCCGAATTTCATTATGCACATCTGCTGATCGAATGGAAAATACGTAACGTCGATCGTGCAAGAACTTTGATATATAGCCGGAGGAACCCACAAAACTTCGCCATTTGGATAAATCAGTACGTTGCTCTTGTAACGCACTTCGTAATTACCATCGGCGCTGTAAAGATTTATGAAGAAAAAACTACGATCAAGCGGACGAACACTTCGGACACAAAGATCCTTCGAGTGAGAAACAGTTTTTTTTTCTTACTTATTGAACAAGACTATGTCCGGTTTCCATACTTTATCGGGTGGCAATCTGAGCACTCCGATGCCACCGTACTCCGCCTCGTCCCATTGCAACTGATAATCAGTCCACACAAATCTCAGCCACACGTTGGATTTCATAATTTGATTTTTCTCGTTCTGCAAGAATTACTCTTACTTAGAAAATCTCAAGGGTACGATAGGATAATACGATTGACGTAAGAATAAAAATCAAACGATACGTCTTACTCAAAATGGGATCTGTCAAAATGAATACTTATCTTACCACATTGATGAGCTGGACAAAGGCAAGACCAAATTTAACGTGCACTTTTTCTGTCATATTCTGAACTGGTCTGATGAGTTTGTTGTATCCGCGAAAGAGATCGCGCACCAATCTTTCTTCATCTTCGGAACAGAAACCTGAGGGGAAGACGCATATTTTTTATTTATTTGACAACACGACGCGTACGAACTGTCACTTGCTCGAACATATTGTGTAATCGGCTAATCCACGTTTTAATCGCGTTGTTAAATATCTCACCGACACAAAATACTGTTGAAATAAGAATAAATCTGACGATCCTCGAGGAATAATACATTTCAGATGGAACCACCCCGAGTTACGAGGGTTGACTCGTTCTTTCGCCACAGGAAAATCAATATGAGAATAGTTTGCTTTGGGGTAGCAAATAGTAAGGGTGACTTCCTTCCTTGCCATCCGCGCTGGCGCGTCGGTGACGGCGCAGTACACGTCGAAATTCTCGGTGGGACAATTTGGGTCGGTTATGTTGGACCCGAAATGAGGGTTGTGCAGTTTATTGGGGTAAGGGTGATCTTGTATTTTTTCGGGGTAATAATAGTCGCGTATTTCGTTGGAGCGATGGGGATCGAGAACGCCACTGCCGTTGAATTATAAACCAAAAATATCATGAACTTAAACAGTCATTGCGTAACAAAAAATTTAATCTAGTAATAAATCAATGAATTTTATGAAACTTCGAAAAATCGACTTTTCGCGGATCTGTATCTACGTTCTCGTTCGTCTGACGGGTAATTTGCCGAGTAAGTTTTTGAAGAGCTTGCCAAGTCCTAGAAAATGACTCCAGGTCCATCTGGATACCTCAATTTTTTGAGCCCTGGCAAAAGTTTGTGAAACACGATTCTTCGATCTAAAGGGACGAAATTATGTTTCACAAAGGTGACCTTAGAAACGCAGTCTTTCGTCGGGTATTTTTCCATACAATGATAAAATTACAATCATTTCGCTAACACTTAATAATTAATAGGCAAAAACCTGAAAAAACAGTGAAAAATCACGCTTTTTCGAATTTTTATCTAGCTATATATCGATATACGTACCGATCGTGTCAAAAATTGCCGCCAGCGCAGCGCCACCTGAGGTTCAAAACCAACCGGTGTCACATCACGCGTTCTTTAATCGGCATTATTTACGTGTATTTTCGCAAGTCCGAGGCGAAATATTGACTTAGGAAAGAGTACATAAACGTAGGTCCAAGTTCCAGTGGCCAATCGAAAAGTTTTTCCATTGTCGAGTCATAATCGCTGGTTCGTTTCATCCGGCAACCCACGAAACGTCGCTAAAGGGTAAGCAGGATTAAACACGAGCGAGATCGCATCCCTATTTACATTCTGTTAGCTGCAACGTATAAATAACGAAGGTTTAATGAAGGGAATAATAAAAAATATACAGTTTTGAAAAACACATGTGACTCCTCTTTTATTCACACTCACACACGGTTCGTCTTTTGTATTATAATCGCTTTTTGTTTATACACAGTACATCTCTTTGGTCGCGCGCGTTTCTACATTCTATCGGCAAGTATCTCGAAACAAAATTTTTGTTTTCGTCTCTCCCTCCCTCTCATACACGCACACACACATACCAGCAATTTCTCATGTTTTTTTTCTTCGTAGATTTCGATTATTCGCCTCTACAGAGTACCAGAAACGATGATATATATATATGTATGTACTCAATAAATCGTGTGGGGATCGAATGTTGTTTTCTTCTTTTGCAGAGTCGACAAGAAAGTGAGCGTTTTTTGAAAAACAACTGTTCGATCGCAAAAGCGTTTTGTCGAGAAAACGCTTTCGGATCGCAATGCCAGAGAGGTTATGTACCTTTTTCCTCTACCTTTCTTACTTTTAATCGTTTGCTGTATTCTTTCTCACTCGAAGCTGTCTTGTCTCGATTCTCAGTAAAGGGAATTCATCATATATGTGTATATATGTATATAGGAGGCAATTTTTATAGTCAGCCATTTTTTCCCCATCTTGTCCACACGTTTCCTGTTATTTTCCTGAAATGTACTTTATGCGAGTTTTAACAAAAACCTCTTTATTCATTAGTTTTTACGTTATATTTTGTTCTTCATCTTTAGTTATATATTGTGGATATACTAAGTCGCACAAAAATGAAATCGAGGCAAAAATTGCGCGTATTTTCTCTTGTCTTTTTAATCCAACGGTACTTTTGCGTTTTACTTAACATTTGTAAATCATACAATATTTTTCGAATTGTGACAAAAAAAATTTGGTACAAACGTCTTTACGTTATGGAAATAGAAAAATCGTATCCGAGTGAAAAGCCATGGAACGAAAAATTATTTACAAATACGATATTTTAGTTTTAGGCATTTTTAATAAATTCTATACCAATTTAATAAAATTGATAAAAGAATATTTTCAAGTGAAATTTTTCGATTTATCTATAAAAATTGGGAGAAAAAAATGGCTGAAGCTCGCGAAGAACGTCCCATATACAAATACGTGTAACGAATAATGAATGAAGGCAACGACACAGGCTCTTTTTGGAAAAGTGCAAATTTATTTCGATCGTGCAGCGATGACCTTTTGTTTTTTTCGGTTTTCATACTTTTTTTGGTTAACAAGGCGAACACTTTCCAAACAACGACGACCCCGTCGACGCGATAGAGCGTGACTAAAGCGAATCGTCCGTCTGAATTTCGTTATCATTTTTTCCCACTTACTCTTTCTCTCGCACGTACAGGTCTTATACGAGATTCGTTTCGAGCATGTTCCTTTGATCGATTATCGGGTGTGAATCAAAGCCAAAATAGTGTAATTATAATCGTAATAACAGTAACATGCAGCTCAACAATTTCTTCTCACGTATCGGATATATAGAACACGCGTTCGACTTTCTGATTTATGTTTCTTTTCATTTTTCGACGAGTCTCGTTTGTGGAAATCTATCGATCTACGCTTCAACTTCGTTCTTTCTTTTCTCTCATGATTTTATCATTTTTTTCCCACCTCCTTCGTTTCATCGCTTATCGATCGTTCGAGAGTATTTTCACCTCGCGATTTCGGTAGAGACAAAATTTCACACCGTATTTCGCGCGCTTCTAACACGCTTCGTCGTCGTCATTATTATCGTCATTTAGGACATTACGACTAGATGACTAAGATAATGGGAGTGGAGGAAGGGGGTCAAGCATACAAAAATCAGAGAGCTTTACAAAGATTTGTCTCTTTTTGATTACAAGTCTCGCGGAACATTTTCGTTAGGAATTCTATTCGGTTTCTGTTTTTTTTGTTTTAGCTTTTTTCTGTTTTTTGTTTATTTTTTCGCTTCAACACATCGAGAAAAGAAATTGGTTTCATTTGATTCAAATTTTCGATCCATTCCGATTTTGTCGCTTCTTTCCTTTTTTTTCCTTTTATCGAATAAATTTCAATTTTCCCTTGTTCTCTCACTATCGCGCTACGCGAATATCTCACCGCGATATACAAACGTTTCACACGTATCCCCCACCTCGTGACTAATCGGTGGTCGTGTAGCTAATTTTTTTTTGGTTTACTTGTTTTTTTTTTCTTTCTTTTTTTGCCTCTTCTCTCTTGTAACTCTAATTGTAATACAAAAAGCACATTACACGAGCGTAGAACGACTTTTTTTCTCGCATCATCGCCGGAGGATTTTACACGCGTGTATATCGTATATTTAGATCGGACGAACGATACGAATCGTGGTTAATAATGATTGTTCTTGGCGTGTTGTTATTATTATATTGTTCTTTGTTTTTGTTTTTCATTTTTCTGTTTTGTTGACAATTGTCCGTGGTATGACCTAAGATCGTCGACGCGCTTGCGCTTTTTTTTACCTGCGAGCGATTTTTTGTTTCAATTTCGTTTTTTTTGTTTTGCTTTTTCGTTCCACCTTTGCTCTCGCCGCAACAATTAATAAACGTAATAATAATATTAATAGTACCTATCGTAGGCTAAAAGCGCATTAAATTAGATAAAACTTTCGTTCTTCGACTTCACCGTCACCGTGTTTGTTTTCTATTTTTGTTTTTTTTTCTCGTTTCATTCGATCAAACATTTTTCCAATTTTTTCTCTCACATTTTATACCCATGCGTACAATAATAATTCGCCGGAATAAATTTCCCGGTAAATACTACGTTATCGTTAATAGATCTCTCTCTCTCTCACTCGTTTCTATTTTTTTTTCCTCTCGTCGTTTAAATCGATTAACTTCGATCACATTAAATGATAAATTCTAAAATTTCTTATCGTTATTACGTAATTTTAAGTAAAAGTGTACAAACTCACGTAGTCCCGCGAGTACACTCTGATCTTTTTCTCGTCGTATCTTTTGTTTGTTTATTGAACTCACGTCGCATGCGACGTTACAAAGGGGAGGGGAAACGATTTTTTTTGTTTTCTTTTTCTTCTTTCTTTCTTTCTTTCTTTCTTTCTTTCTTTCTTTCGAGGGAGAGTGAGAGACGTGGCACGAGGTTGGGATCAATAATATTTGTCAAGCAAGCTCACTTTGTTTTACAATTTTTTTTTGTCTTCTTCGTCTTTTCTTCTTTTGGCCACTCTTGCCTCTCGTATTTTTTCCCCTCTACGCTATAATTACACCGATCATCCTTACAAATCTAAGTTTATCATTATATTGCAATTGACATCCGTTTATTTATACAATGTTGTCATGGTTGGGTTCGTCAACGAGAGAAAAGAAATTTCAACGAGAAAACAAAATATCGTTGGTGAAGCTGCGAATGATCGACGGGAGATCGATTTTTTATGGTTCGTGAAGTATTGATTAATTATTTTTTAAAACCATTTTTTGTTGCTTTTTTCGTTTGTTTTTTTCATCGATGATTCGTGATTATGATGCGAGGAAAATAACGAAGCTGTCTTTCGATTTGTATGAGACTTTCGAGAGAGTTTCTGAACGAGAGAGCGTAGGCACTTTTAGAAAAATGAAACGCTAGTATTGAGGAACGATGTGATTCGGAATGATTATCAAGCACAGCGAGAAAGATCGATTTATTTAGCTGAAACGAATGTTGCTTCGTTACAAATAAAATTGATCTTATAAGTCCGAATAAATGTACCTTGATCCAAAATAATATTTATCGCGTACGAACGACTTTTGTTCGGCCCGAATTAAAATTTGTCCGACACGCGATAGCTGCGTTTTCCTAATTTTCCCGAACGATCGACATTTCGAGCCAAAAGAAAAGAAACCATTCGATAGTAGTAAAGCGCATAATCTTCATACAACGTCGATCGTTTTCTTATCTCTTGTGTCCGAAATATCGTTCGTTTCTAAGATCGCGAATCAAATGTTTCTCGAACACGAACGAATTTTTCTTCGTTCAAAAAACTTTGATCGTCATAAAGCAAATTTATTTTTCTCGATGCAAGGAGATACGATCGTGAGACATGTTTGGCTAAAGCGTAGAGAGCCTGACAGTTTTTTTTTTTTTTTTCGTTTTATATATTTTTGTTTCTTTCTCTTTCGTCTTAACCGATAATTTTGCGAGAATGATCCGTCGTATGATAATTAAATCCGAGTCCGTTCGATTGCCGTCGTGTCCTCCAGCGCGCGTATCACCTTCGAAATTCTATTTCGTTAACGACTGGTATATTTTCAATCTATACCGATTAATTGCTTTTCGTTTCACGTTTAATATTACCTATCCGATCTATCGTTGACCGTTTCGTCACCGTTCGTTCTACTTTTTTTCACGAATGTCCATCGTTCGATGATTCTCGTCACTTTTTTCAATCAATTTTTCCTAATACCTTAGATATTTCTATATTACATTATACTCTCCATCGTCTCCGTCCGTCTTCGCTCCTCTCAAAATACTTCGTCCTTCTTTCCCACACTTTACCCCTCGCCGGCTCTTGATCCATTTTCTTATTTTCTCTCACTTCTCGAGTATTTCGCGAGCCTCTCAAGCAAAATATCGTAATAATTTTCTACAATTACATATTCCCCGCATTACAACGACTAGTACGTATCGCGTAAATTTCTTTTTCCTTTGCTGGATCTTCTTTTTTTGCGTTTCGCGTGAACAAAAAAAAACAGTAAAAAAACGAGAGGGAGAAGGATCGTCGATTCGAAGCTGTCTCTCTTTTTTTTGTGTGTGTCTGTATTTTTTTGTTTTTTCTTTTCTTTACCGTATAAATACGCGAATCGTAATAGGCCGTTCTCGACTCTCGCGAGATTACCGAGTATGCACGAGTCGTTCCCTCGTCGGCACAGGGCTAATTTCCCTCGCGCTTTCTCGAAACGAATTTTTTTCTTTTGTTTTTATTTTTATTTTTTCATAATCAAAAGCGACGATGCGGGTTTTTAGAGCAGCAGCAGCAGCAGCAGTAGCAGCAGCAGCGTGCGGATGAGATCGCAAAGCGAGGTAACGTCGAGCATAGTTTTCTCGTTTTTGTCTTTTTTCTTTTTTTTCAATGACTCGTCGTTTTTCTTCATTTTCAACTCCGTTTCTCGTTCGTTCTCGTAATTATATTTCCGGGACTTGGCACTGTTATTGTGAAGCTTGGAAAATCTTGTTTTCTTTTTTCTTTTGCAATTTTTTTTTATCCTTTTTCTGTTTTTCTTTTTCCTTTTTCTGTGTGTAATTTTCTTCTTCTCTCTCTCTCTCTCTCTCTCTCTCTCTCTTTCTTTCTTTCTTTCTTCATCTCTTTGTCCCTCATTCGTCGCGTCGCGCACACCACGGTACAAATTATACTTCGGGCAACGCGGATCATCGGATTATTTCTCGTCTCCAGCCTGGTTGTAATTGTGATCAGAATAGGCCGAGCTTGGTCCTGAGAAAGTCCTTGATCGGACCGTAGTACTGATTCTTTAAGGCAACCATTTCGGGAGTCTTGCGAAGGCTGTTGAATACAGTCGCGTCCGTCTCGAATATAATAACGATTACGATGAATAGTACGACTATCGTGAGCAAAAAGGCCGGTATGAAGAGCCTGACGATCTGTATACTGTGCTGTTGCTGCTTGGTACGACCGTCGCGTCGCGACGTGGACGGCGATGATTTTGGTGTATTGCCGCTACCGCCGGCTTGAAGACAGAGCTTTGCATTTTGTAATTTTTGCATCTTTGGCACTGACGTTATCGTCCGACCGTGCGTCTTGCCGCTCGCATCGACCAACTGGCTCTCCGAGGACGAATGATCGAACGAGTCCCTGAAGAAATAGTCGTTCGTCGCATCGCCGTCGCGCTGGCCAACTGCGACAGATAGAAGAAAAAAAGTAAACAAAAACAAATATTTCGATCAGATAGGTTCGACTTTTTTTTTCGTTATTTTTTTCTTTCTTATCTAGTCGAATTATCATCGTTTTAATTTTTTCTTTAATTTTCGTTACAGTTACGGTACACGGACAACGAGCGTCAGCTCTCTCATCCCTTGAAAAAATTCTCTCGACATACGAGCGATCATCTATAATATGTACAAATTTGCTTTTGTATTTGCTCGTGCTCTTGTCACGATCGAGCAAAGAAGTTCTTATTTTCGTACAAAATCGGGTGAGATTGTAAGTGGGGCGAGGTTAGAAATAGTAAAAAAAAAAAAAAAAGAAAAGAAAAGAAAAGAAAAAAAGGATTTTTTCGAAATAATTAAATACACGTATTGAGAACGACGATAAGGTGGATATCGGTAGTGCGTGAGGGTGAGATCGAGAATGCATGCAAACCATTGTCACGAACATCTCATTCGGCCATCTATCAAACACGTGTGTGACGATTACGCGTGGGAAGATTTACAAATGATAAAGTGCACGTGTGACTGTGTATTACGATGCAATATCAAGGATAAACAAGGCATCGAGATTATTATTATTATTATTATTATTATTATATTCTTGGGCTATATATATATATATATAGCCCAAGAATTCTCGTTGTCCCGCGTTCGCCATTGTGGGTTCGTCGCCCAAGCCGAAAACGGCAGTATATGTGCCACTGCATACCGCGTAACACGAATGAAGAAAAGGTGTGGAGACCAATAGTCGTACGAAGACACACAATCGAGGTCAAAACTTCGACCTTGGTTGAAGGTCAATCCTTTAATTTTGACCTTGAACGAGGTCGAGGCGTAAAGTTTAATCTTCGACGAGATCGATATAAACAAGCGTTGACCTTAGACTCGGTCGAAGTCGAAAATTTCACCTTGGACGAGGTTAAAGTTAAACGATCGTCCCTAGACACGGTCAAAGTCGCAAAGTTCGACCTTAGGCGCACGAACGTAGCCTGAAATTCGACCTTAATCGGCCTGAACGTCTGAAATTTCATCCTATACGAGGGCAAAGTTGAAAATTTGAACCTAGACGAGGTTGCGTTTTGAAAGTTTGACCTCGGACGAGGTCGGAGTTTAATATCGAACGTTGACGAAGGTTAAAGATCGATCCTCGAGCACGTACGAGGTCGAAGCTGTTCGCGATCAGCGATTCTTCGGAACGTTCGACGGGAAAAACAGGAAGTAGAGAGAAAGAGAGACAGATAGAGAGAAGAAGAAAAAATCGACAATAACCGAGTTCGCGACGATACGCATCGGGTATCCAGCTTACCTGCTGATGACGAGACGTCGTCGTCTTCGGGCCGAAGACTCTTCGTACGTTCGATCGTACCGTTCCTAAGGTCACTCGTGATTATTCGCGGATCGGCTCGAGGCTCGAGGCTCGTTAAGGTCGAGGTCTGCGTCGTAGTCGTAGCGAGACTCGTGTAACCGTTAGAATTGGCAAAATTTTCTTGGCGTTCGGCAAATTTTTTCATTTTCGTTTTAACGCCGGCGACGAGGCCGTTCGTCGCCGCGCGACGATAATCCGTCGTATCGCACGAGCTTACCTGATCGTCCTCGTGATTAATGACAATCTTACGATTTCCATTGCTCGTCGTCGTAGTCGCCGTCGTCGTTTGCAATATCGACGAATTAATACCGTTCTGCCTCGTCGTACCTTCGTTTCCGTTCATCATCGAGTAATTCGTTTTTTTGATCATCTTTTTCATTGGCGCTCTCGACGTTTTGATTATCAGCGCGGTCGATCTCAAAATTTTCGGACTCTTGTCCAACTCGTGAATCTTCCGACGTATCAAATTATCGATGTTCTCGCTCGTTCCCGTCAGCTCATCGCTCCCTATCACTATTCTTCGATTCCACGTCTGTTGACGCGGGTTCGTCGCGTTCTTTTGACTTTTCTTTCCACTTTCGTAATTTCTCGCGTCATTCGTTGCGACCCTCATACTTTCATCTTCGTCGTTGGCACTCGCATGCGTTTCATTTTCATCTTCTACGGCTATAAGGAACAGAAAAAAGAAAAAAATATGGCAAAAACCAAATGAAGAAGGTTCGAAAAAGCGAGAAAAAGAGAGAGAGAGCGAGAGAGAGAGAGAGAGAGAGAGAGAGAGAAAGAGAGAAAAGAGAGAAAAATCGAAGAGAATATACAGAAAGATAAGCGATTTTTACGTATGACGCTCCGTTGTGGTCGCGTCAGCGCTTTTATAATTGCTACGTCGAAATAAATGAATAAAAAATAAAAATCAAATATATAAGGCAGAATAACGAATCTCATTTACATGCAATCGTTTGTCCATCGACATTTTTGCTGGGAATTTTGTTAAAAAGACAAAGGCAAAAAAAATACTCAAAAAAATAATAAATAAAAACAAACGTTCAGAAACAAAAAGAAAATCACTACGAACGAAACACCGAAAACAAGCGAGAGAATCTAAATATGGACGGTTAATTTTATCGTTTTCCGGTGAATGGGTCACACATGGAAAAAGAATGTCGTATAGCGTAGAGAAGGGGTGAGAGAGAGAACGCGATACCGATGTTCTTGTACAATTTTTGTTTTTCTGTCTGATAAATTGTCATTTTTTTAAACGAGCATAGCAGTATTATATACGATGTATATATAATATACACATTTATATAAATGTATACATATATATATACACACATATAGATATGAAATACAGCGACAACGAAGCTCTCGCGCCTCTGAGCAGCGAGCTCTACATTTATATAGATATAGACTTTTTTTGTTATCGAAACACACATGAGACATTTCACGATACTTCAGCCATCGAATATTTTAAAGACGCGCCACGAATCCTTTTGTCACTTAAAGAATATATGTTTTTACATTAAAATATTGCTTTTCATATTTATGAATTTTATGATGTTTCTTTTATTTATTTTTTTTTTTCAAGTTGTAGGCACGAGTTCGAAAATTTGGGTGGCTGAAATACGGCCTAATGTGTTAACTGCGTAATGTGCAGAAAAATCAGCGGGGCGAGTTCGATTCCAGCATTATTCAGTTTGCATCTCAACCATTTGGATGGCTTCCAACTCGTCCGGGCTACATTTGCTTATGCTCTATGTATCGCTCTACGCGTGTTCGTACCAAAAAATTCTACGTATGTATATATATATGTAACAACCACTATTATCAATATTTATTCAACGGCTCGTTGAGCAAGCATCAAGCGACCGAGAGCAGAAGCAAAATCTCCGGTAAGCATATCGATCATCGAGTATCGTTTCTAAAAATGGCTACGAGTGGAATAATAAAATAACGATGTCGAATATTTGCGTCGACAATTTGATTAACCATAAAAAGAATCGATCGAAACGAAATTCCGAATGTTACTTTTCTTTATAAAATGATTATTATTATATTAAATCATTCGTCATTATTTTGAGTACGAAAAATTATTAATATTATTGTAATGAATATTTGTGTAATTAAAAACAAATTTGTTTTTTATTATTATTTTTATCATAAAATAACAATTTCAATAATATTTGTAATTATTTCATTTTATTATTATTATTTTGTGACAAAATTAATTTTAAACGATACTTTCATTTATTCGATTTGTTTCCATCGCTTCTGCACCGCGAACGAAAGTACCAAGAAGCCAATGAAATTAAACTTATTCTCTATCGTAATACTGACGTTTATTAAATTTGGGCATCACACACAATTCATAATCGGGTGTATAAAACGCGGACAGCGACATTTGACGTTTAACAGATGATTGAATAACGTATACGTAATTTGTACCAACCGTTCTTTCTCTTGGCGTGTATCTCTTGGTCCTCGGAGACGGTCTCGAGGAGTGGCAGAGTGTTGTCAGGACAATAGGGCGAACTCAGTGGCACGGAACCGCCACCGTCCGACATTCCAGCACCGTCGAGGCCCGAGCTGTGGCAACTTCTGGGTAAACTCGAATATCCTGAAGAGACAAATTAAACGTCACGTAGATTCTTATCGGTGAAATAATATTTCCTCCTCAAAGATAGAATGATAAATGAAGCATTAAAATTTAATAAATCAATGAAAAATTTAATATCGATTAATTAATGTTTTTTCTCATTACAAAAATGCATTAATTTTTCGATAAACAGCAAGTTTATAATGATAAAAACGTATAGATAATTCGAGGCAAAATCGTTTCGCTGGAATTCTTTCTTTAGACTAATAATTTTATTTTATCATTTTTGTTTTAAATAAATTCTTTAAACTCACGAATCTCAACGAGATCCTGACTCGGTGTGCTCGGCGTTGCGGGCACACTGCTAGCTTTTCTTCTCAGTCCCGTCGTCTGACAGCGTTGTATCGGTGGCTCGTCTTTTCTAAGCGGTGCCGATTCCTCGAGAACTTCTCTCTCCGTTCGTCCCGTGTACTTAAACTTGGTGCCCCAGGAAAAAATCGATCCCCCGCTCACTACCGGCGCGTCCGAGGCTCTCGGCAATCTGTAGGGGCAAAAGAAAAATATCGAAAATTTTTCATTAAACGTGCATTATGCGAGATTCCCCTCGATCGCTATTTTTTTTCCTCTTTTCAACCCTTTGTAATAGTTTCGACCTCGATCGCAGAGGAAAAAAGCGAGAGAGTGCAATCGCGAGATAAGAGGAGACCATTTTTCTCCATTTATCTACGAACGAGCCTCAAGGGGTCGCAAGGGTCGTAAAAAAATCAATTTCAATAATGGGAATTTTAATCGCCTCTTGAAGATAATAATAAAAAAATATAATAATAATAATAATATTAATAATAACGAGCATAACAAATATATTTATGAATTATCGATAACAATTTTAAAAAAAATGACCAACCATTTATTTTTAACGATCGTGTAACGATCGATAAACATTGTAACATTTTTCTGCCCCTTTATAACGCGCTTGAACAGGCCATGAACTATAATTTCGCGTGTATTATCATGACCGTGTACAGAAAGCCAACCGATTTCGGAGGAAAGTATGCAGCCCCCCTATGTAATAAATGATATGACATAGAGCAGGGGTAAAGTCGGGGGTGGTGTCAAGCCTGACCAACTCACCACGATAAACAAAAAAAAATGAAGAAGTAAACTAAAAAATAGGTCAAACGATTTTACATACGCGTGTTCGGTGAGATATTTATGCCGATCGTAAATCAGCTCTCGGTGCACGCATGGGTGAAGGGCGTGTGTATGGAGACACACACGCACACATACGGGCGAGAGTCGAGTTCACTTAGTTTCGATCTCGACATAGGTATGTATATAGATTTATTATTACCATTCGTACGACCGCGTAGTGTATATACCCCGGGTATGAAATGCCCCATATACCCCGAGTATATGGGGCATTTCGTGAGATTTCCGTCACAACAACAAAATTCATCCTAATCCGATGGAAAATGAACGAACGTTAGTTTTTCGTACGAAAACTCGTTCTCGTACGAAGCACGAGATTCTTGTTATCGTTACGTTTCTCTTTTAATCGACGATAATATTCGTCTCGCGAGACGCGAAAAAATAAAAAGAATATATTTTTTAATTAAATTAAACAAAAAATCGGACAAAGCTAAAAAGGAAAGATTGTCAAGTTTTCGTACGTATGAGCTTACAGTGTACAGCTGTTCTATTTCGCAGCTGTCTGACTTTTATTAGACTTTTTTATGTCGTACGTTGATTTTTTTTTTTTTTTCGAGTGACCGAAGTGAAGGGCCACATCCCATGTATATATAGGTATAGTGCACGTTCTATATTACATAAGGGTATGGCAGATGCACGTGGCGCCAGAATAAACGCAATATGCAATTTTGACAGAGAAAAATACGTCGGATGAAAAAGTATATACCTACGTAAATATATATATATATACATATATATATAATCCCTTGAACAGAAGCGATGCCACTTTTATGTCGGAATATAAGCTCGCTATGTACACCTACACGTCTAATATACAGTTATATAAAAGGAGAATAAGACGGGGATACAGGGAGAGAGAGAGAGAGAGAGAAAAAATCTATCGGTGCGAAGGAACGAAGAGAGATTAATGTGCTGAAATTTTTTTGCCACCCTCCGATACGCCCAGCGCTCATGCCGTGCCACTTTTTCTCTTTCACACTTTGACTACCGTTTTCATTTAAACGTGAGAGAAGGTTCGGGGATGAAGAGAAAGAGATAGAGCGAGAGAGAGAGAGGGAACGAACAAAAAAAATATAAATGAGACAGTGGTAGGGGGTGAATATGAAACGAGACGCGAAGTTTCCAGCGGAATAATTCCTGATACGCCGGTGCGAGAATGAGGAAGGGAAAAAAACGAAGAGAGGTATACGCGTAAATGAGACGAGGCAGATGAGAACGGTGTACTTATGCACCCTCATTCTCTCTCTCTCTCTCTCTCTCGCCATCGCTCTCTGTTTCTTTCTCTCTCTCTCTCTCTCTCTCTCTCTCTCTCTCTCTCTCTCTCTCTCTCTCTCTCTCTCTCTCTCTCTCGCCCTCGCCCTATCTCTATCTCGCTCTTTTCATTGCACGCACACACCCACTTTCGATGCTCAAGTACACCCTCGTCGACTTTATTGTTTGGATGACAGCCAAACGCGCGCACGTATACTTCTCTATCTACTCTCTCTCTCTCACATAACGTAACAATGCTCATGCATGTTCTATACGCTTCCTCTCCCTCTCCCTGTCTCCCCCTCCGATACTCTCTCTCTCGCTCATTTCTCAACGCCGACTGCGATTCTCAACAGGTCATTTTCCTTCGTTCGCGGGCGGTATGTTCAAATATCTCGAAAAAACAAACGGATCAGCAAAATTTCGATGGAAATTTACAAAAAAAGACAAAAAAAATTATTTTCATTCCTTGAGACTTTTCTTTCATTTTGATTTTCGTTCTCGACGATCGCACAGGATTCGTAGCACGACGAGATCTCGCGAGGAATTATTTCCCGTGAGAGAAATTTTGATGAATTATTTAGAGATACTGCGTCTGCACCACTTAATTAAATTACTAAATTAATTAACGGGATGGCGAGTTAATGCTGAGCAAAAATGAACGAAAACGACGGGATGGGTGATCGTACGTTGAACCTTATGAAATATTCGGCGGACGAGGTTGAACCGACGATTTCGAGGGGTAGTCTCGTATCTTGGGTATATATACGTATGCGTCGTAAACTCTTTCCCCCCGAGGATACGGGATGAATAAATCGAATTTTGTTACTCTCCGGCCCAATCGGAAATAGGCCACGTTATAGAAAGTTTCGGATGCCGCGAATTTAAAGCTAGCGCCCGAGTAATATCGTTCGACCGACCGACTTCTTCCCTAATTGGTTACCTTCTCATTTATCGTCGAAAACGAAATTATTGTTATTATGATTGTTATTACTATTAACTATGATTATTATCACTATTCCTATAATAATAATGATTAGGATTATTATTATTATCATTGTTATTGTTTTTATTATTATTATTATTATTATTATTACTCCTTTTGGTCGAAATTATCGAATAATAGTTTACTTTATCTTTCGAGCTCGAAGTAGGTCTCTATTTTTTTGTCGCTTTATCGTTCGAGTTTAATGTCGAAATAATTGCAACGCGAAAAGATGGAATATTCCACATGGAGTTAATTATAAAATGGACAAACCATTCGGAAATAGGGCTCGCAGTCGCGAGGATCGCGTGTACGCGAACCCACCGTTCGATATATCCAATTAATCACTCGTTGTCCGCCCTTCCGTGGTTTTCGTATCTCACACTGTTTCTCTCTCTCTCTCTCTCTCTCTCTCTCTCTCTCTCTCTCTCTCTCACTCTCTCTCTCTCTCGATAGCGTTATCTCGATTTGCGTGTTCCCGATGGAACAACGAAATATCGAAAAATCGGAAATATCGTCGACTGACTCTGTTCATTCCGTCCATATAAATCGTTCTTTCTCTCTCTCTTTCTCTCTCCCTCTCTCACTCTTTCTCTTTCTACCACTTCTGTTTTCCAGGTTACTTTATACATCGATAATGTATTAAAGGGGCACTAAATACGCGAGACGTACTACAAAAGTGTGAGGATTCTATGATAGCTCGTCCATACTCACGTGAAGAACAGCATCTGCTCGATTGCGCATCTCCACACGTGACGACAGTTCGATCCGGTAGGACACTTAAAACCGACGGTGTGCTTTTTCTGAAAATTGCGTCATACAAAGAAAAAAACTCTCTCTAATACAGCCGAAAGAAAAAACATCTAAATTACACACGAACGATAATTACGCCGAACTTTTCATTTTTCTTTAGTTCTCGTTTTTACTACGGACTAATTGTTCGACGTCGAGAAAAAAAAAAGGAATCGTTTGATTTCTTTGTTTTCACATCCTAAATGGAATGGGATCGAATTCAATGGAATTTAAGAACTTTCTATTTCATTCAGATTTACTTTATTTCGATCGAGACGAATTTTGTCAATTTTATTACGCAAAATAAATCGAATTAATCAATTCATCGATTTTCTTTTTTCTCGATGTCGTTCGTCTGCTTTTATATTAGTCGTATGCGACTGCGAATCTAGGATATTCGTTAACAACAATGATTTCTGACGGTGCTCTAATATTTTAGCTGGCTTGATAAATTGATGTTTGAATCTATCAATCTTCGAGGAAAATTTAATTGTCGGAACGTGCGATTATCACGAGAAGACTCACCTTCGTTCTCAAATCCTGGAGCGTGATAAAGTGGCGGAAAGAAAAAAAAGAAACAAACAACGGGATGATTAATCGAAATTTTTGTCACGTATTTTATACGAGATATATCGATAAAAATTGATCGATAACAATTTTTACGTAGATTTTAGGTTTAGCTAGATTTTAGGTAGCACACCCTCGAAAAACGAAGTATACCCATTGGGCGAAAAGAAATGACGGGGACGATTCGATGCCGACACTCGCTCGATCGCAACTGCATTCGTTTCCGTTGGAAAGCCGAGCGAGCTTAGGTATTCGTAATCTTGTAAGTGAACTAGAGTCGCGGTCAGGAAGGCCTATACATTGTCTCTATTGACTGGCTTGGTACCTTTTCGAGGCCGGATGTTATCGATCCCCGCCACGATTGCCTAGACTTTGCAGCCTTAGATATACATATTATATGCCCAATATAGCCTCGTCACAGTTAGCACTGTCGCCGAGGGATGGAAATAAAAGGCAATAAAAAACAAACGACTTTGAACAATAATTATTCAACGACACGATCACGAAATAATCTTCATTATTTAATAATCGTATCTCTAACAAAATTGTTCGATCAAAATACTTGTTATATTATTAAATAAGATAATTAGAACGTTCGTCGTATTCTTTACAATAAAAAAAAAGCTAATGTCAGTTTTGTTATTCGAAAGTTGTTCTGTTTCTTCTTAAATTAATTATAGAAAAATGTAAAAATGCGTATCTATTCGAGTTTTATCAAAGCCTGGACAGCCCGAGCGACGAATTAGTTGGTATCAACGCAACGATCAAGGTATAAAAGTGTTCAAATGAAAATGCGCAGCCTCACCTCGTTTATCGTCAGATGAACAATGAACATTTTGCCCTCGTAGTTTATCTTTTGAACCTCCGACCAGCGGAAATGATTCGTCTGTCGGGAGCCTTGAAAAGTCAGGATCCCGCAGTGATTGATACCGAGGTAAAGTTGAGTGCCCTTATGGTCCTAAAATCGTACAAAAAACGAACGCAATAAAAAAAAATCATTTCATCGATTACATTTTTCATTTTTACTCGAACAAAAGTGTCCTTTAGCTAAGCTCGGCGCGACTCGAATCAAGTACGTTATATTTTTAAACCAAACGTCGTATAATATTCTCAGGTCAAGTATAAATTAGTTTCGAATGCAAAATCTTTTCTTCTCATGTCAAGAATAAGTCGATACTTCGATTTAAAAAAAAAACAATTTCAACCCCTGTACACCTCGAGTATATAAAATCATAAATTAACCTTGACCCACGGAATACTGTTTTCTCGTTAAATTCATTAAAAAATAAAACCAAAATCACCGTGCGTGGAAGAAAATTAAATCGTAAATACGAAAAATTATTCGTCCGAACGGCACAGAAATTAATTTCGAAATAAATGCATTTACCTCGTAATTCGTAAAATGAAAATAACAATTTCAAACAACAGTGTGATAAAACGAGCGGAATGTAAAATTTTGCCCGTGTCTTTTGAAAATTAAAACAAAAACCGAGTTACGCAATTTTTCGTGTCACGAGCGAATAAAACTGCGCTCGTGTAATAACGATATTATACACGATTACGTTATCCGAATACTGTGGGGCGCTTTTACCGGCTCAACGTTTACGATACGTAAACATATCCGCGTACATGGAAAATATACGTGGCTGTATTTGCACAAAAGTACTCCAAAAGTTCTATCTTCCCAAAATATAACTATATATATATAATTTTATTGTGCGAAGGAACTTGGTAACTAACGAGAACGGCTAGAAGAGTCTCTCTTCGTGAATGTGACAAAACACACGGCGGAAGTAACACCGTACCATTAACGTCACGAACGGAAATAGGTCTCCTCCTCCCTCCTTTCCTCCTTTCGCCCGCCACCCCTCCAACCCCCTCACCTCTCGCGCAGTGATAACCTCGCGGTTACACAAACCTAAACGCGCGCACGCTATATCGCGCAGTAATTCGAACTAGCCGACTAGGTTGGTCCGCGTATAGCACAGAGTCACGCAAACTCGACGTTAGGCATCAAAATAATCTTACGGGGATGGGCGCAAGATCTTTCTGTTATGACGAGTTTCAACGAGAAGTTGTGGGAGTTTGCTCGAACGAAAATTGTACATGGTCGAAAAATAGTCGAGCGACGATAGACAACGGGGAATGAAGAGATGAATTTTGGGAAGAATATAATCGTGAGAATACGAAGGAAAATTCATCGAGGGAAATATAAAAGCGGGGAGTATTTTTCCGATAACGAAAAACCGAGCGATTACGTTTTATTATTTAGTTTCGTTTCTCGCTCGTTTCTTGAATTCGAAACGTTTCCGACGTAGAAGCGAAACGTGACTGTCGAACGTTGTAAAATATTCGTCGACTCGCCGAGGATAGTTTAATGGCACCTTCTTGAAAAATCGACGGTAACGATCCGAAATAAAATATTTTCGAGAGCCATGAAAAATTTACGAACGTTGTACGGACTTGAATTTTTTCTTTTTTAATCTTTCATTCACTGAACGGTCGCAATTTACATAATATCGTCGATTCCCGGGCGAACCTCTCGATCGGCCTTCACTTCATTTTCTTTTTTTCTCGAGTTCGATCACTTTGTTTTTCTTTTTTTATTTCTGTTTTTTTCCCCTCTTTTTTTTTCTTTTTCTTTTTATCGCAAGCAACTCGCTCTCGCGTAGCTCGGAATAAAATATGAACGAGGTATAGGTATAGGAGGAGGATCGACGACCGAGAACACGGCAAATTTCGTCGATCAGTAAGAAAGTTTGGGGCTAACTCCCACAGGTTACGAAACTGGGTCGTAAAGCACTCGTACTACGGAATATAGATTGCCGCGTGGTGCTTGTTCCATGTCGCCGAATGAGAATATCGATTTATCGGTTAAGCCGTCGAACAAGCAACGTCGATTACTCAAAAGCTCGAAATTCAAGAATTTGTAAAATATCGATTGGCGACAAGAAAATATGTATAAAAACAAATTTTTCAATAAACAACCAAGAGAAATTCCATTAACAAATTGGCAAATATCGAGAATCGAATCGGATATCGATTTTTACATATTGTCATATATGTAATTTTCACATATTGAAAAAAAGATATATATATATATATTTATATAATTTCTTGATTAAATTGTTGGCAGAAAGTGTTACCTTGACGGGATGAGGATCGACCGCGTAAGTGTCGAGTTGCGACGCCACTCTGAGAAAGTGAGTCTCCGCCTGTTCGGGCGTGAAACCCTTTAGCTGCGTCTGATGCAACTCCATCGCCTTCTCCTCAATCGCCTCGGTTTGTTTGAGCAATAATTTGTGCTCCGAGATATAATTTCCCTCGTGAATCTCCGGATCGTACTCACCGAGTTCGCCTTGAATAATTTTATAATGGAAAATATGATGAAAAAACGAAAAAAAAAAAGAACAGATAAAAACAGTCACGAACGATACGAATGAAAAATATCATCGGGGTACGCGTTTAGTCTTTATTTGCAAAACTAATTGAAGAATAAGGTCTTTTAGGATTTTAATTCAGCGAGAAAATAATTAAAAATATTATATATTAAAATTTTGAGTTAAATTCGAACTAAATTGACATCAATACTGCCCGTATAATTTTTCTAATCGATCAAAATCTACAAAATTATTCACTTTCGTCGTAGTAATCGATAATTAAGAATAATTAAATTGTTCAATATCAACTCGATTATTAATAGCGATGTTTATAAATTAATAATTGCACTGATGTGAAAGTACGAAAATATCTTACTGTGAACGATGCAAGCTGCTAGGAGCGCAGCCTCACCAGGACTGCAGTAAAGCCGTCCGTGCAGCAGATCCCTCTTCAATTGCTGGTAAATCTGATACCTGGTGATCTCCTCCTTGAGACGTAACGGATCCGGTGGATAGAATTTCACTCGAAAGCTAAACAGAATCGGGTCCATGTCTGCAACACACAGGAAAAAGTACAACGATGCTGCGTATGTATATATAAATGAGTAGGTAAATATACGTATGAGTAAAAATGGGTGAAATTGAAGAATTTTCTGGCAACCATCTTGGATTTTGTTCCAACTGGAGAATGTTATACAGATTGTGATGTCAAATTTGTTGAGCTACTTTGGACTAATAACCAAACTTTTTTTGAAATATGTCACGAGGTGAAAGTTTTGGCTCAATAAATCTTTCGAATCGATTTATCGCGAAATCCATAACAAATAGATACCAACAAAATTGTGAAACTTTCTTTCGTGAAAAATGAACCAAGCTTTATACCGATACTTAATAATTTGGAACACGGATCGTTTACACTGCATTTATATTGAAAATAAATATAAAACTTAAAAAAAAAGAGAAGATTTCGAACTTTTACGGATAAAAAAATATGCTTTTTTCCATGGACTTTTATGAATGTGATTTTTTTCTTAATCTAAAAATGCATATTGAAGAAGTGAAAAAGTCGCTCGCCCCGATTTCTACAAACCGTCGACAGCCAATTCTCAAAAACTGAAAAAGCTGAATTTTCACGTTTTTCCGTCGTTCGACTGAGAAATTACGAAAACCCAAGAATAAGAATACGATATTCGTTTGGTGCGAACAATTTTTGATTCCACAACTAAGTTACTAAGTATTTTTTTACAAAAAAGAAACAAGTTGTACTCTCTTACCACGTCCAAGCTACGAGGTAACGATCCGCTTCCGAGACTTAGGGTCGGTCGAAAAATCGATATTTCTTTTTATCCGAAAAGACAAAAATTTGTCAACAGCATTTCACCCGTTTTTACTCATACACTCACTCGTGTGTGCGTAATACAATGCAACTTCCAACAAATTAATATTTATAACGATCTTCGTTTTGTCCTAAATCCACAATTTCACTGTTAATGGATCACAGATTTCCTTATCGACCGAAAAAGTTTGGTCTCAAGTCTTGAGTAGAACATTTTTTAATTTACCGAAAATAATTAATTCAAGAAAAAGTAAACTTATTAAAAGTTTGACCGTAATACTTTTCGAGTTGCGAGAGAGTTTGGTTCACGAGTCTCGAAAATTTACGTGACCAATGCGAGAGGCATATCGGCGTATGTACGAAATTCATTAATTTTATACGAAATTCATCATTTCCGTACCAACGATAGGAACATTCGCGATATTCTACAACGGTAAAGGATTTACGATCATACACGTATGCGCTTCCGGATATCGATAACCGTATCTACTGCACGAGAGATCCGACGAATACTCCAAACTCTATTAGAATTGCCATTATAGTCATATATCGTTGAATCCATCAAATCGCAATAGATTCAACTCTACGTCGCGGTGGGTCGTTTCGAATAATGAAAAATCTAATTATTCTCGTAAAATCAACCTTTATAACCAATTGATAAAATATTCCCAATAAATCGATAAACGATCAATTTAACGTCTAATCGAAACGAAACAATTATTCAAACCTATAGTTTCGAAAATTACTCGTATCAAATATTAAAACGAACGCGAATCGAAATAAATAAACGCTCGTTGACGATGTCGATGAATAACGAAACGTACGAACCTTTCACCTGTTTGATTGCCGTCTTCGCCAGGTCCAGCCAATGCTGCGAAATAAAATTCATAAAGTCGGATGAAACATTTTTCATTCGTGTTTTTCTTATTTACCAGCGTGAATAAACAGTATCCTCCGTAAGTTTCTAGACGTATCGCAACGTGTACAAAATCGTAAAGAGAACGAGATATAAACGGGACAAAGTGTCTGCGGGCTCTGTATAAACTTAATGTTTTATACAGCCGGTGAGGTTCTTGACGGTGCGGCCAAGAGCCACCATACGAGTATCCCTAATAATACACGTTTTGCCCTCGTTTTTCTCACTGAGATGTGGGCATAGAAATACATGTATGTATATATATACATATACACGTCCATGTGAAAAATGAAAAAAATATTGTGAATCTATAGACGACGATATAGTCGAAAAACGTGCCTCTCATGCATTTTTTCCGTTTCCAAGTGGAAATGGAGAGAAAGAGAAAGAGAGAGAGAGAGAGAGAGAGAGAGAGAGAGAGCGGGAAACTGGAGAGAAATTTACGGGACGTACGGTGATAAAATGAAATATTAACG
Source organism: Netelia virgata (assembly GCA_951802705.1). Classification (NCBI taxonomy): domain Eukaryota; kingdom Metazoa; phylum Arthropoda; class Insecta; order Hymenoptera; family Ichneumonidae; genus Netelia; species Netelia virgata. Next base: position 11,927,538 of record OX637865.1, on the reverse strand, counting down.
AGTTCAGTGGATCAACGATGGAGAACTGGAGACGAGAGAGCAAAAATAGCTTCTGTGGTTCTGCGAACCTTTCTTCTAGGATAGCGAAAAAAAGAAATAAATACAAGTAGTACTCGAATAGTGCACCGAGTACGTACGGAGTACGTAGAGAAAGAGAGAGAGGAGAGAGTGAGAGAGAGAGAGAGAGAGAGAGAGAGAGAGAGAGAGAGAGAGAGAGAGAGAGAGAGAGAGAGAAAGAGAAGAGACTTTGGGTGCACAAGTATCGATTTCTCAGTGCCTGCTCACACAGCTCTCCATGAATGTCGACCTTTCTATACACCCATAGGTGTCTTTTTTTCACCATACTCCAGACTGTTATACATAGCTTGCAGCAAGAAATGTAGATAGTTATTTTATATGTTAGTCATTCTGGGGCCTCTAATCAAGAAGCCATCCATTACCAAGTTTTGGGATCATCTGCCATTTTCACATCTTATTTTACACTCGTTGCTAAATTTATGATAAATTTATGCAAATAAGTACCTTCATGTAAAATAAGGCTTATTTTACGCAACTTTTCTAGTTTTTGGGACTTAGGCTCGGTCGGTGGGTGAAAATTTTCATTTGCCTCGACTAACGTCATAGAATGCTCATTGCATCGGAAATTTCTCATGGGACAAAAATATAATATCCGTGTTCTTGATTTTTAAAAATTTGTCAATCAAAAGTTGAAAAATTTGCAACTTTCCGTGCTTTGTGATTTTTTCGCTGAGAAATTGGTAAAAAGAGAGAATAAGAATATGATATTCGCGTTATACGAACAATTTTTTATGGAGATAGACACCTGCACAATAATTTCGAATAACAAATAATTTTAGCCTCTGGTGAAAATCGACTGGCCTCAAGGTTGATAGGTGGACTAGCATTTTTTTAACCAAACTAACCCTATTGGGTGTTTGTGAAATCGAAAATTTACCTTTGAACGCGAATATAATATGCTTATTTCTGATTTTTAGCAATTTACCCAGACAAAAATTTAAGAAAAAAAACTAAATTTTCGTGTTTTCCAATTTTTTGTCCGGGTTAAAGGCTTCCAACTCGTTTATTTTAATGGCACGAAATAAGATGTTTGACCGGCGGAAAAATGAAAAATTTGATGCCAGATTGGTCATTGGTTGAAGATGGAAGAAATATACACGAGACCCGTCTTCGGGTCTCAACGAGTAAGCGAGATACTGGAAATTATGACGAGTTTTCCGAAAAACAAAAAATATCTGTATACATATACATGTGTATGTGTGTGGTCTTTCCTCGTAGGGGAACAAGCGAAAGTCCCAACTGCGAAAACTTTCGTGCGCTTCGAGATTATATTGCCGGATTCCACGAGAGAGCCGAGGGATTAAATACTTAAAGTAATATGAGCGCACTCGTCTTTCTTCCCACGACTTTGGATCTTTTACAGTTAACATCGAATAACCGAAATGGAGAGATAATTGTAACCGTTAGTACGCAGTCCGACAAGTCGTGAAACTAATATTTCTGTAGCAATGCGAACAACAAGTGAATCGAAAAATAAAAACAGCCAAGGATTATAAGTGTTTTTTTATCGCGGTAAAACCCAACTTATCCGATTAGAATTGAGTGGATTATAATTGTGAAATTTTCAAATGAATTTATTCACGAAATTATTTCAAATTTCCGTACTTTCGACGAATGCAATTTATCCAACTCGATTAAACTTACGAAAATTCAAATAAAGATCATGCAAATTCGAATAAATTCGTTTTTCTCCAAGTTTATTTTAACACGAGGAATAGTAATATCGCTTTCTCGGTTTTGCATCGACTCTCGGTGTTGGACCTTATACGGAAGAACGAAACGGACAGAAGCAGTCTTATTCTTCTTCGTTCCTACTCATAATTTCGAGTACACCCACTTCACCCAGATTCGTTGCAAAGTTACATTCTGTTCGTCCATGAGTGACTTTTCAAAAATCTTTCTCTCTCTCTCTCTCTCTCTCTCTCTCTCTCTCTCTCTCTCTCTCTCTCTCTCTCTCTCTCTCTCTCTCTCTCCCTTTCTCTGTATCTCGCGCGCGCGCTTTTCCCACTCTGTTCTCGTATGTAGGAAAGTAGTCTTAGTGAAAAAGGAGTTAAAAGGTGTGAACTAGGAAAAGAAAAAAAGAGCTATGCTTTTATAGACTTTCGTTGCAAAAAAGAAAAATCTTATTTGCCAGATACACACTGGAGGGCGCGAGGATCGCTCTCCTTTATCTCCTTAAATAAATGACAAGTGTTTTGCATGAATAATTTATCGAACTACTTACCTACGCCGAGTAATTGAAACAAAGTTCAAAGAATTTTCACCTTCGTTACCTCATCGAGATATACGATCGATCGAGACCAATATTTTGTTATATCGTTGTGCAATTTTTATCTACAATACTTTTTATATCGCAAGGCACGAGGAAATTACACTTTAATGCTTTTTTCTCAACCAACGGACGATCAAGTTTTTCTAAAGGATATTCTAAAGAATAACGAACTAATAAAAAAAAAACAATCGTATTCCGTAAAACGGTAGAAATTTTGACAACAGGATATATTTCAAAAATTTTGTTAATTTTTAATTAAATAAATTCGAGCTTTTACTTCGAAGTTTCTCGAATTCTACCTACGACGAACTTTCCATTTCCGAATCTCCCCTCGTTCTCTCTCCCTCTCCCTCATTCATACACGTATATCTCACGAAATTTACATACTTTAATACCAAGTCTACTATTCGTTCGTAACAACACCGTTATGAAAGGGTAGAACACCCCGTTGTATCGCAATTGTGACGAAGGCTAGGAATTCTCCTCGAGTACGTATGAAAGAATCATGTGCGCTGTTTTCGTCGCTCGTATCGAACATAAAATAATCATCAAGACTGTATCGTACAAGGATAAGTGAACGAGAATTAAAAACTAGCTGGTAAATTGAACGTCCCTCCGACCCCTTTTAAGGCCCAGGGGTCTTAACATACACAGGCGGGTAAAGCCTTTCAACCGTACATACACACACACATATATATATATTGATATAACTATACATACTCTTTGTCTACACTGGTCCACGTATCGAAGTCCGAAGTAATCCGTCTCCATAATATTGAGCTGTTTGCATACATATTCGAGAATGTAGCGTCCTTTGTGCTGGGGCTGAAAAAATATTTCCGTAAAAATAGTAAATCGCAGTAAAAAAAGAAAAGAAACAAAAGAAACAAAAAAAAAATAAGTAAAAGCACAGTGAGAACAAATCGATGATAAGCTACTTTCGTATCTACTGCGTAACCACCTATGATTTAAAATACGAGAGAAGGAATCAAATTGACGGAGAATTATCGTAATTGTAGCTCTAGGAAATGGGCGAGAGTGAAACGTGAAAAAATGAAAAAACAACGAGTCGCCAGCGCGGAGAACGCTGATAGCGCAAGCAGAGAGTGAGGAGACTTCCTGATATGCTTCTCTCCGGAACGGGCGTGTATAATTATCACGGGTGTTGCGCAACGTGACGTTACAATCTCGCTCGCACGGCATATCGAAACTGTATTATAAACGCGTCTGTATACGTACGTTCGTAATATCGTGTTTATCATACTTTAGTTTCTACCTTGACCATGCCCGTGCACTCTGAGAACCGTTCGCGAGAGTTGGAATTTTTTCCAAGATCGAATGATTGCGGTAACTCTGATGAATATTACCATTTCCGGCTATTTTTTGTCCCTATCTATATTTAAAATTAAACGATGCGTACACGCTTGCAGCAAAAAGATTATGAAAATTTACGCATACGTTCATTTAATTATAATGTAATTAATTCATTTTCAATTACTATTAAATTATTAAATTTATTTAAATATTCATAATTGTATAATTAACAGTAATTTAAATTATTTTGAAAATTTAAAAATTATATCATAATAATTATTTTCAGTTATTTAATAAAATAATTAATTATACGATTATAATTATATTCTATTAATTGAATAATTGAATGAATATATCATTATAATTGTCTGTTTTTTTATGTATACGTGTCTGCAATAAACGTAACGATGTTCTCGTCGTAATATTTTTATTTTTCATTTTATCACGTACGCATTTAAAACCCGGTTACGATAGCCTCGAGGTATGCAGCGTATGTCGCAACATTGCGCGAGTGTGTGTGTGTGCTGTGTTTTTTTCTCTTTTTCTCGTAATCCGGAATTGCGAAATTGCGTATTGCTTCATGATACGAACCTGGTCGCAGGTGTCGACGTACAACGTAAACGAGAACTCGTATGCGAAGCTATATGACGTCGCTACACAAACGGTACGTCCGAGCTACGTGGACCGAACGAGTTTCGCGCGAGCCTCGGAACGGCGCGCAATGATTGGCACCCGCTCGGATTAGCAGCGAATAGCCGAGTAGATTAAATTCGCCCGAGATAATTTTTGAAAATACCCCAAAGTTTCCAATTTTCTTTTTCGCGAATCGATTAGTCACGTGCCATTGCCAATTTTCGTAATGGAATCTAAAACGAAGAAACGTTCGATCGCATCGAAAACTATTAATTACCAACGAGGTCGAAACGATCGATTCGATCGAATGGACAACATTGATCGAGTCAAGAAGATAAAAATTCACGAGATGAAATTGTTTTGTTAATTAACCTTCTCGACAGTCGATACCATCGAATCGAAAATAACTAACGATATATGTCAAAGAACGCGAAAACAAATGGCGAGAAATCGTTATCGGTAATAAAAAAAAAATGCGAAATTGTGAAAATAACAAATAACGTCGTGCCATTGATGAGTATAAATAATCGTTCGAAACTTCACGCTTCCTTTGGTTTTCTTGGATACGACAGAAATCCGATATTCGAGCCTCGACTCGCCACCATTTTGGCAGGATCGTTCGCGTCGCTCTCATTACCGTCGACATTCATTCAACGAAAACTTTTTCATCGATACTCCTCAATGCCGACGTGTATAATTTCAACGAAGTCGATGAAATCGAGGCGAAGTCGAAGTTGTTGACAAACTCGAAGTTACGTGAAGCTCGTGTCGCGAGGAGAATGGACGTTACGAATCGTTTTGCGAACGAGTCGATATACGATCGTGACATATTTATGCGACGAAGACTCGTTATACTTGCCACGTGCGCAAACACACGAGTCTCTCGTACGGTCGGGCAATAATAGGCACGAAGTATAACGGAATAAGTATAGGACGGTGAAATTCGAGCGGTAAACCGTGAACGCGAACTTGACTGAAAACTCGAGCTACTTCATCGAGTAGGTACACGCCATTGTCGCAAAGCTTTTTTCGCGATCCATGTTTTATGTATATCGGTATAGAGCAGGCTTTCTACGCGATACGCTACGTTCCATCCTTCGACCTGAACGATCTCCCAGCGACTTTATCCACTTATACTCATTTTCATTCCTCCATAGCCACGATTCTCGTATTTTCGTCGCACACGAACATAACTCGATGGACCTTGCGCCCTGTTCGCTAGGCATTACTGGCCTACTGTGCTACTCTACAGCGATGGATTACCTATATACACGTACAAGCCTATAGTTATTACCATTGTAAAGCTTCGCATTACACTTTCGACTAAGGGCGTTGTGGGAATTTCAAATGGTTTTTATTTTCACAAATTTGTACCCTATCGATTATATTTCCAGTACATCGTGGGATGAATCGAATCATAAGGGCTGTTAAGGAGAAAAGCTGATTTAGGCGATCGACTACGTTAAAGTTTCGAGGGATATTATTATGATTATATGCGCATAAACGATTCGTTTTTCGACGATTTCGATCGAATAATAACTTGGTGTACTAACAATAAGTGAAACAACGATATTTATACAAAATTAGTTTAAAGATATTTTGTTTTGCATTTTTTTCTAAAAAGCATCACTTTTTTATAAAAGTTTTGTTGGTTCGTGGAATATATAATTTTATACGAATCGATGATTTATTTGTTTTCTTTATTCGACAGAAAAATTGACAAAATCGGGATGATTCGATAATGATAATATTTTCACGACGATATATATTTGCGTTTGTTAGAGGTAATCCGCGAACAAATGAAACCGGCACAAGGTTGAATAAACTAACCCACTCGAATCCGACGATGATAAAAAAGAAATGAAAAATAATATTAAAGAATATAAAAATCGAATTTCTCTCGGACCGAGGGAAACGTTGATACAACGATAAGGAAATTCGTGAAATAGAATACGAAATTATTTCGTATCGTCGGAAAAAACCGGATATTACGAACGTAATCAACAACTTTTATTCTCCGACTCGTCTCCATTTCCTACTCTGGCGCAGGCACGAAAAGTTTCTTCGCGCGTCGTAGAAATAATAACGATCTATACATATATACAGGTTAGTTTGCATTTTAACCGTAACCATCTACATCGCCGACCTCATCTCCCTCTTTCTATATCCGTACGTTAAGCGCTCGTCCCTTTGCGCGACCGGCGAAAAGAGCAAACGAAGACGCGAGCCGACGAAATCGCTGCTATAAGTTTAAGACGAAGATTAGAGCTCTCGAAGGAAAAAAAAAAAAAAAAAAAATGGGTGAGAAAAGTGGCAGACGAAGCTTTGATCGCTACATCGATCTCGTTCTCTCTTTCTCTCTCTCTCTCTCTCTCTCACGCTCTGTGTCTCACTCTCTTTTTCCTCTTTCACATCCCACAAGAGCGATCAAAGCCAGCCGGGAAGGGGAGCTGGGAACACACACTCACACTTTTTTGTTCTTTTCATTCTCTTTTTTTTAGCATATTTTCATCGTTCCACTTTTATTTCAACGAAAATTCTCTCGGTTTATATTCTCCATTCAGCGCTGCGTATATAGGGGTGTAGTATTATATATATATATATATATTTAAAAAAATATGCCGGTTATAAGAAGACGACACAGAGCCACGTCACCGCCAGAATTCCACCTACTACTCGTTGTGCCCAAAAAGAGAGCAAGAGACGAGATAGAACAGCACTTTTCTCGAGGATCCATAAAGCATCCGCGTGACAACTAAACGGGAACACGAAAGGGGAACGTTTCTACGATTCTTCGGTTTCCGCTACGATTCCCTTTCGCGCCTATCACGTCCATACCTATACTCGCTTCATCCAGGACAGCTGCTACTTGCTCCATGTCTATCCCTTTTTTCTTCTTCTTTTTCTTCTTCTTCTTCCTTTTTATCTCGTTCCTTTCGGAACTTGTACACCGTCAACCCCTTTGGCAAACCCGAAGTCGATACGTCGGAGATAAAAACGATAAGGCAAACGTTCCCAATCCACTGTGCAACATTGTCACACAAAAATACGAGCGAGTGGAGTAGACATAAATTTTATTTCACCCGATCGAGATCTAGTTTGAGAGAATTTTTTTTTTTTTTTTTTTTTTTTAAATAGAAATTTTGTAATTTTTGAAAAAATGACCGGTGAATCGCAACCACTTTTATTCGGAATCAAAAATATTTCGATCGAAGCGACAGGCGATGGGTACGTGGTTAGCCCGAGACTCCGGTGGTCATCGGAGTTAAGCAGCATTTCACGCTGTCAATACTTGGTGCGGTGACCGCTCAGCCGTGCCGCAAACCGATGGATCGAATCGCCTAATGCGAGGGAGGTTATTCTTCCGGAACCTGACGAAACCCCCGTAGGAACCATTAAACTTTGTGGACGTCTCTCGAGAATGAACGTGATATCGCTTTTCCGCAATATCCCCGTGCCCCAAGCGAATCTCCGACAACACCGTGGAAAATCGTACCGCAGGTGCATCCGGGAAATTAGGTTAGACGAGCGAATCGCGTGCAGGAAAAAAATTCTAACAAAAATGAAGAAAAGGAATCGATCGTAAAAAAACCCAAAAGAATGTATGTTGGCAAGAATGGATAAAAAAAAGATTTGCGTCGTGCACAATTGCGTTCATAATCGTACAAACGAATTTGATTCACTGAACCGAAAGACTATAGGGGAATTGATAATTTGGCCCCAGTCCATAAACACGGATTTTAGTCCAATTGCGTTTTTTTCTTCGTGTATAATCTTTTCTTTTTTTTTTTTCAAATTCCAAAAATAAAACTTAAAAAACCGTCCAAAAAATATGAATGTTTTTATCAAGCGTCAGAAACGTAAAAAGTGTTGAAAACGCTTCAGAATCGCAAATTGCATTAACGCTAATTAGCCAACTCGCAGTGGGTGTCTCGCGAATCTCTCAATTGTGAAAATTTTTCTTTTTTTTTTTATAATTTTTCGTCTGCAACAAGATTCGTATATATGGTCGAAACGTGTGAAAATCGATCCGCGCCGAGAGTGTACGCGTGTGTGCGCGCGAGTATCGAGCCGCGCTCTCATCGGGCCAGTAGTACAGCCACGAGTAACGTCGGACACAGAGTTGCGTTTGACTGACTTTGGCGCGCCATATCTCGGTACTCGCTCCTGCCCTTCCTCTACGTTACGTATATACGGGCCTTTACACACGTGCGCGCCAAGTTTGATTTGGAACGAATATGTTTGACCTCGCTGACATAGCACTTCGTAATCAAAGACGACTAACTGATTTCGCAACGTTACCCAATGTAAACCACCTAATTACGTTGGAATGAAATACATCATCAAAAAAAAAATAGACGTTTTAATTCGATAATTATTTAACACGTATTGATTCGATTAATTATTTAGTTATGTTTTTTTTTACATGTGAAAGAGAATAATTTTTTGTTTTGTTTATTTAGATATGAATAAACGTTATGAAAAAGTTCTACGAAATGATCGCGACGCTCGAATCGAATAATATTTGTTTCTTGTATAAGGAAGAAAGCTTAAAAATGACATAGCACTTCGTAATCAAAGACGACGAACTGATTTCGCAACGCTACCCAATGTAAATCACCTAATTACGTTGGAATGAAATACATCATCAAAAAAAAAAAATAGACGTTTTAATTCGATAATTATTTAACACGTATTGATTCGATTAATTATTTAGTTATGTTTTTTTTTACATGTGAAAGAGAATAATTTTTTGTTTTGTTTATTTAGATATGAATAAACGTTATGAAAAAGTTCTACGAAATGATCGCGACGCTCGAATCGAATAATATTTGTTTCTTGCATAAGGAAGAAAGCTTACAAATTCCGAGGCGATACTTTGGAAATAATAAAATAAAAATCAATCAATGGCTTCGTTAGTGCAGCGGCGCGAGCGCTAAAAAAATCGAACTCGACCGGGAACTACACCGCGGGATAGTTTTCTCTCGGTCGGGATCGATGAAAATTCATCATTCCTGTCTATGGATATAAAAGTTCGTCCTTCCTCGCTGTATGCTCGAGAGAAAAGAACACGGAGCTGGCTCTCGATATTGGAAAAATGCCACGATCGAATGAGCCGCGCAGCGCCTCCCGTCCCACGCACGTTATACACTTCGTTACGAAGTTAGTGCTTGGAAATCTCGTTCCGAAAAAAATATTCGAGGCGCGCGTTCGATATTGAAAAGTTCTCATTATTCAGAGAAAAAAAATGACCTCGTCGAATATCTCGAGATTCACGTGGCGACAAATACGAATTTTTACAATTTTTTTGTCGTTAGAAATAATAAATTATTAATTCGCTTTTGAAGGATCGTTAATTAAAGCACGTCCATTGAAATTCTTCCAAAATAATCAAACTTGCCATACGAATAGAATTTAATTTAATTATTTGCACGGTGGAAGACTTTTTTAAATTCTATTTAATTTTATTTATCTCGAGTCATTTGACTCAACCTTCGTTAAAATATATGCGAATATTTTCTTTTTTGTCCCTTTATGGCAACTTTTTTGTCCCTTTATGGCAAGGTCAACCAGTAGGGTAAAACACCCAGTAGTCGGCCACTAACCAGTAGTCGGTTCCTGTCTATACTTTGTATGAGTGGGAAGAGTACAAAAGATATACTTCACGCTGTTCCCACTCATATAAGGCCGAGTATTGGTTCCTTGCCGAGTACTGGGTATTTTACCCTATAACGCGATACAGAGGAGCGGTTCTTCGTTAATCGTTGATAATTGCGTCGATGAAGAAATGTGTGCGAGAGCTTCGTAAATAGCCTTTACACGTACATTATCTCCGTAGTTATTATACAAACAAACAAAAACGAATTATACAGCTCGAACGAGTCTCGAGAGACGCGTGCACACGTGAACTACATCATTCCTCCCTTTGGCATCGCGAGCGACCAGCGATTCTCATTCTTGTGTTCGTTAAAGTCGAAACTTTTTGTGGCAAATTGAAACGCCTCGTTGTCTTGGGATCTCTCGTTGATGTTCTCTCCGTCTCCTCTCTCTCTCTCTCTCTCTCTCTCTCTCTCTCTCTCTCTCTCTTTGTCTATCTTACTGGACGAGTTAGCTCGCCTCGTGGCACAAAGGGCAAGAGGTGACGAGCGAGCCAAGCGAGCATGACGAGCGAGCGGTACACTCTGCGCGCATACACGGGAGTCCGAGCGACCGCAGCGCGCCACACGGCGTTTCTTAGAACGAATGAAAAAAATATACATGGAGGATCTTGGAATGAATGAGAAAAAGCCTCGATGTAACCAAACCTGCGTTATGTTTTAAATTGATTTTTTATTATTTTTTATTCAATGAAATTATGATACAGGTCGAGCCGAGGGTTAAATTAATATATTAATTCAAGTGCGTGTGCGTATTCGACACGAGAACAAAAACCAAAGCGATGTATTTAAAGCTATTACAGAAAAACAAAAACAAAAAGATTCGATTATAGTCGTAAAAATTATACGTTGAATTCCGTACGACGATATCCGTCCAGATTAAGTCAGGTTTACTGCTAAAAAAAAAGAAAACAAAATAATATGAAAACCGTAAAGCGTTAGTGCGAGTGATTTTTGTTTTTAGTGCGAAATGAATGTAAGACGTGCGACTTGATGAAATTCGACTGCATCTGAGATTATTGCATATGAGATGTTACGTAGAAAAATGAAAGGATTCGTCGCTACCTCGCGGAAACAGCTGTGTTATGACATGCTAATGATTCGCGAAACTCGTTATCGCGACCTCAATTGCGGATATTTACTACTAAAAGAGAGATAAAAACAAAGCCGTCTACGGTTTGCCAAGGTTATTCATTAATTATTCGATCGATGTGGTGTGTGCCATTGGCATTGAAGAAAAAAAATTCTATATACTCGATTCGAGGCATAACTCAACGTTCTTTAATGACTTATCATTGGCTCGATGATGCGACAACTGAAACCAGCGCTCCTGCAACTCACTTGTTACTACATAGTAATGCAGTAAGTACCATTACTATTTTATATTTATATTTATATTTATATTTATATTTATATCTATATTTATATTTATATTTATATTTATATTTATATTTATATTTATATTTATATTTATATTTATATTTATATTTATATTTATATTTATATTTATATTTATGTTTATGTTTATATTTATATTTATATTTGTATTTATTTATTTAAATTCTCAAAAATGTTCCGCTATTTAACAATAACAATTGGAATTTGTCAATAACTTAAAATTAAAGCTTATTTGACGATAACAATTTAAATTTGTCCATTTTTCTAAATTAAATATCCTAATATACGTCTACTATTTTATTAAAAGTGTAAAACAATGAAGTACTACTTGTAAACGAATGGATAAAGAATTTCGAAGAAATTCGCAGAAAATAGTTTGAAGTTGTACTGCAAACTGGCAAACCTATGAGCGGATTCGAAACAAATTGCTGTTTTTGAAAAGAATGCCCCATATATATATATATACATGTGCGAGGAACGGAATCGAACTCTCACCTTAGACGTCACTGGTTAACGATTGATATTTAATGAAGGTTCGCGAGAGACTCTGCTCCCGTCATTGATTCGCTTCCAGTAGGCTATAAAGTCAACTACATTGTGACCAGCATGCCTACGGGCACACTCGAACGTTATACGAGTGCTCAACTCGAACGGTCGTAGAACGTCGCGATAAACGACGACGTGCGGCGACCGAAAAAGGTCTATTTACATGCGGCGAACGAATTCTTAATTTTCTTATCGTATTCGATCATCGCCAAAAATATCTCATTGATCACACGAGCTAACGGACGAAAGCCTTGAACGGTTGTTTTTATTAAAGGTGCGCGATGACGATGCGACGATTTTACTCGCAATGATGAGAGAGCGGCAAAGGTCGATGACGAAATATCGAGCGTAGAGGGTAAAACGCGCCACAGAGGAGAAATAGAGAGAGAGAGAGAGAGAGCGAAAGAGAGAGCGAGAGAGCGAGAGAGCGAAAGAGAGAGAGAGCGAGAGAGCGAAAGAGAGAGAGAGCGAGAGAGAGAGAGAGAGAGAGAGAGAGAGAGAGAGAGAGAGAGAGAGAGAGAGAGAGAGAGAGAGAGAGAGAGAGAGAGAGAGAGAGAGAGAGAGAGAGAGAGAGAGAGAGAGAGAGAGAGAGAGAGAGAGAGAGAGAGAGAGAGAGAGAGAGAGAGAGAGAGAGAGAGAGAGAGAGAGAGAGAGAGAGAGAGAGAGAGAGAGAGAGAGAGAGAGAGAGAGAGAGAGAGAGAGAGAGAGAGAGAGAGAGAGAGAACGGTAGCAGAGTCGAGGCAGTTTGGAAAATCGATTGAAAAGTACGAAGGGGGTGTAAGAGAGCGAGATAGAGAGAGAGAGAGAGAGAGAGAGAGAGAGAGAGAGAGAGAGAGAGAGAGAACAGACAGACAGAGAGAGAGAGAGAGCGAGAGAGAGGGGGAAGGGAACCCGGAACGTGTAACGAAGATGAGACAGCGGCCCAGAACGATTCGAAAACTCGGTGAGGTATGAGACAGAGCGAGAAAAAATAGAAAAGAAAGCATTTTTTATGTCGCGTAAGTTAACAAACGTCAGGAAAAAATAAATAACGGAGGCCCAAGGATTATGGAACCAGTAGGAAAAAAAGATATAGTTAAAAGATAGCGGAAAAGAACGCCGCATCGTACGGTGAATGAGTATGAGTTTTTTTTATTTTTCTATTTTTTGTTTTGTTACGTTCACGCACTGAAAGAGCGGAAAATGAGCTCGGACAACCATCCCTCGAGAGTGTATGCCAACGAGAAGCATGCACTATAATGAAAATATGAACATCTCTCTCTACATATGTACATATATATATATATATCCTCTTGCAAGTCCTCCCATCCCAGTGGCACACTGACGAGAGTATAAAAATGACGATAAATGGAACGAGCGAACGATATATCGATAGAGAGGGAGAGAGATATATATAGAGCGAAAAAAACATTTCCCTCTCTCCCCAGCCGCTATTGTCGAGTGAACGATAAGAGTCGGCGGCTCGATGGTGAGAAGAAATTAAGGGATGAATGAAAATTTGAATAATATGAGGATTGACCGACAAAAATGTATAGATTTTGTGTCCATGCGTATATACGTATTTATAATAAAAAAAGAGATTTGGTCCAAACACTGATTATTTCATATTCACCTGAAAGTCACAGTGGATAATTTCGGCGTCGTCCAAAAGTCGTATAGTGGCGCGATGCACCACCGTTACGTCGTTCTTGCTGCCAAACTTCAACATTTCTGCCCTCAAATCGTCACCCGAATTATCCCCCTGGCCCTCATCCCTTACCCCACAGCACCACACACTGGCAGCACGTTTTCAATTTTTTTTCTTCAAATGTATTATTATTGTTATTATTATTATTCGGTGTAATCGGTGACCGTCGCGAACACGCGCCGACAACGACAAACCGCGATCAGCGCTCCGTTGCTACTGTTACAAGTAGTACGAGCAGTAGAACGACGAGGTCCTATCGACGTCGACAGCGAAGAATCGACGACGAGCTGATGCTTCAGCAACGACCACGACGGCGGCGATGAACCGTACGGTATTAAACGACGATACATCACCGAAATTTTATTTTGGAGAAACGCACCAGCGAGCTTCTCTCTAATTTATACAATTTTGACTCCGTCTCATCCGAAGTTGTATATGTCGTGTGATACGTTGTTAGCTATACGCGACGCACCGATTTTAAGCGATCCTTCGTTTCAACGTTTCACCTCTTTGACAGAATGTAGCGAAGCAAAATCAACGTGCAAACTCTCGAGCATCTCTCTGGTGAACCGCCTGGCCGTAGAGTGCGCTCATCCGCTATCCCCCTCCTACGATCCTTTCACCTCCCACCTATGCAGGCTTGCCCCTGCGCGGATACAGCCTCAATAGAGATTTTGATCGCATAGAGAGATTTGCAGCGTTCACCCTGTCGACTTCTATCCCTCTGCGCAATTGAGAATAATAATGATGGCGCCCGCTGCTAATTCGGCCTCGGTCGATGAATATCTCATCATTACCGACCGAACGATGTAGATTGATACGTCAACGAAGTTGCATTCTCGAGGTCTTTTCGTTCTCAGATAAACATTATGTAATTGGGTCGAACAACTAATACTCTCTGTCAATCCTCTAGTTTCATCGGAATCGGTAAAAACATAAATTAATGTTCAATCTTCGTAATATTAATTTTTGTATTAAAGGATTCATCGATCGTATTTCCCAACTTCGTTGACATTGTGATTGATCATTTAAAAATCTTCTATATATCAGTCTATCATATCCATAGCGAGCACTATTTGTATTTTGACATTCATCTAATTATCCATTAATTACTTATTAGAATATCCGTTGAGTCTGATATCCGTGCAAGTGATACTCGTTTTGCATAACGTCATCCGTGATACAGTCTGATAACCGAGCGACGATATAATTATCACGATACATAACCTAATCGCACATATGATAAGATAAAGATTTTCCAGGAACAATGTTATTCCTACAAAAACCTCGATACTACGATGCACCGGACGGTCATGCCCCGGTGGACAAGCTTATTGCAACGTTGAAGAAGGCCACTGTTATGGGATTGGGAGCCAGTCTCATCGATTGTGTATATTTCACCAATACAACAACAGCTTTGGAGACGATAAATTGTATCGGCTTCTGGGTAGTTCCAATGGCTGGTATAAGCGTTACCGGGGTCGGTGTTACTTACGCCGCGACCAAAATTCGGGGAAAAGACGATCCTTTGAACTATGGGCTAGGAGGTACGCATTATATATAACCAAAACTTGTTCTCGGATATATCATATAATTTTATTACAGGTTTAGCTTGCTTTCCCATATTACACGCCTGGTCAAAAAGTACTGCATTTGCGTGGTGGGTTACAGCGGGGCTGGTCGTTGGAGGAATGATAGCCAAGACCAAACACACAAATAATTGGGTGTTCATGCCAGAATACGAGCGCAAAAGGGCGTATTTCGCACGCGACTTCTCGCTGACCAAGGAATATGACAAGGATTTCAGATCTCCTTATTATAAAACTCTTTTCTAAATTGTTGCACATAACTTCATTTTCTCAGTGATAGAAATTGAGCTCTAGTTAACCTTACAACAGTGGCGCTCTAAAAAGTAAAGTGAAATTTTGCATGAGTGGACTATGTACGTAGTCCGGGTGGCCACTCCAGGGTTAATGTACACGCATATATGTTATTGAACTCTGGAAGAATGTAAATGATTATAAATAAAGTCCTCCAGAAACATCGAAAAAATAATTTCTTATGTTACATTTGTAAGATTTGGTTTTATTTTGGAAAAAGTTTATGAAGAGTACAGAGTAGTATATGCAATATAAAAAGAATACAAATAAGATTAGAAGGTAATAATTGGTTAAGTTAAAGTTTCGCCTTTGGTAACCTGAAACATGAAATTTTATATGCACATGATTGTTATTGGTGCATGAATAAATAAGCATAACCTGATTTGTTTTAATTACATACACAAGCTTCTAGGTACTCGATTCTTCTTTCCAACGTAGTAAGTTTTTCATTTAGAACAGCCAAACGAGATCTGCACGACATATCTGAAAATTTCAAGATCGTGTTACTTTTTGGTACACGTTTTGTATTTTATGGACTCGCTCAAGATCGAGTATAAATAGTGTAAACGATTTGATGACACTTCCAATTTGGTGCATACTTTTCACAAAAGTGATCTTTGCAAAGTCAACATTGAGAAAACCTAACCTCTCTAAAATCATGTTATTACTCACCGAACGAATTAAGGAAATCCGTGATTTTTTTAATACTTCCGGTAATGACTTCTATGTACTCTCGATTTGCCCAATCCTGTTGGATCTGCTTCTGTATCGCTTCGCGATGGATTCCGGCCATTGTTTGACACCAATTAAGTTACGAATTGTTGTTTTATGTTCTCCGATATCATCAATTCAGACGTCCACAGGAGCCCATCGTCTGTACATAACTTGACATCAAGAAACTGGGGTGACACAAATTAGTTATGACCCCAGTTTCAAGAGGCGCTGTAGTCTGTAGTCGCCGTGAGCATTTACTTACAGACGTAACGTGCGTCGAGCTCACGTGATGTCCACCGTAGCGCCAACTGCCGGGGGTTCTCTTGCCGAAAGTATATTGTCAAGTCAAATATGCTTCTATAAACGTCTGAATTCGCTCATATATTTTTTTCGACAGAAAATGCCACTTGGCGTCGCAGGGGTCGATTTGTGACGTCACTCGGGATTGTATACCCCCCGTTCGCGTACTCACGAGAACGTGAACGCTCTTCCGACTCCTTCGTCTCTAAATTCACAACTCTGAGAGTCGAACAATCAAACTCCCCTCAAATATTTGTTTATTATTATTTCCTACATTACACTCCACACTTGCAACAACTAACGACATATTATGGAAAAAGGAGAGAAGCCAGTTTGTCATGTCGAATATCAGTGGGGTTATACGGTAGGAAAACCAGCGGAGCTTTGACTACGTAGTTGCATGCGTTTTAAAGGGACGCATCCGTGTGCCCAATACATGCTTGCAGGGGCGCTGGCGACCGGGGTTCCAATTCGAGCATTCCTGTTTCATTTTATAAGAAGTATCTAACAAGAAACATTGTAAGACATTGTCCGAGTTGGTGGGGAGTCTCTACATTTGAAATCGCATGATCGCACGATCAAATCTTTTTCTCTCTCATGTTTTTTTATTTTCTATAATGAAAATAATTAATTTTTATGGCGTATTGACTTATGGGTCATAATTCAAATTTAAAAGATAATATATAAACGTTCTTAAGGTCGATATTATATATGTCGAATCAGTGAGGTTCGGCATTAGCAGCTCAGAAAAAGAGAGAGTCGGCATGAGTACCCCAGTGTATACCTCGCATTAGAGAAAGTGAGAAGGCGCACTTGCTCGTACGTGATTGGTGAGAGAGGAGGCGGAGCTATGCCATGAACTTGTGTGAGGTATACGTGAATGTGTCTGTGCGATCTAACATTGTTGTAGCGACGCCAGCGACGCCTGGCCGTGGCGTCCCAAACTACCTTGGGGTACCCTATTTCTGGAGCCAAATCGAAGCATAGGCATATTCCTTCTATAGTCGTCTGAATTCGTTGATGTAGGTAATGGGTCCCCACAGAAATCTGAATTCGCTGCCGATATCCAGAAAAATGAAGCGACAGGTTCATTTTTATGCATGCCCACGTAGTCTGCGTACATATCTACGCAGCTCCGTAACTACGCCGATGGCGCCACTAATCCAACGGAAAAGATTTTTTTACCCACTTTTTTTTATATAATAAAGTCAAGGAAGGCAAATAGGATCGCGAGGATTCCGTTCCGGAGCGCGGAATAAGTCGTGATAGAAGGTAACTTTCATTTTAGTGTTCCTTGATAGTCAAAACGATCGACGAAACCGCGTGTGTCGTGCAAACTTTCCATACATGTTATGATTTCGGGAAGATGCTCACTCCTCTCCGCTGCTCGATATGTGTCAGAATTTTCAAAGCACTACAGCAACAATAACTGTGCTGGTATCATTTGTTCGGAATCGTTTCAAAACAGACGACAACACGAAAGGTAAGAATTACAGAGACAAAAAGTAGTTCTCCCAATCGTGGATACTTTTCCAGCAATGGCTACTGCGAACAATTACTTTTTGCGGGTAACATATATTTTAGTGGATTTGTTGTGCCTCAGCAAGGATCTATAACATTTGTGAGGTGGTATAAATACCATTATAATGCTGCGATTATTATCTATAGACACGTGTAATTAAATGGTCGTCGAGTTCCGCAATTCGGTGATCTCAGATTTCTCTCAAAACATCCATAGTGTCACTGAAATTCGAGATAAAAAAAATGCAGCGGTCTGTCTTACACTCATAATCGTTTCATATTAGAAATCTATTCGGTCGGTATCAAAAACTGAAGTACGTTTTTTTTTAAATTATCTTGAATTTTTTGGCAAATACAATATCACGTAGAATCCTATTTTTAATTCTGCGTAAGAGAAGGTCTTGGTTTTTTCATGCATTGTTAAAAAACAGAGGAAAAATAAAGGAGAGTTGTATCGATTCCATTCATAATAGCAATGTGTGGAAATTAATTACTATAAACGATTACAATTACCGTTCAAACTTCTCTGTTAAATTTATTGAAATTGAAAATATATCCTAAGGCGTAAAAGAGCGATTATCCAAAAGACTGACATCTTTTTGGTTTTTTATAGATTGTGTCGAAGTCAATTCATAACTATCGGCAGAAAAATGGCGTTGAGTACGGGCGATGCTACTACACAACAATTGACGAAACAGAACAAGTTAGCTCTAGAAAAATCGCCGTACCTCTTGCAACACGCGAGTAATCCTGTTCAATGGTATCCTTGGGGCGACGAAGCCTTGGAAAAGGCCCGAAGGGAGGACAAGCTGATATTTCTATCCGTCGGATATTCGACGTGTCACTGGTGCCATGTCATGGAGAGAGAATCCTTTGAAAATCCAGAAACTGCGAAGGTCATGAACAGATACTTTATCAATATAAAAGTGGACAGAGAAGAAAGACCAGACATCGACAAAATATATATGACGTTCATTCAGGTATAATTGAGAATGCAATGTCATGTATTTTAAAAATGTTACGTTTCTACTGGAAGTTTTTACAAGCTTGCTCTCTTCCAGACTATCTCCGGCCATGGTGGCTGGCCCATGAATGTTTTTATTACCCCTGACTTAGTACCCGTTACTGGGGGCACGTATTTTCCACCCACAGATAAGTTTGGTCAACTTGGATTTGAAAAAATTTTATACACCGTTGCTCACAAGGTAATAGACCTTTTACATTCTCAGATCGGATAATAATTTGTGGGATACATATTTTACGAATATTTACTTACAGTGGCTGGAGAATAAGCAGGATTTACTGAAATCCGGATCAAAAATTATGGAGGTGTTGAAACACTCGAGTGTTTCCAAAACCAGTTCGCACGTAAGTGAAAGTCGCGACATTGTGAATTTTTCCATCATGTGACTTATCATTCTGATCTGTACGATCTGCATTTATACAGGTCAAGGAGATACCCTTGGTAAATTGTGGTAAAACTTGCGTTGAACAACTCGTTCGATCGTACGACAGAGAATTCGGCGGTTTTACGGATTCACCAAAGTTTCCTCAACCGGTTAATTTGAATTTGCTATTTCACGTGTACTCGCAAGATCCAACGAGTGAATTGGGCAAGAAATGCCTCGAAATGTGTCTTCATACATTGACGAAAATGGCAAAAGGCGGAATTCACGATCACGTTGGACAGGCGAGTTATTTGAAAAAACCTTACATTTTTATATGTCGTTAATAAAAAGAATACAAAAAACAAGAATATGGAACGTCAACAGGGTTTCTCAAGATACTCGGTCGACGGCAAATGGCACGTTCCTCATTTCGAAAAGATGCTCTACGATCAAAGCCAATTATTGCGTTCGTATGCCGACGGGTATCTCGCGACGAAAGAACGATTTTACGCCGATATCGTCGATGACATTATGACCTACATTACACGAGATCTTCGACACCCGGTAAAGGATTCTCACGAATTACGATAAACTTTTCCTCTTATCTCCAATGAATTATCCATATTCAAACGTATTTTGTCAATTCGTCATCAAGGACGGAGGTTTTTACAGCGCTGAAGATGCCGACTCTTTACCGACGCCGGATTCCACATCGAAAAAAGAAGGGGCATTTTATGTCTGGACTTTTGACGAAATTGAAACTCATCTCGGGAAAGAGATACCAAACTGCAAGAATTTACGTCTCTGTGATATTTTTTCGCATCACTTTCACATTAAGAAGGAAGGAAATGTAAATAAACGTCAAGATCCCCATGGCGAGCTCACAGGACAAAACGTACTGATCGTATATGGGAGCATGGATGAAACCGCCAGTCATTTCGATCGCAGCGTTCAAGAGGTTGAAAAGTATCTGAACGAATCACTCAAAATACTGTACGTAGCTCGAGCTACGAGACCACGACCACATTTGGACGACAAAATTGTTACTGCATGGAATGGTGAGGAAGGGGGGCGATGATGCTGTCGCTACAGGACCCGATCACTGCCTCGGAACGCACATAATTAAATCAAAATCATTACAGGACTCTTAATTAGCGGTATGGCTCAAGCTGGAGCAGCGACGAAGAACAAAAAGTACATTGATTATGCCGAGGATGCTGCAAAGTTCGTCGAACGTTATTTATTCGACAAGGAAGAAAGAATCTTACTACGAAGCTGTTACAGAGGCGACGGAGATGCGATAACTCAGCCGTAAATATGACTAGTACGATTTTAATTACGTACACAATTGAAAGTTGTTATAACTTCGAACAATTTCTTCCCAGGAGCGTACCGATAAAAGGATTTCATGCAGATTACGCATTTCTTATAAAAGGTCTGCTCGACTTGTACGAGGCAAGCTTAACCGATCATTGGTTGGAATTTGCCGAGGAACTGCAAGACATACAGGACAAATTGTTCTGGGATTCCGAGAATGGTGGCTATTATAATACGACGATGCAAGATCAATCGATAATTCTCAGGCTCAAAGACGGTATGAATGCATTAAGATTATTTGTTCGTGCGTCGCGATTGTTTTCTCAAATTTTTATATACGCTCGTAACTTCGTTAACATTGCAGACACCGACGGAGCGGAACCTTCGAGTAATTCGGTGGCTTGTGGAAACTTATTACGACTTTCTTCTTCTCTCGATCGTCCAGATTTGAAAGACAAAGCGAGTCAATTGCTTGTATCGTTTCATCAGTTATTGACTCGAATACCCGCCGCAGTGCCGGAATTAGTATCTACTCTCTTGCACTATCATGACTCGACAACACAGGTAAACATCGTATTCGCCGATTGTTGATGAATTTGTCGCTGCAAACCAGTTTAAACACTTTCCCATCCAGTATCACCAAATTGGTGTCGTACATGTATGCTTGCATAAACCACGCCAATGCCAAAGTCTTAATATGATAATATTTATATTTATTTTCTCAGATCTTTATAGCGGGAAAAAGACACGCTAAGGATACCCTCGAACTCGTCGATGTCGTTCGCGAGCGATTAATACCCACTAAGGTTCTTCTCTTCGTCGATCCTGAGGATACGGACAGTATACTCTTTCGCAAAAATGAAATTACAGGAAAAATGAAAGCGCTGACGGGTCGTGCAACGGCATACGTCTGTAGACATCATACGTGCTCTCTACCGGTCGTCGAACCTAGCCAGTTGGCTGATTTGCTGGATTCACGAACATGAATAATGTTTATCTTTCAAATGGATACACATGTGATGTATAATAATAATATTTACTTTACGCAAGCTCTTCTCCCCTCCCGGACGCATCGACCGTAGGTACGAAAGCAGCGAAAAGGAATAGATATTCAAAAAAAACTCTTCGATACTGCATTCGAAAATTGTGATAAAGTAATTATTAGTACGGGCCTCGTGTCACTGTGAATTTTTGCACTAGTAGTCGATCGAACAAAGTTTTCTGCAATTAATATGCTATTTTTATCCGACCCGATGTAAATACGTTGCGTAATGATACGTAAAGCTACGTATAATGCATTGTTGAGGCGATTCGGCGGAATATTTTCCGAGTGATTATTTTATGTAGCAATATTTTTATTAAGTTAAATGATCTTAAACAGCTCGCACTGGTCGAATGAAAATGTCATCAATAAATGCCTTCTTTATTGCTGTTAAATAATGCAGCTTATCGTAAAGTATTAAGAATCATCAGGGAGGATTTTCTTCGATAATTCCGATATAACTTACGCTAGGTATGGACAATAGTTCGTTGCTAGCAACGTAGCGAATGCCAACTAGGACAAATGGTCAACGGGTCTTACTTGTTTCAGATTTCTCCGCACAATCTGAAATTTATTCTTCTGATTTCGATATTCATCATATCTATACAAAAGCACGCGTATCGGCCGTCCTCATTCGTAACGATACTTTATGTATAATTATTTTAACTTAGTTGTATTCGACCTATCGGAACCTGTAGGTTCCGATAGGTCGAATCTCAAAGTTGAAAAAATATAGGTTTGGATCTCATTGTTTTGAAAATTTGTTCAATATCCATCTCTATATGCCCCACAGCTCTCAAAATGTTTCGTGCCAGTATTTGAATAACGCGCGTTACCCCAACTATTGTATTTATGAACCGCGTATCTCTCTTAGTACGACGCGTTTTCTGGCAGAGTTTTGGCCATCTGGTTGCGGGCAGCGGTAACATTGCATAGTATCCATCTTTGAGAAAATCGACAATCCTTTCGCGGTAAGAGACTTGTTCCCCCTCTCTAACCGATATGGTGGTCCTATACGTTGCCAGCACGCGGCATATTCACACGCCGGGTGTGGAAGAGCCAAGCGAAAGGTTTGAACGAGATCGACCAATCCGCGGCCGACAGCACTGAACGTATAGAGAGAGAAAGGAGATACTCTGCGTGTATATCGTCGAATAAGTTTCTTCCGCGACGACAGCCGAGTCTCTCGAATCACCGCGCAGGGAACATCGTCCACGATCTTCGGAGGCTATCGAGCGAAAAAGAGAATCGAAAAGAGTTCATTCAGACCGGCGACGCGATGAAGTACGGCTCGGTCATGTCGCCAAAGTACCTGATTTGTTTCTTCCTAATTGTCGGAGCGTGGGCTGCCGAGGAAGATGTCCTCGAATGGACGGACGAGGATTTCGAGCACCAATCGGCACGCCATGAACGCTCCCTTGTCATGTTCCATGCTCCTTGGTAAGTTTGTCCGTAAAGTGATGAAAAATATAGATCTATATAAGCATGTAAAAAAGATATTCACGTATCTCTATTCAACCAATCGCATACGCCACCATATACTAGTTAAATACCTGTCATATATATCAAGCACTGAAAATCTTATATCTCTGTACTTTGCTAGTCCACTTGTTCCGATCGGCAAAATGCCGGCGAATTTGATGACGCACTCCATTCCCGTTATAACTTTTTTTTTCATCATAGGTGTGGACACTGTAAACGATTGAAGCCTGAATTTGCTCTAGCGGCTGAATCACTTAAAGCAAATGACCAACCTGTAACTCTTGCCAAGGTTGATTGTACAGAGGCAGGAAAGGAAACATGCGCGAAGCACTCTGTCAGTGGTTACCCAACATTGAAGATCTTTGCCAAAAATGAAGTGATCGGTGACTACAATGGACCCAGAGAAGCTGCAGGAATCGTCAAGCACATGCTGGTAATTAAAATTCTGACTATTTTTTCAAACTATTCCTTTCTTATAACAATATATAATTATTATTACTTCTTAAAATTATTTATTCATATCGAGTCTACGTATGCCGTATGAATTATTATTTTTCGATGTAACTAATTTTTTTCTTCAATATTTCACATTTTTCAGTCGCAAGTCGGACCTGCTTCCAAGGAATTAAAGGGAGTCGATGCCCAAAAGACCTTCCTTGAAACGGACGAAGTCAGTTTTATCGGTTACTTTGAAAAAGACGATTCGCCGCTCTTGGCTGCGTACCAAAAAGTTGCAGAGAAGCTCCGTGAAAAAGCCAGATTCGCGCACACATCTGCCAAACCACTGTTGGAGAAGGAAGGCTTCGCGTAAGTATTCTCCAGGAATAATACATTTTTTATTACCGCAACGAAAGAGTGTAATTTTGAAAATGTCATATGTTTATTTCAAATAGGGATCACATCGTCCTCTATCGTCCAAAGAAGCATCACAATAAATTCGAGCCGAGTACGTTGGTGTACGAGGGAACCGCCGCGATTGCCGATATCAGCGAATTTGTCACCAAGAATTAGTGAGTATTGGTTTTGGTTAATCGATAATTGATAAAGTTATGATTTTTCTACAAACTCATTTTTCAAACGCGCAGCTTCGGTCTCGTTGGGGTTCGCACAAGAGACAACTCTGCAAGTTTCACCTATCCTCTCATCGTCGCATATTACAACGTTGATTACGCGAAGAATCCCAAAGGAACGAATTACTGGCGCAACAGAATTATGAAAGTAGCCAAAAACTTCCCAAGCATTACTTTCGCAATATCTTCTAAGGACGAGTTCCAACACGAGCTCGACGAGTTTGGTATCGAATTTTCCAAGGGCGAAAAGCCCATCGTGCTCGCTCGCGATACCACAGGCCGTAAATTCGCCCTTAAGGAAGAGTTTACCGTAGAATCTTTCGAGAAATTTATGAAAGATTTTGAAGACGGCGATCTCGAACCTTACAT
The DNA here is from genome assembly GCA_951802705.1 of Netelia virgata. Taxonomy (NCBI): domain Eukaryota; kingdom Metazoa; phylum Arthropoda; class Insecta; order Hymenoptera; family Ichneumonidae; genus Netelia; species Netelia virgata. Next base: position 11,902,870 of record OX637865.1, on the reverse strand, counting down.
CAAGTCCGAGCCGATACCCGAAGACAACTCTGCCAGTGTCAAGGTTGCAGTGGCAAAGAATTTCGATGAGATCGTCATAAATAATGGCAAAGATACGCTCATTGAATTTTATGCACCCTGGTGTGGACACTGCAAGAAACTTGGGCCGATATTCGACGAGCTCGGTGACAAAATGGCAGAGGAGGATGTAGCGATTGTGAAATTCGATGCTACTGCCAACGACGTACCGTCGCAATTCGAAGTACGCGGATTTCCAACGTTGTTCTGGTTGCCCAAGGACTCCAAGAGCAGTCCAGTCAAATATGAAGGTGGCCGGGAACTTAAAGACTTTGTCGATTATATCGCGAAACACGCGACTAAGCAGCTCAAGAGCGTCGACCGCAAGGGCAAGCCCACAAAGGCTGCCAGCGACGAGCTGTAAATGATCGCGCAAAGGGAAGCAAAGAACTGGTCGCCAATAACATCGTTTGAAACAGTTCATTTCGAACGAGTGAAAACAAAGGAGCAAGAAAACGTGAAATTGTATTGCCGCTACGTAATATTTTTTCATTCTCCCCCAAACGGGGGACATACGTGCTTTGCGTTGGATTCGAGAGGTTGTAAATCGAGGAGACGCGTTCGTACTACTCGTTAAAAAGTAAAAATGAAAGAGCGATAAGGTAAACGAAAGTAACGAAGAGAGCGGTATCTTATCGTCGAGATTCAATATTTCTGAAAGATGTGTTATTCGCACACGAAATGAACAACAAAAACATCAATGTCCGCCCGTGATATTGGTCCGAAGGATTATCGTCACAGACTCCATTCCGTTTTTTTTGTTTATTCGAATAAGAAAAAAAAATTAGGTTAAGGAAGACGCATTTTGTTTGTACGAAAAAAATATATCTTGGTTTTTACCATAAACTCTTTCATTCTGATTATCGACATAGAAATATATCCCACCCTTTATTTTATTGCATGCCATCATAGATGACGCCAGCAGGTTGTTTCTACAATAAAAAGTTAAGATTCTTCGACGATTGCAGCGCCGCTATCGTCGTGTCTGGTCGTGTCATATATATCCACGAAACGAGAGACGATACTCTCCAGTATTTTGGTTTTAGAAATACACATATATCGAATTGGTGTTACACCAACGAGCTCCTCGTGAAGTCTCAGGATCTCGGTGCCTGATAAGCCGTTTTTTAAATAAAATTTCCAAGTACTTGCTTGTCGGAGAACAAGGCAGAAAAATGACACGTAAGCTTTTAGCTCCTCTGATTTTTACCACCTTCGATTCAACCTTCTATCGCCAGTGTAAAAAAACATCAAACAGTGTCTGCTACGTTTGAGGCTAACCTTCGTTCTGTGCAAAATCATCCGAGTTCCGGTTATGTCGTTTCTTCTGTAAAACAAACTTTTCATCTATCGATTACCGAGAATTAATAAGTGATAAAACCCCGGGAAACTAATACACCGCGTAATTGAACCTCATATTTGGATATTTAACTCATTTCGGTCCCGCGACGTCTCGTCCGCATAACTTGCCCAGACGGATTTAATTTTGATTCTCATATTTTCTAAAAGTAGCTATAATCGCACCAATAAAATGATCCTCGTGTGTGCACCCACCTCGTTCCTTCTTTTCTATAGTTATCACATTACAAATGACGACCAATCCTGGTTTACGATAAACGGAAAGTTCGGATTTTTATTAAACATGGCAATTTTGTAACTTGATCCGGCTATAACCATTCCAAAAATTTCTCAAAATGGCAGTTTTCCTTTAAGAAAAGGGGCGTTTTATCCTCCTTTAAGTCTTTCATTATTCTTACATTTTTACTGTAAAACCGTGGTTTAGATTTTCCGCACACTTGGATGAATCATTTTACAGGTGGAAATCAACGTGAGCTCGCTCGTGCCAAGAATCAGAAGAAAAATCAAAAGAAAGCAGCTGGAGAGCAGGACAGCAACAAGGGCCTTACGTTGGAGCAACGAAAACAGCGGTAGGCGAGATTCGATCCGTTATTTTAAATTAGCTCATGCGGTTTAAATGATTCTTAGGAAAACCCTTCATTAATAAGTTTCTAACACTTAGCGTGTCTTTGCATTATGGCTATTCTGCATCCATAAATTCGCTTCGAGCGCTCAGACGGGCAAGGTTCTAACTTAATGTTTAGACATAACAGCGATTGGAAATTTTGTACACAGGGATGCGGAAAGAATGCGGGAAAAACAGCTCAAGAAGGAAGATGATGAGAAGCAAAAGGTGAAACAGGGTGCGAGTTAATAATTGTTCCAAGAGGATTGTGTTGAGTGTAAGATTATCAAGTATGAAAAAAACACGAATAAATATTTAAAAAGCCACACAAAACAGAGAGAGTACACATCGTAATATAATCATAAATCCTACATTGATTGAAAGAAAAAAGTACTTCTGCAGCAGTTGTATAAATCTCAATGCGATTCTGTTGCCACTAGCCGACATGACTTCTCATATAAATATTGCATACTTATAATCTCAATGCTCATCTTGTAAGAAAAGTTGTAGGAAATTTGTATAAAAAAAAACTGTCGTTACCTAATATAATTGAACGGTAAATGAAATGGCCGTTTAATCGTTGCATCTAGAATATAAGGGAATAAATTAATATCGATTGTACGATTTTTGTTTGTTTTTAGTAAGAATTATTGCAATGTTCAAAAATCTCACATAAACACACACACATAGCATGTAAATTACAATTAAATAATGACATAGATGCTGAGTAATCGTTGTGATGCACGTTACTACTCATCACTTTTGCCTTAAAATAAATCATCCGAATTTTGATATGAAAAAATCAAGCGTCCTATCTCTCTGTCTCTTGGGCTTTATAGGAATCTCCGAACTATAACGATCCATCTTATCGCATATAGATAAGGAATACTTCGTACCCAAATTTTTTTGTTTCCCATATCATTTTTATTGCACTTTCCCAGAAGAGTACATCCTCCAAAAACTGCGCTTGTGCTTTCGCAAGTTTCGACGTGATATCGAGATGATAACAAAAAATCAATCGGCTATACTCCACTTTTTAATTCATTATTTCTCGTTCTGAACATGTGGGAAAGAAAATAGCGAATGACGACCATCAATTCGAATTCAAGAATAATATGACTCTTCAGCCTCCGAGGATCAAAAACACTTTACAAATTTTGTCTCGCTCTGTGAAAGAAAAATAATCAAGGAATAATCCGATTCATAGCCATAAGTTAAACACTGAAACATTTCCAGTTATAACGTATGCACTAATTACCGTAGCTTAAATTGTATTATTCTCTTCGTTAAACCTCCCTAGCGCAACTACATTCTCATTTTTGTATCCTCTATTTGTTTTCGCATACAAGAGTTTTACAAAATTGTCAACAAACGCGTTTTCCGTTTCGAAGTGGCAAAAATGTCTATTTTTTGCACACTTTATGCTTTATAAATTTTAATATCGTATACTGCTCCCAGTTTAATCATGCCAAAAGATGAAAATCTCGATGTACCACCAATTGGAAACATACCTGAAGGGGAATCAAAGTTATATCGAATTCTTAAAAAAAAACATTCTTACATTGTTCATCAGCGATATATCGTTACATAATCGATCTAACGTATTGAGCACCATAATAGGCTTATTTAACTACGTATGAGAATGTTAAAGAAAATCAACTGTATCGAAAAAAATCGAAGTTTGGTGTTCGGTATGAGTTAATCTTGTATACAAATTTCAGCCTCCTGTACACGTACATAAAATGTCGTATATCATCCATACCTTACATTTTACAACTAAGTCATTAACTCATATATATATATATATATATATATATATATATATATATATATATGTGATACACGTGGGCGGAGAAATGTGAATATTTCCTAAATCATTACCTAATCTACGGTATTTTTCATTGTATATCCATTATATATATATATATATAACGAATTCAATGAAACTTCGGGAAACACCTCTAGTAGTAAATTCTTTCCGTTTGCTGAGCGATTATGTCTTCTCTCGTACATCGACGAAGTAAATCGGAACTAAGCGAACGTTCATAGCACCATGGTCGATCGCCAATTGTTGTCCCTTTGCTTTTTCGCAGTGGAATGTTTACGACCGAGATCGCAAGTTTCTTGGATTTAAAGATTGAGTGAGCATATTGTGCAAGCTTGAGCGATGCAGTGAGCATAATGATGATGATGATGGTGGTGTAGATGATGAGGGGGATGAGTGGAGGAGGGACCGATTTGTGGTGTTGGTGGTACGTAAAGCCATCCGGGTCTCGGTGGCCAAATTCCGGTCGTTCCACCTCCGCTCGACGACGACGGCGAAGACGGAACTAATGAATTGTTGTTCGAAGAAGCTCGGCTGTTGTTCGTCGAGCTCGATGATGTACCACCCTCTACTCACATCACCTGAAGTATTTGACTAGCTTCGAAAGCCGTACCCGGCAACAATATAACTGGGCTACTGACGTGTCCACTCTCGACGCATATCATATTTGGAAATTCATCGTCTCCGAAGTCCGGTATATCGCGAGCTTTCTCTTGCCAAGGATTCCATACTACCGTATCTGGAAAATTATACTTCTGGACTCTCATCTTTCGACCGGATACAACGTTCGTAATTATGTGCTCGGGTTGTGTATTCTGGTAAATTCTGTCCGTCCATTCGCGTACGGTTACGACGTCGAGGCCCTCTTGAAATATTTGATTGTCCCTCGTCTGTCGAATTAATTCAAATAGCACGTTTCATACCTCATTAATAATTTTTCTTACACAAATTAAATTTGACGACTTACCTTGTCGATAAACGTGCAGCCGTGAAGTCCGGTTATCTGGCATCTTCTTACATCCGGTACTTTGAAATAAGTGTGCAAGAGAAGATTGAAACTGAAAGTGTGATCCTTACTCGGATTGTAAACACCAATGTTGAAGTGCAACTCTTTCTCGCGTAATATCAAACGATATGTTAATCTAAATGGATAATTCCACATCGAGCGAGTGAATTCGCTGTCCATTATAGAGAATATGGCCTCGACATCGCCACTCGGTAATCGCTCCGGTGCTTTTTCAACGTTCCAACGAACTATCCGAGCAAAACCGTGACCAGGTCCGAAGGTCCAGGGGCCGAATTGTGCTGTTAAACAGAAAAGTACGTATACGTGTAAAAATATAAAACGTGTTTTTTGCACCAATGCGGTGTAATCAGAATCGTTCTCGTCCGCGCATGCAACTTGTTTCTTGTTCGTTCGGTACACTTACGGAAGACGAATGGAATTCCTCCTCTAATGGCTTTCTTTCCATCGAACACGGCTTGCTTACTGAAACACAAAAGAAACATATTCCGTTGTATTTTCAATACGAATATCTCCGAGCTTTGGCTAGATGACTAGTCCCCCTCATCGTTTTCTTCGATGAAGCGCGACGAGACGCTCGGTGTGCCAGACCAAGGGAATACGTCTAATTTACAGACCGCGGGCGTGCGACGACCAAGAATTTCACGGTACGCTTGACGCTGCGCTATCGAAATACAGGCTCAAGTCAGGGAATCGTAGAACGTTGTTACACAGTAGAGGAAAATTCGATCAACATCAGGAGTGTGATAAATGCCGAGTCACAAGGGGGGATGTTAAACCGAACGAAGCTGAAGCGTTGAGACACATTCCTCTGTTTCTTTTTAACGACCGCGTAGCAAAGTAGATCGCTTCGCCGGTGAGGCAAAGCCTTCCTGGTACGTGAACGATAGATTCGATACAAATTTTAGACCGTAAAGATTCACGCTCATGAAGGATTCTTCTTTCTCTGTTTTTTAACTGTTTCAGATATTCCTGGGAGTTTTTTTTTACGAGTAAGCAAACTAAACACAGAAGGCAATATCTTTCAAAGGTATTTCCCTCCCGGCAAACCGATGACGGATGATACCCACTAGTGAGTGACATTGTCTGCAAACGACCTTGAGAAATGTGTTCCAACAATATATACATATATATATATGTACTTATGCCCATGTAGCGAGGATTGTTACAGAGAAACGTGAAGAGATCGTTAGTCAAACGCGTCGTGTCAAAAGGACGCTCGGGATGGAAATGGCTCCGAGTATTAGCGCCGAATCGCCCTCTCGCGGGGAATATCCGAAATAATATTCGCAAAGTATGTCGAAGCGGCAAATACAATTACAGTAATAGTATTAATAATAATTAAATAATTATTTTTGACCGTAGCAAGATTTATGTATTTGTTTGAGAGTGTAAAATAAAATTGTGTTGCAAGTAAAAATGTGTTGGAAATTATAACACGCCTGGGTTATGTTTCGTAGCGAATAATGTATCTTTTAGTTTTCTGTATGAAGTATAAGTATAAGAGCTACGATAGTTGATGATTTTCGAAGGAAGATTCTTCGGCGATTGTTGGAGGATCACTCGGGGGAATATTTTCTTGCCGTGTTCCGAAGAGTGGAATACACCGAGGGAAGGTCTCGAAGTGAGTGCTATACGCAATCCTTCGTGTCTCTACGTACAACCCATGAAGCGTGGTGGGTGCTATATAGTTCGCGAGAAAGAGAGTGAGAGAGAGATGGAGCGAGAGAGAGAGAGAGATGGAGCGTGAGCAAGCGGCTGACGCCGAGCAAAAACGTTCTCCGCTGTCTGGTGCGCTTTTTGTGGACATCACAGTTTCCAACCACTCGGTTCTCTCGATGTTCTCTCTAGCCCCCTGCAGCCGCTCTCTCCTCTTTTTCTCTCTTTCCGTTCGCTCGCTCGCTCTCTCCCTCCCTCTCTCTCTCTCTCTCTCTCTCTCCCTCATCGTTGTAACATTTCGAGCGCCGGTTGCCCCGGTGTGTGGTGTTGCTTGGCTGCTGATCCTCTCGGGCTTCAGGTCGATTGCCGCCGCTCCCGGCTCGAACTTCGCCCAATTCGTGATGCGGTCTGTCTTCCAACGGAATATTCTTCGTCTCTCCCTCTCACGGCTGTTTGGTGAACCGTGAATACGATAGGATTCGCGGGCTTCCCCCGAATCTCGATTCGATATACATACACGATATCCTCGCTTGAAAACGATACTTATCGATATATTTATATCTACATACTCGACAGTAAAATACATTATAATTATTATGATTTCTGTTGGACCATTATCATTATTATTATTGAAAATAAAATTGGAATTTAATTTCTAATTGAAATTATTGACATTATAATTGAATAAAATTTAAATTATAATTGTATATCCAGGCTTTTCCGACGATTTGAAGAAGCAATATGCATTTTACATAAAATACCAACAAACCTTCGTGGTAAAATTTGTTTTCGAAAAATTTGTTTTTTTCGTCATAGAATTCGATAATATTGGAAAAATTATAAACATTTTAGTTATATCACCGTGATCTTATTTTATTTACCTTAATATAAAATCGAAGTAATTAATACCTATAATAAAACAACGAATTATTGGATTTTAATACGGCAGTCGATATTTTCCTCGGTATATCCAACGTATTATTAATTATCGAGTAATCTTATCGCATGTTAGAAAGTGAGCTTCTAGGGGTTCGCAGACCCCGGCCGCGTTATAGAAGATAATTATTGATATGCATCTGTCTGGCTGTTCCCGGTTGCTGTACTGTTCTCGTTCCACGTCGTGAAATAGAACCAGTACGTATATTTTACGTATGACTTTTTTTCGTCCTCCGTCTCGGAGCCTCGAAATAAGAAAATGAAAATCTCGGCGGATCTACGCGTCATCGGAGACGCGGTCACGGTGTTCTCGAGAACTTTATCCTCCCTCTCTCTCTCTCTCTCTCTCTCTCTCTCTCTTCTTTTTCCAATCATGCGTCGTCACGCACGATTCTCGCCATACAATAATAATAATTATGTCGTTATGATTTCCGCTTGAGCTCTCTCCATGCTGTAATCCCATTTACCTTTTCGATGTAACTTATATACCAGTGTATGAAAAAACATTGTTGCGTACTTACATATAGTAATTTTTTGACAACGCGATATTGTATAAAAAAAAATATCCGAAGTTGGAATAAACTGTCAAGTAGTGGAATACAAACGACTTTTATAAATTAGCGAAACCTAAACTCGTTAGCGAAACCCCGCTACCGAGACACGCGCGAGCACACGAACGCATTTCCATTCACCCATTCTCGCTTTACTACCCACAATTAGGATGGAAAAATTGCAAAAAATACGTTTTTATGTTAAATACAGTATTAATACGTATGTATAGATTTTCAGAAATTCTTGAAAGAGTGCTAGACTCGGGATAAAGAAAATCATGGAAAACTTGAAAAAAATCGAAATACGTGCGACGTATGGAACATAAATTATCGTCGAGTAACGAAACAAGGCTCTTTCGGAAAAAACGGAATACGTTAAATCGTTGCAGAGACGTGGGTGAATAATAAATAAAAAATAAAAAATTAAATAAAAATCATATTTAATCGGTACGAAACGAAGACATTGTCATAAAATGCGTTTGCGCAGGCGCGAGATTCGCGTTCTCGGTCTCGAAGGCGGATGCGACGAATTACAACAAGTGCATGGAACGCGTGTATTCGCGGATCTCTTTCGTCGAGATCATCTTCTGGTATTCCATCTCGGTATATACGCGTCCCTTTCACAGCACTCGAACAATACCGATAGGGATTGTGAAAACGAAACTTAGTCCTTGAGGGGGTGAAAAATTTATGAAACGAAAAAAAAAACATATATATATATATATAGAGAGATATAAATCGAAAGATTGGTAAATTCGGGTCAACGGAGTTGAACTTTCAAGGTCAATGCACCTTTGAGCTCCCAAACGACAAAAGGGGTTGGTACAAGGGGACACCCGTTATAGAGAGAGAGAGAAAAAAGGGAGAGAGAGAGAGAGAGAGAGAGAGAGAGAGAGAGAGAGAGAGAGAGAGAGAAGAAAGGGAGAGAGAGAGATCTCCTGCGGCGTTTCTCGTACGTTCACGTCGGGGCGCTCTCGCGCGCCCGGAGCCAAGGGTTTTTGCGAATTGCCGGGATCCCGAAGAGCGAGCGAACGAGCTCTATGGCGAGAAAGAGCGAAGAGAACGAGATGAAGACAGAGGGGAAGAGCGTGAGAAGGAGAGAGATAGAGAGAGAGGGAGAGCCCAAGAGCAAGAGGAACGTACAGACAAGGGTCGGAGCTTGGGACTCCCTCTTTTTTATCTCTCTCTCTCTCTCTCTCTCTCTCTCTCTCTCTCGCTCGTTCTGCTTTGCTCCCGGCAAACCCGCACAGCCCTTGGCTTGGCTCATCGGTTCTCGAGCGTTGCCGTCCGTGAAACTTTGTTTAACTAAGGCTGACAAGAAACGGACCTATTTATACCGGCTCTCAGGAGAGAGAGAGAGAGAGAAGGATCTCTTTCTTTCTCTCTCTCTCTCTCTCTCTCTCCAGCTCCATCTCTCGCTCTCATGATGGGCAGAGTGCTGTTGCAACGTGTGTTCGGTCAAATATGTATGCAGGGTACGCGACGGAATAATACGCTTCGTTTAAAAAATTAACGATCATAGTGGATCAAGTAAATAAAATAATATTTGAAGAATTTAAGATGGTTTTGGATAACAATAATAACATAAATAAAAAAATTATAAAATTAAGTATTTTTGTTCGAAAGACAAATTTTCATATAATTTTATATCTAATGTTGAAATTCATCGAATGAAAAATTTCGTTGGATCGTCACGCGTCGAGATAAGATTGATCGATCGTAAAATTGACCTTCCGACGCGATCCTATAAAACTCGGGGGACTATCGAACTTTAAAAAGCTCTGAGAAAACTTTCGTTGCATAAACTTTAGCGATCGATAAAAAGTGTCGATAGATTCTCGGTATAGAATTTTCGTTACTGTTGAGACTTTGATAAACAATTCATAAACCTTCGTTTCAATGTATTACGATGAAACGAACAAAATTCATCTCGAGTTCGAAATTCGAATCTTAGCGAAAAACAAAAAATATAAATTCAAAAAACAACCTTTCTCTATTTGTTTTTATTTATTTTTTAATTCTTCGTTGACCAAGCTTTTTCTACGAAACGTTGTTGCGAGCTCCAATTGCTTCGTCAACGAGCGAAAATCACGAGGAAGCAACGTGATAAATTTGGGATTCCTCGTAGCTCAACGAACCTTCGTAGATTTCACGCGTAAAACGAGACGCGAGAGGAAGACCCGATTGAAAGGGCCGTGTGGTGTTTCACGTGAGAAAATTGTTCGCGATCCAGATTCACCCGGACGCGTACTTTGACGAGCTTGATCGTCGAGCTTGGCGAAATTGATCGTGTCGCGGACACGAACGATGACGACTATATATGTTGATGATGGTGTCATGACGATTCCTCGCTTCTTGGCACCGAATCGTCTCATTCTCGAAGAATCTGCTCGTTCGTTTTGCTCGGCCCACTCTCGACCATCAACACTTGTACGACATAGTCGCATTCTCTTTCTCTCTCTCCCTCTCTCTGCTTTCTTTTCTCTCTTTCTTCTCCCTCTCTCTTTCTGTCTTTTCGTACCGTCAAATCAGCTCGTTATCGCACTCTGACAATAATCGTCCGAGTTTCTCGCCACGGACCGAAACGTCTCGGAGTGCGTTCGACCATTGAAACTCGTGGGCAGCGACGAATAATGGGAAAAAAATGCAACGATTTACATGCCTGTGCGTCTATGTCTTTTTTCGTACTTCCTTATAAAGGAATCTTCTTCGTTTTCGTGAATGAAAAATAGAAAAAAGCGAAAACTTACATATTTGTTGTTTTCAACTTTCTTCATAAACGAAGATTTGGTTTCTTGATTTAAAAACAAAATGCGACGTACGTTTGTTTGGTACTATCTCTATAACGAATGCTTCGTCTTCGTGAATTATAAAAAAAATTGTAAAATATTGAAACAGCGTGATGAAATTTGCGAGAAAGTAATTTGCCCTCGTTTTCGTTTTTTTTTATATAAAAACAAAAATTAAGTTCGTCGCCATAAAATGGCTCTTATTCCAGGATTTTAATCGGATTTTCCTAAATCCTGAAAGACAATTCGACAAGAAAGAAAGAAAGTAGAAAAAAGAAATGAGTCTTCGGTCGTTTGAGACTCGATCCTCTCCTTCGTTTCGTGTCTGTTTGCCAAACACAAATCCCACACGCGGCATGCACAGTGCAACTTGTACCCAAAAAGCTCGACGACTTTTATCTTTTTCTCCCATGAATAATGACGGGAAACGAAAAAAAATTATTGTACCGTCGTTCGTTTCGATTCGAGGATTGGAAATTAAAGCAAGGAATCTGACTCGTGGAGGGAAAACAAAAAATCTCCTTCGAAGATTCCCATATAGGTCGATATTCCTCGAGAGCCAAGAATCTCGTATATTTTATAGCAGGCTGAAACTTCGTCACGAAAAATACTTGCGTACCAACGAACGCAGTTCCCATATGAATTCTCTCTCTCTCTCTCTCTCTCTCTTTCTTCGGCTCTTTTCCACGTGTATCCCACGTGTTCGATGCTCTTGCCGGGCGTGTTGTGCGCTCGAGGGGTTCTTTCTCTCTCTCTCCCTCTCTCTCCCTCTTTCTCGGCTTGCTCGAGTTTCTCCATTGACTTTGAGCTTTAACGCCGCGTCGTTGCTCACCCGGTATAGTTCTCTTCTCTGCGAGAGATGTTTCACAGACTCGGTGAGTGAGTGAGCGGCGGGTAGGAGTAAGGATAGAAGGGTGGGGGAGAGAGAGAGAGAGAGACGGATGGAGAGTGAGACCGTGGACTAATGATCCCGGTGCCCGTGGTTTTTGCCGACATTCTACAGCATTCCCATTCAACTGGATTCTGCTGTTGCTGCTGCTGCTGCTGCTGGGTTTTGCTGCTTCGTCTCTCTCTCTCTCTCTCTCGTTCTCGATCCTTCTCCCCCTCCCCCGCTACTCCGTCTCTCTCGATCTCGACCGAAGACTTCTTTTACAGGGCGCAATATCGCATTATTCGCCCTCTCCCCCATCCCTCGTGGTGCCATGAACAAAACGAGAGGCCGCATGAGATACATTAGTTAACCGATTCACAGGCTGTACACAAAATGTCGGGGCCTGTTCAGCTAATTGCAGTCAATTTTCTGATTGCTTCGGGCTGAACATTTCTTCAGTTTCCTCAATGTTTTCCCGTTTCTTCGATCTCGTTTAATCTTCACGATTTCCTCTCATTTTTTGTTGTTTAGTTTATCGTTTTATTTTTTCCGTTTGTCGAATCTTATCGATTTCTTGTATTTCAACAATTTTCACTGTTTTGCGTATTTTTTGTTCCTTCGATTTTAAGGATTTTCTTGATTTTGTCGATTTTCGTTGTTTATTCAATTTTATTTAATTTCTCGCACTCGATGACTCTTCCAAGTGTTTCTTCCGATTTTTATCGATAACGTTAGTTCTATATAATTTACCATTGGTTATTTAATTTTATTGATATATATTTCGTTTTATCGATTATTTTTATATCTTTTATCATCTTTTATATCACCGTTTTATCATCTCGCCACTATCTCTTCGATTTTGAATTTCTTTGCTGTTTCAAGAAATTTTGTTACATATACCAAACGATTAAAAAAAACACGTAGACACACGTTTAAAAATAACTTGCGATAAAACGTACTAGCAGGCCTTGGAAAATATAATATTTTCCTTTCTCTCTACAATTGCTTTAATTTCTTATCGCTTCCCAAATTCTTTCATATCCATCGTCGTTGAATTCGCTTCGATTTTCTTCGTTTCTTGCATTGTCCCCCAGTCAAAATAAATGCAAAATACAAGTTTCAATTCATGTGATTAAAAATCGTAAACATTTAAATCCGATGACATAGAAATTGTACGGATATACAGTTACAAATATCGCTATAACCCAATATACCTCCGGGTTCTGGCGCGTTATATCAGTCGTGCCCGCGTATGTGTATGTGTGTGTTTCTGTACCTCGGGCGAAAGGAGGGGGTGGCAAAAAGCTTGCTGCTCCTGGGACGACGGCTGGTGCTGCATCATTAGTGCTCTCTCTCGCTCTCCGGTCTCGCTCTTTTTCGCCTCGCACACATCCCCGCCCTTCGCCTCAAGTGCCGTCCCCACCGCACACGTTATTTCGCTTCCCTCTTTCCAGAACGTACGTAGCTCTCTCTCTCTCTCTCTCTCTCTCTCTCTATATATATATATATATCTACGTGTTTCTATATCATCATCCCCTTCTTGCTCGTGCTCTAGCGCTTTTATCCCTCGATGTTCCCTCTCCCTCTCTCTCTCTCTCTCTCTCGCTCCCACGTCTCTCGTTCATCGTTACACTTTTTCTCCACTCGAGCTCCAACCGCGGCTTTCCTTCACTCTTTCGCCAGATTAGACTCCCTGGTAACGCTCCTGGACAACTCTAATTTGTAACGAATGTTCAAATTTACCGATCGCGCTCTTGTTCGAGAGCATAATTTTTTCTATTTTACTTGGCCAACGACGGATCTTTGTTTTCGTGTCATAAAACGTTTTCTATTTAATTTCGAAGAAACGAAGAATGAATCAGCCGTATGATGGATTTAAAACGAGTTTATATATACACACGGTTAAATCTGATTAGTCGAATTTACGAGACGAAAAACCTATTGTCAAGTTTCGACGGTTTAAATGCTAAATCAAATTCGTATTGTGCGAGCCGTTATAGCGCGGACGAAAAAATATTCAGCTTTATCCTGCCAACCGCCAGAGGGTGCATAACAATTCGACGGAGATCTCGATTTGTATATATATATATATACAAATCGAGATCTCCGTCGAATTTTTCTATATATATATAAATTGTTAAATATATATATATATCGTGGTATATTTTAGAATAATACACACAAACCTGCATATATGTAGGTATATATACACTCACGTACTATACCGAATGTCGCGAGATGTCACAAAACGCGTGCGTAACGCTCGTCACGTGCCACACGGCACATCTTAACCTTCGAATAACAACAACGATAGACGGCGTCGCGTTCGATAATTACATATCGACGCGAGACCGTCGAGCGTTTCGTACCTACCATAATCTTCTCGACGATATAAAACGGATGCCCATCGTTCGATACCGAGTACTCAATAACCGTAATATTTATTGAGAAACGAGAACGTGCCCAGAATTCTACGATATTCGTCGTTTCATCGTATTTCAAAGAATTCGAGAATGAAGAAAAATGCAAAAGGTCAACATATGCTTCGACTCGCCGTTCCGTGTATTACGAGCTGCGAAAAAATGCTTCGAGGGCGAAAATCTCGGTCTCGTCGCCCTCTCACTTTCCTTTCTGCCCAGTCTCTACGAGTTCCCTACATTTTCTTAGTTCCTCACTACAACCGGTCTAATATTTCTCTTCCACAACTGATGACTATAATTTTTGCTCTTTACCCCATCCTCCCATCACCGCATTCTCCGGCTCCGACGGGCCGAGAGAGAAGCAACGTTAGAGAAATCTCGGTCGAAAGAAAAACCCTTTCTTTCGTGTGGGTACGCGAGGGTTAACGGGAGCACATGTACGAAAAGAACGTAAGAGGAAGAGAGATGAGTGGGATACCCGGTGATCCTTAATCATCGACGAGGGGAGAAACCCTAACCTTCATTCCTCTCCCTCGCTCTGTTTTCTCGCTGTACTAATACATATATATATATATCTGAAGATGAATCGTGCGGCGAACCGTTTGAGCTCGCGAGCTCTTTTCCCTCTCCAAACGCCACGACACAACCCCTTTTTCGAATCTCTAATGTTCTTTCTCGCTCCCTCTTTCTCTCGCTCGTTCACTCTGCTCGGAGCATCATCGTCTTTCATCATTTCTTTCTTCGACGTTCCCTTCTCGATCTACAACACTCACTGCCATCTTCGGGACCGCGAAAGAAATCCCGACATAACCTCCACGCGCTTCTCTCTCCCGTTGCCTGCTTATCGGTATTGTAGAGAGAAACGACGATGCGGTAATTTTATGAAAAAAGATGAAAAGAAGACTTTCATTGAAAACAAATGCCGTCGCACGATGTTAACCTCACTTCGATTCACTGGTGCGGTTTTAAACATAACTCGCAAAACAGTTAATAAAACAACAACGAATATTTTCCTCTCGATTATCTTCGAACACTACTTAACACAGAGAGAGAGAGAGAAAGATCGAGAATAATAAGACACAAGAGAAATGAAAGATACTTCGCGCAGTTCGGAATCACCGCGTCATCCACAAGAGACGCGAATGGTACGGAGAATAGGAGCGAAAAAAAAGTGCCGGGAGCGGGCGAGCGCGAAAGAACGAGAGTTGCGAGAGTGAGCGATATGTACAGAAAAGACATACACGACATACAGAGCCCGCGCGCGCGTGAGAGAGAGAGAAAGAGAGAGAGAGAGAGACGAAGATTCGCTTTGCAGAAGGGCCCGTGCGGTTTGTGGCCTCCACCGTGTATATAATACTATAGCAAAGTATATAATGTATATACTGGTCCACACGGCGCCCCTGTTCCATCAGTTAGTTTTTTCAACGTCTGCTCTGCGAGGCGCTCTTTCCCTCTCTCTCTCTTTCTCTCTCTCTCTGTCTCACACACTCTTTCACTCGCAGTTCAAAGCGATATCTACCGGTACAAGAAAAGCGGGCGGGAGGACGGCAGCGGCATCATCAGCGGAAGCTGTGTAACCCGTTGCGGCGAAGCTTTTGCTCGTACTTTTACTATAAAAATACGTGACGGCAGGTGATGTTCGCCCCCGTTTGTACCTTACACATTATGGACACACACACGTATATATATATATATATATATATATATATATATATATATATATAATATATATATGTAATGCAATATTTTTTCGCACATTGTGTATAATGTCGAGATGTGTGTGCAAACATGCGTATTACGTCACTCATCCAAGTACAATCTTTATTTACATGCACGATAAACGAAATAAAAAAAAAGACTATAATGAAGCGAATCTACGAGGGTGCGCTACCTTTGGAACCGTTTGAGCGTGAAATTCGATAGGTCTTTTTTTAATAGTCACACTACGCGTCTTTGGACGATTAATAATGTAACGAGAGTGACGAGAGAGGATAGCCGATTGGCTCGTTCGTCATTTAAGAAAAAACTTAACGGCTACACTGTAGTAAATAATAGTGATAATAACGGTATTGACATAGGTAGTAGCTCGTATGCGTTTGGTATAGCTATAATTTATATGTAAATGGATATATATATATATATATATATATATATATGTACTATTCGATGAATTATCATTCGGATATATAGATATACATATGCAGTCCCACGATCACCATGCGAATTCTTTCCCGGTTTTTGTTGCGCAACGAGCTCGAACCAACTTTCGACCTTATGATCTTGCACACCGATGTTTTTCTTAACGCCGTTATGCTTTGTGAATATCGCGTATCGAATATGGCGATTGCTACGAATATCTATGTATACGCATATTTGTATTCGAGATTTTTAAGGACTCACCTAACGAACAGCTGTTCCTGATTGTTGACCCGCCAAGATACGACCGTGGCTCCTGTAATGTTAAAAATATATAACCCGTCAGTTTGCGCGTATAACACTCGATTATACAGATCATTACGAACTCGCGGTCTAATGAATTTTGAAATGTCATTCGATTGCAACCGATTGCTATGGTAGCGCGCTCATTTTTAGACTTATGTTAGATATACTATCTCGTATTGTGTACCGCGACGGTGATTCTGTGAGGACACTTTGCGATAGATCGATTTACTCGAGATCTAGTATTTCACAATTGCGCAAAAGCCTTGTTTGCCGCGACGCGTTTGAATGCACTCCAAAAATGCGTTTCCCTTCTTATTATGACACAAAAAGCCCGAGAGGGCAACCGCATGATATGAAAGGAATCTTCGTCACGCACGTACGACTCATGTGTTTGATCGCGCGAAAAAAAAGCATGTTTCTTTTTAGCGACAATGTGTCGAATTGAGTTTGCCTAGTTTCGGTAATCGTATCACTCAAGACTTTGTTGCGTTATTCAAGACGACAATTAACCGTTGATGTAGTTCGGAAAGAAGAATAAAGGCGCGAATCGCGCACAAAAACACACACCGTGCAAATTGATCGTGCAGGTGGTATTGTTGCCCCTGTCGAGCACGACAACGCTTGTAGCCGCTGCCATGTTTGAAGCGTGAATGCCAGTTAATGCTCCACCGGCTTGCGACTGAGGCGACCTTTGTTCAATGCGCCCCCCACCTTTCTCCGCCGCCCTTGTCGCGCGGATTTCCCCCCCGCACTTGCCACAGTGTTTAAACATTCGCTCGCTACGTGTCGCTATCGTCCGAATCGCTTTTAACGCCATCCGACGGGAAATTTGATACCGCGTACCCAATTCGTATTCTGAGTATACCGACAGATTGTCTGCAATTGTGTTTTTTTCATACATTATTGCCACAATCGTTCCGATTAAAACGATTATTTATTAGTATAACATTAAATCAAATTAAAACGACATGCTACGTGTCGTCAGTAAACGTTTAATCCCTCAGGTATGATAAAGATTTTAGTGTAGAACTATACATCGATATAAATTACTGCTATGTAATCCAATGTCGAAAGGGTTAACGCTTTTCACTTCCCCACTTTTTTCAGTTTGCATAATTAACAGTTAAGGGTTGCAAATAATATTGCTGTTTATTCTATCAGGGTCTAAGAAGTGGATTACGATCCTATGTGCAAAAATCCACTGTAAAAAAGACTCAGAGCTCTGGTACAAGCCATTCACAGCCTAATGGGAATGTTCCTGGTTTGAGTGAAAAATGTGTAGCTGTGCCAAAAGAACGTAGGTTGAATTTTTATGATCTAGCTTTGTGAGACATCTCCGAATGGTGTATTTAATTTTTAGTTTCGTTGATTGAACCAATTTGCTCGATTTTTGTAAATTGGTTGCAAGATTAGTGTTCAGATCAAAATTATTTCAGAATATGCAATTGCTGCTTAGACAAATGTTGAACAGTAATAAAGGCATAGAGCTTACTGCATTTTTAAAGCATCAATTCGTAATTAAATCACTCCTAATCATATATGAGAACTGTATAATCAAAATATACTTATCAGATTTTCAGTATTTTTTTTTCCCTTAAGAAAAACAAATAATATTATGTTATAGCTGTTGGACCCGGCGCCTCCAAAGACAGCGAATACAAGAATCCAGAATATTTTTGTTATCACGAGAATAGTTTTGCCGAGGCTGAAATAGAAATGGCAAAATTTCGACTTCCAGCTCCGTCCAATAAGACAAAATTTCAGCCCCAGTAATTTCTCCGTTCTTATATAACAATGATCATGTTACATATATCCCATATTAAATATGGAAACAGTTAAGTATCTTATTGTATTTGGTATTATTCAATGTGGAAAACAAAATTGTGTAGAAATGTACAAATACATAGAATAATTTAAAATCCCATTAACGCTTTGCGCGAAGATAAAAAATAATTGTCCTATAAAACGCCGCATTTGGACACGACAATTTTCATAATGGGTTTGCCACATTTTGTGCCAAATCTTTCCATCTGCGATACGAACAATCGGTACAATTTCATTTCCATCCAGTGTTATCATTGAAATTGACATTAATCATGATTTTAATACCTCGCGTAAAGTAGAGAAACCACCAATGATTATTCCAAAAACTACGCTTTTCCCATCCATCGTTTCCAAACGTTCGAAGCTCAAATTGAACTTAGAATTATTAGCATTTTTATCATAACTGCAAGTTGACAAAATTCCCCTTTCGGAATGTTTCAATTCAAAATTTTCGTCCGCGAACGTTTCGCCATAGATTGATGTTCCGCCGCTACCGTTAAACTTTGTTACATCTCCTCCTTGACACCAGTATCCTGGTACAATGCGATGAAAAGGAGTATCTCTAAAAAGCCAACGAAAGTTCGAAAATGTGATATGATTGATTTATACGAATCTTTTACGATTTATACAAACTTGTAAGAGAGTCCTTCAAAGCCGCTGCAAAAAGATCGAAAATTGTCACAAGTCTTTGGTACAATATCGGCAAACAGTTGAAAAATAAGTTTTCCCAATTTTCGTCTATTATTTTCGATTTCGATCTCAAAGAAGCATCGTGGTCTCACTGAATCTTCAATCGGCTTACTTAGGGATATTTTTTTGGATGAGAGGGACGATCTTTTCTTGGATGTATTGACCATGGACTTGAAATCTTTCGACAGAACGTCCCTAGAAGCGTCGTACTCAATAAAATTGGTTTAGAAGCTTGTCTACGAGAAATATTTACTTCGAAGATTTTTTCGTGGTTCTAGATTCCTTCCATTGCCGCATTAAATCTGCTGTACAGTACATGCCTGTGGCGTTTTCGATTTTCATCATCATTGCTTTATTAGCCTTGATAATCGCATCGTCGTTACTCTCCTTTTCCAACAAAGGAGTTTTGGAATTAAATTCCCTGTTCCAGCAATCAACTTTTCCCTGTCTGACGAATACATCGATTAAATGATACTAGCGATGCAAAGAAAAAGTCTTCAAAGACATACGCCTAAGCGATGAATCGTGTTCATTTTCTTCAACAGCTCGAAATTATCAGTATCGATTTTCATGATGATTTCAGCATCGGCAACAAGACTGTTATGTATTCGATTGTAATACGAACGAATGTCGACGGCAGGAGGTTTATTGTCGATTTTCGCCTTCACATTTGCAATATCGAAATGATCATCGGCTGACGATTCTGGGCCCATATCATGCATTTTCGACTTTTCTTTATGCGTACAAAATTTTATGATCATTTGTCATGGATGAAAGAACAATCCCTTACTTTTCCCGTCGATTTCGCCGATGTTACGTTTAGTCTTCCTGCTAAATTTCTTCATAACGAATATTTAGAATTTCATAACAATTTTCTTAATACGAATCGCCGATTTATATAATGGGGTTAACAGAAATTCATAGATATAAACAAAAAACTATCGAGTTGTGCGTGAAGAAAAAAAATGGTATTCGTTTAATTAAATGTTTACTGTCAAGAAACAACGGTAAACCGCAAGTATATTTGATCACTAAACATCAGAATATTTGTTTGTACACTTGTTCTGTGTAACGACGGAATTCATCGTAGTGACTAGTGCCGTGGCCTCTTTCATCCGACAATAATTGACACGTACAACTTCCTATATCTATATTAAATATTACACGCAACGAAGGATCTTTCGGAGATATGTAAATATGCATAACAAACAATCGATCGATCGACTAATTGAATGTAAATTAATCAATCGATGGCAGATGAATTAATTAATCGTGAATTAATTACTTAAACTTGAGTACAATCAATTTTTCGATTAACCAACCAATTGCCGATGAAGCATAATATTATTAAGCGCAATTCATCTCGAGAAGCATAAACTCTGTCTCTGAATTCCTTCGTTATCTCGATATATAAGCTCATTATTGTCAGTGTTTTCGTTCATTTTGAGGATGACTAAAGAAATGCAAGACAATGTTTTGTTGTTCTTTCGTTTACTTGACACCCAGTAAATTCTCGGCAACTCCAAGATAATATACCGTTTGCGCAATTCCGAACAGTGGTGCTATCACTATCATACGACAAGCTCCGCCTTTGAAGAATGCAGTGGGTCCTTCGTTCTTTAATGTTTTTCTGAAAAAGAAACGATAATTCGATTACGGAATCGTTCATGAATCCCGGAAATTATTGTTTTTCTCACCCAATGCAATCCAATACACCATTATAAGTAGGATCTCCAGGTGCTTTGTTTATAGCTTGTAATCTAGTTTTAATAACGTCGAAAGGATTGACCATGAGGGCGGCAGTGGAGCCGGCGCCACATCCGGAGAGGAATGAACACCAGAATACAGCTGAAAATATCGATGGGATGAGAAAAAATGAGAATATTCCTAGAAAAATAAACGACCGTGTTGATCTTGAGAACGAACTTACAAGAACCATCTTCGCGTTTTGGACCGAGACCGTTTAATCTGGCGAAAAGGGGAAAATATATCACCGAGAATGTGATGTCTCTCAAGGCAGTTGCTCCAGTTCCTTGATACAGTCCCACAATTCCTTTTCTCTTGAACAATTCCTTGGTAAGAGACCAGGCCGACACCTTTGGCACCGTTTTACCAGCTAAAAGAAAAACGAGTTAATTCTCGCGTTCATGCAATCGATTTGAGATTCACAAAGGAACTGACGAATAAATCAATACCAGATTTGGCTGCCGCGGCGACACGACCAGCGTCCTGCATCTGAATCTTCAATAATTCCATAGGCGTCGTAATGATTATTTGGCAAGCACCCGCGGAACCTCCAGCGAGCATTTCGCGACTCAGTGGCAAAGGTTGTCTGTACACAAGATGATGTAAAACAAAATTCTACCGATGAGCAATATAAATCATGGTGGAAACGGATTTTCCTCGTAGAGAGGAGGACATAAAAGTATATAAAATAATTTATGCGATATAATCAAACTTTTTCGATGTACATGTACTTGAGAAGTGTTAAATATATAATTTATATATATATATATGCTTACGTAATATGAGATGAGATAAGTAAAATGAGAGTGAACGATTTAGAAATCAACGAAACACGTCTGAATTTTAGAGAAATAAGGAATTTGAGCCTTCTATGGAGATCATCGTATTGCTGATAGCGTGATAATGCGAAGATTCTCCGAAGCAATGCCTGAGGACAGTGTTACGAGCTAATGCGGTGCAAACATTAGAAAAGAATTAATGTTACAAATCCGTCTACAATTCAATAATACCTCGAATCATCGGTGCAGCAAAACTTATAGCTCGATATAAATTCAAAGCACCACAAAGTCAGGGAGAAATGAGATCTTTTGCGTTCCGAATGTACGAGAAAAAAAAACAGTGAAAAAAAGTTCATATTTATACCTACTAGTTTTTGTTAATGCTGAGACGCAATGATTTAAAACCAGAACGATTCACACCTTGTCAATTAGCAGTCTCGGCTGACGATAGAAGAATCCTGACGATTCGAAATATGAATGAAAATTGAGATAGGGCTCGAGATACGAAGTAACGGAAGGAAATAAGAAAATCGAATTTTTTTTTCAACAATTAGAGACGTAGCGAAGCGTTTTTTTCTCTCGAATTAAAATTGAAAAAGAAAATGATAGTGGGATATGCGATAGAGCTTAAATATCAATGTCGCCAATGTACATTTTTTCTCACCCTGGACCAGTCGACAAATAATGTCTGAACACGTCGTTAGCTGTCAATTTTATCGCTTTTTCCGGGGTGATCAACAGTATATTTACACCGGATCCTTTGTACATACCGAAATATCCTTCGGCTTTGTACGTTTTTTTGAAACAATCCAACCTGAAAGTGGCGTATTGCTTTTTTTAAATAATTTATTGCTATTTAGATCATCGTTCGACTCATCAACATTTTCTACTTACATCGAGGAGTACATCTTCTCCCCTTTGGGTCCTATAACTTGGTTCTGGAGTCTCGTTTTTACCAAATCCAGTGGAAATACCACCGAGACTCCAATAATTCCAGCGATACCTCCATTGACGATTTTTGGCAGTAGTCTAAAATGAGAACATTCATAATTTACAATTCACCATTATTTCATACTCTGATTATGAAGATACTTGCTTGAAGCGTTCTGCCTGTTGGGAAGCTACGTTTTCCTTCGCCATTTTGATTTATTCTATAACAATACGAAATGCAATAATTCATTTGTATGTGTGAGTTTCTGTTTAAGAAATTTTATTGATAAAACTTGGCGGGAAGATCAATAACATATATATATATACGGTTGACAAATGTTACCCAATACTGTATCTTTCCGGCTGGCCGGAATTTTTTTACATAAAATTAATCGACGAGTTTACTTCACATTTGGAACATATTGGGATTCACTCGCTGTTCATTTGAGAAAACATTAATCGATAAAAAAAATCGGTTAACCTTATTGACGAAAGAGTTCAAAATATCTTTTAGAGATAAACATGCTACTCCATATTTGTAAAGGTTGATTATAAAGAGCATGCTGATAGAAAAAGAACGTTTCGAGGATAAGTTTATTGGAATGATACATGAAGGTCACCGGCTTGTATCGAAAAATTGATCGGGTGAAAGCTAAACTTTCGGCAAGCATCACGCTCTTTGATGTCAGTGCCACTCGCGATTTCGACCCTCTTTCTCCTTGCGCGAAACATTGCCAGGTCCCCACCCAACCAACTGCAGGAACGTAATTGTGCAAGACGAGCATGCATATCATATATCCGATCACCCCTTATAGGCTACGATTCAATTGAATGTCAATTGGACGATTCGTCTAAACAATTGACTATCACGATTTTGCACAGTACACTATTTCATTATAATTCGAAGCTTTATTGGCCCGTTGTTATGTCATATTTGGTGGATTGAACACAGACAAAATATTATATTAAAAACTCATGCTATATGTATATAATAATAATGTGATTGGCGACGAGAACACGTTTTGCTTAAAGAGCCTTGAAACCAGGAAATTGTACCTGGCAAGAGTCTACATACCTTGAGTTTTTGAATAAATGATATATATTTTTAGAAAACCGTTCGCTGTTACTACTCACCAGTTACGAAGTTCTCGAACGAAACGTCGACCTCGCGGTTGATTAGTCAAGATTCCCAGGCCTATTAAGCCGATCGAACGAAATTCTGGAAGCTACTTGTCAGTGTAGAACGTTTTGATAAGGATGATAAGAACAATCGCGGTCACCCTCCCTGGGTAGATTAATGCAAAATATCGATGTCTCCGGCGATGTTACTTTCAGAATTGACCATATTGTGTAGACTGGAAGTAACGGGAGCGAGAGTCTAAAGGACAATCGTGAAATTATGAATTTTAATATATAACTTAAGCTTCGGCAAGCTAGTTTGTTGCCTGCCGTACGGCTTTTGATGTTTCAGCAGGTTTTGGCCGAATGACGGCTCTAATGATATGACGGCGACTCACGGCGAACCGTCTGTTACTGGTGTGAAGTAGAAGATAGTAGGGAGCGATCTCAAGAGCGGGGCATTCGAAAATATCGGTCTTGAAATATATAAGCGAGTAATGCGAAAGTGCTCATAGACGACAGCGCGACTAGCGACGAAATCGTAAATAATGCAGTTTATGTATAATTCTTATTGTTGGAATGTCGTAACGGCGCAATAGATATGCAGAAAATGAAATATATACAGTGTTTGCGATAACTTTTTTCTACTATGATGTTTGTCGGTATCCCCGAAAGATGGCGCTCCCTATTGAGCCCGACGTGGAGCGTCGCGTATTGGCATTTCTCGATACTATCACGCCCCCTCTAACGCGTCCACTAAAGAGTTGGTGAGTCAGTCTTGTCTTTGGCATCGCAAAAGGACCATTTCGGCTATTAGAGGCTAAACAAAAGCTTGATGGTTCGTGAACAAAAACAAACATTGTAATATCAATTTTTTTCGTCGCCAAGCTTTTGGCACGCCGACCCTTGTCATGAATCGAGCAGACCTAAGAAATAAATGGCATAACGTTGAAATATTAAGCGTGAAATACGTAATAGAGAGAAGAAAGAAAAAAAAATATCATTGGGTGTTTACAGGGATTCACTGCTCGGTAACACACGGTTGGCTTGCACGAGAGGCTTGGTCTGCCGAGTTTCGAGGATATAGCATATAGGTATTTACACCTGCTATTTGCAAGGGTCATTGTTCTCCCCCCTGGATAACACACGAGACATATATATTATACATCGTAAGAATGGCGTTGACCAGAAGAGCGACGCATCGCGGCAGTTGGTACACGGATTCCGGTGAGAAATCTTTTAGCAAGTAGCTTCGTAAACAACAAAATATTATCGATAATATTGTACTATAAAAAAACGATAACAATTAAAACCCGAACTTTAAAAAAACCACGATGTATGCAATTTGTCCTTTATATTATAATTTCTTCACCATAAATTTACGCGATTTGACGATATCGCTGAATCGAAACGATTGAAAGATGAATTCTTTGTTTCTTATGTCTATAAACATACATTTGTATCTTTCCAAAATCGATATAAGCGATCCAATCAATCTCGGTAAGAGGAGAATGAGCTTTTTTCATAACCGGCTGAAATGTTTTCATACCCGATAATATTCTGCAAATTCAACATTATTCCCACATCGTTTTAAATCGTTCGAGGTACTCTTTGAAAATACATATAACTATATATTATATCTTTTTAATCTCTAGGGCATGAACTCAGTAAGCAACTCGAAGATTGGCTGAGTGGAGCGGACCTGTCCCATGGGCCCGCCAGGGCAATAATCGCCCCGTCAGTATCCGCAATAATGATTGTTTTTCGATATAGATCCTTAAAGAGGGTATAAATGTAATTGTAAATTTGCAGCCACGCAGGATACAGCTACTGCGGTGCGTGTTCGGGCTTTGCCTATCGTCAAATTAGCCCTGCGGTTGTGTAAGTTCATTACTACCATCAAATTATTAAGATCGATAACTCTAAGTAATTTTATAACCCGTTTAATTATTTTAATTCCTTACTAGTTGTACGTACTAATTATAAATTTATTTATCCTATCATTAGCACGATATCGAGGATAATCTTGTAGAATAAAACATATATTTACCGTTAGATAATTAATTTTTAATTGGCTAGGAATAAAATTTGGATTACACCGATAAAATCTGATATTCTAGTCATAACGAGTGATGAAAAGCACGCAATTTACGTTCCAGTCGTAGGATATTCATCTTAGGACCTTCCCACAATGTGAGACTGCCAGGATGTGCTCTTTCGTCGGCATCTACTTATCAAACACCGTTATACGATCTACCGATAGATCCTCAAGGTATGCAGTCCGAGTCAAACATATTACAATTAAAAAAAAAATTTCAACGACGCAATTTTTCGTCGGTATCAAATTTTTTGTTTTTCATTGAGTATAATAACGATTTTTTAAATACTTGATTATCGTAGTGTATAGGGATCTCGAAGAAACTGGACAATTTGAATGGATGGACATGAATACCGACGAAGACGAGCATAGCATCGAGATGCATTTACCATTCATCGCCAAAGTCATGGAGAAGTGAGTTCTCGTATTTTTAAAAATTAAATAAAATTCTTTAAATAAGTGCAAAATGTGATGATCTATAAAAATATATTTCATTTTATAGTTTTAGAGATTCGTTCACCATCGTTCCAATTTTGGTGGGCTCTTTGAGCCCGGAGAAAGAATCGATTTATGGAAGACTGTTAGCCCCGTACTTAGCTGATCCTCAGAGTTTATTCGTTATATCATCGGATTTTTGTCACTGGGGACAACGTTTTCGATACACTCATACCGATGGTTCAGGCGGTCCGATATACCAATCCATCCAGAATCTCGATAAATTAGTACGTATACCAAAATTGTTGATCGTCAGTTTAGGCTTGCGTCGCGTAATTCTCATTGATCTTTATTCGTCGTCAGGGAATGGACATAATAGAAACATTGAATCCTGCAACTTTCACGGATTATCTTAAGAAGTATAGCAATACAATATGCGGTCGACATCCCATTGGGGTACTTTTACAGGTAATATGCTCCTTTTTCGTGAAATTAACACGATATTTTTTTTAAATTACGCCTTTCCGACGTTCCAAATAATATTTTCTTTATGTTATATGCTTGTTACAGGCGATACAATGTATTCGAGGCAGAGGAAACGGACAGAGAATGAACTTGAAATTTTTGAAGTACGCACAGAGCAGTCAGTGCCACAACATGAACGACAGTTCGGTCAGTTATGCAAGTGCTTCCCTCGTCGTCGAGTGATGAGTTGTGATTTATACATACATTTTTTAAATTCGTTTTTCTTATTTACCGCCGTTGATTGTTCGTTAATATCGCGAGAGATATATAAAGGAAGAAAGAACGAGAGAGAGAGAGAGAGAGAGAGTGAGCGAGGACCTGGTGACATGACGGTTGTGAACATTTATTCGAATTAGAACGTCGGGACGAGCAGAGCAAAAAAAAAGAAGGAAAATTGTGTTAAATTTGACGATTATCTCGCTTGAAAATTAATTATTCGCCTCGAATTTATAAACGCGCGTACATGACAAGAATATATATATATGCGTGTGTATGCGTGAGGACGGAAATCACTTACGATATCGTTTGCGATGTTTTTTTGTTTGTTTATTTTTTTTTAAGCGAAAAGGATAACAAACAATTATCGATAATTCTGTAAAGTGTAAGATTTAACGGTGAAAACTTAAACGTTGTTATCTATTTTTCCAGTAAACATTTGGATCACACTAGTTCCCGTGTATATTTATTTAAAAAAATGCAATACCATAAAAATGGATGGAGAGAAGAAACGAGAAGATACGAAACGCCGTTCCCTCCTCCAACTCGACATTGTCATTACGTTTTATCGCTTGATCGCATAGAAATCCACTTTCTTCGCGGGAGCAGAAACTCTTGAATATAATATTATAATTATCCAGGCCAAACGATGTGTGCAAAATGAAATTTAATTCCTCGGAATTAAATCGTTGAATGGTGAAAACGGAAAATTTATGAATGAAACTGGCCGAATACACCAGCTGGGGCGCGGGGATCGATGGAGCATCCCCCTCAGACGTAGTAATCAATACGAGGGGTTGGGTTTTCGCGAGAGGCGTGTGGAGGGCACAAGGGATGGTAAAGTCCATTCAGTAGGAACTGTGTAGGCCTCCTATCGATTGCGTGGGTGGAAAAATGGGTAACATCCCTCACTCTGCTACCCTCCCCTTACCACTCTACTTCTACGCGAATACCACGGGGAAAGTGGTGGGGTTAGTCGGAGTTTGAAGTGATGGAGAGGGGGAAAATGGAGAAATGGTAGAATACGTGGGCTAGAGGGAGGACCAGAATGAGAGGGGTTGCAATGCCATCTATATACACGAGTATATATCTCTACGTACATATATACTATGTATGAAATGGCAAACAACGTAAGATTGCAAAGCGGTGGTGGAAAGGCGTAGGTAGTAGTCGTTGGAGAAGTGCCCTCAATTTGGTCGCAGTCGACCTGGGACTGGATCGAATTTTCGTCGTTTCTCCCCCAATCTCGTTGCCGCACTCGCCCGACTATGAATGAACCATATGGTCCATCCTCGCGGTTATCGTCAACGCTTTAGAAATTCCGAAACGCATCGGAATACAGAGTTCGAAGATCTCAGTTTATATCAGGCGATGTAACACGAGGGACGAATGAAAAATCGGTTTAGTAAAGAATTGCTCGATAATGTAACATCAACGAATAATTAGATCGGGGAAGAAGAGATTGATTTTATTTTTGTATAGAAAATAAAAATCCTACGGACAAGCTCGCTGGGGTCGAACATTTTTACTTTAGAGGTTATGTTCCTCGTTACGCGGCATTTCGTTGTTTCGATATTCGTTTCATTCAACCAAAATTCGCATTGAAGCCTAATCTCCTTCTCCATTGAACCTTCTCCGCATTTCATCGGCCCGATGTATTATAGCAACGTTTAGGGATACATAACGCTTTAGCCACGAACTACCCTCTCATCCATCAGATTTTTATACAACGTCCACATCAAACGGAGCGTGAGAGAGAGAGAGAGAGAGAGAGAGAGAGGGAGAGAGGCGACCCCTTATCGGTTGACTCAGGGACCAGCGTCTTTACTCTCGCCGCGTCGTTGTCGTTTTTTATTAGATTCTTTTTTCTTTTCAGACCAAAGTATCAGGTATTAGCGCAAAGCGGACCGACAAAGAGAGGCACGAAAAAAGTTTGCGAGGGTTGTAAGACACGTATAGAGTGTCATATATATGTTAAAAAGAATTTTCTGAGCATATTTTTGTGCTTCGAAGTTATCTCGACGGTGGCGACGTCTTAGTTGTCTATCGGAAAACAAACGATCGGAATCGATTTCAAGGTTAAATACGGTGCCTATTGTCTTTTTTTGCGCATTGTCGAGATTCTTACGCGTGCGTACTCGAAACGACGAGTAGTATGCGTACGCGAACGAGAGTGCACTCGATGTCATTGCCGTTGAAAAGTGAAAAAATCCGTTCTAACATACCGCACAATATTAAATTCCATCGCGGCGAATTATAAGATTCTCAATTTATATACAAACGAAAAAAGAAATAAACATTCCATCAATTGTCAATGCTCGAGTAGCCCCGAGTTGAAATAAGATCGTTCTTGGGACAAAAGCACGAAAGAAAAACCAAAAAGAAATTAGCTACTTCTCCGGCCACTTGTTCTTCTCCTCACGACGAGAAAAGGAATTCTCGTGCGGTGCCCCTTTATTACACGAAAACCTTCATCAATATCATTCGACGTCTGTCCTGGCAATTGTCGGAGAGGGCGAGTGAGACGGATAAGATTGGCTTGTAAGAGATGGTGGGTTCGTGGGTTGTTGGGTTTCGACAAAAGTATATGAGGCAAAAGAGTGCGGGATCTCTCTCTCTCGCAAGAGACTTTTTCATTACGAAACTTGGCGAGTGAGAGAGATAGATAGATAGAGAGAGAGAGAGAGAGAGAGAGAGAGAGAGAGAGGGAGAGAGAGAGAATGGGCGAAGAGACAAGATATTTCCCGAAGCGCTTCTGAAACGCGAAATGTAATGAATACAGATATATCTGTCAAGGGGTTTCGTACGATAGTATAGGATTACGTACTCATAACGAGAGCGCGGGTGTGTACGAAAAATAAAAAAATAAAAAAAAGGAAATACAAATATGAAGAGTACATAGTACCGTGAATGCCCTGTAGGAATGCGAAGTCCCTCGGGTCGCGGGAGGAACTTTCGCGGGGTGCAAAAAGGCGCGCGCTACCGATTGAGAGCGAGAGAGAGAGAGAGAGCGAGCGAGAGAACGATCGTGCTAGCGAGGGGTAAGACCATATAGCAGCGCCGCGTTGAGGTGGGCGGCTAAACAGCGCGACGAAAAGTGCGCGCGCGAGTTCGCGGCGGCGGCGGCGGTGGATGAGAGTGGTGGGGAGTGCGGCGCGCAACTCCCTAGGAGAGCGCGTAGAGCGCCGCACGGTCGAGGAGTGGGGGAAAGGGTCGCGCTCTCTCTCTAGCACAGTACGTGTTTCTGAACGACCTAGCGGAATTCCGTGAACACCCTGTGTAGCGGCGAAGCAGAGGCGTTGGAGGAGGCACAGCAGCCGGTCCCGCGCTGCTTACCACATCAGTTGGTTCGAGGTTTCCGGACTCTGCGCACCGACAGGTTAGTTCGGTGGTCATATATAGTCTTCTCATCTCTCACTCTCGCATTCTCTCACCTTCTCTCTCTCTCTCTCTCTCTCTCATTCTAACTGTGACTATGCGTCCCTTTCTTCGATCGAACAACCCCGCGGTCTTTCATCTCTAGTTCTCATTCACCCCTTCATTCATTTTCCTCCATTCATTCTACTGTTCTCCATCTCTGTCTTCTCGTTTCTCTCTCCGTTACTTTGCGTTTATATAGAGCCGGCACCTGTTCCTCATCAGTCATCGTTTTCACACTCGCTCTTCTCAATCTCAATCTCTCCCTCCCTCTCACCCTGCGTGTGTGTGTTCTTTTCGTGGCACACGCAACCCTCGACAAAGCTCGCTAGTCGTGTAGAGTTTTTTTCGAGGATTCATCCGCAACACGTCTCATTATTGAAACGCGAACCGAGGCCCTGTACGTGTTACTAGACGCGTATCTATATCTACGTAAATCATCATTTCCATTGAAGCTTTTTTCGTACCATATATATATATATGAATATTTCTATACGTATATATACAGTTGTTTTTGCCCGTATATTAGTGAAAATAGTGAAATTTAATTTTTACGACATAAGCGAACGTATGAACGAGTATTAATTGTCCCAATATCATTAATTCGTTTATACGATTATCTTCGAGTAAATAATAAAAATGGTTTTTTTAATTTTAATCTTCATCGATGATTCGACGAATGTTCATGCAATGGAAAATCATCCCTTCGCGTTATTCTAAACGTAGGTACGAGAAACACTAATAAATATATATATATAAATATATATCCATGTAATATATACATATATACATCGATAGGCAAGAAGACAATTCAAAGCCCATTCGCTAATCGTACCTTCGTAGAATTCGTTGACAATGGCAAACGCGCATCCACTTATGGGACAGTGACCGAAGGTAATTCGTCGATTCCCCTCGGCGTCTTAACGCATAATGACAAAGACTCAACAATTCGTCCAAACGCTTCATTCACGATCGCGCCCAGTATCCTCGCGCGTCGCTGCGGACGCCGAGAGAACTCGAGCGACACTTTCGCCTATCTCCCGTACGTTTGCCCGTCGCTACAAGAGCGCTTCTTTCTTTTTGCCGTTCTTTCTTTCGTTTTCTATTCCATGAATTTATTTATTTCGCGCGTACGCCGGCTTCTGTTTTTCCTTCTTTTTTTTTTCTTTGTTGTTACTTCTTCCTCGACTTAATTGGATTTTCGCGGAATCGTACTTTTGTCGTATATACGTACATACGTTGTGTAGGTCGTTAAAGCAGCCTTTGAAGGTGCGCGTCACTCATTGACATTTCGTTAAACGAGACGGTCGCGCGCGCACCGAATGGGCACGCGTGGGGGGTGGGGGTTGAAATGAATCAACGACTGTGTAGGTGTCAAACTCGTTTCGCGAAATTAAAACTCGTCCTATACAACACCTGTGCACGGTATTCGGTACCTCATTGTCGATATGTGTATATATATATATAGATATATGTCAAATCCTTCGTGGACGATAGTAATGGGCATTATTATCGTCCACGAAGGATTTTACTTATTTTCTCTAACGTTGAAAATATTTTCGACATTGTCATTATTCTCTTATTTACCCAATTATATTAATCATTGTTTGCATACACTTTTTAATATAAGGGTTTAATATAAGGGTAACATTTGTATTTATTAAAACATAATTATTTGCTTATTTTGTCAATAACAATCTTCGTATTCTTTATTAAAGAATTTATGAAATACCTACTTTTTCGTATTTATGAGAAAACAAAATTATTTATTGATTTTACTATACAAATTGTCCGAGAACTTTCGAAGGACACTTTAGACTTTGACTTTGCGGAGAATGCGTCGTGAACAATGAAAACTTTTGACTAATGAAATAAGTGGACCTATAGTTTGCGATTTTATCGGTCGGAAGCGGATCAATCGAAGCGGCTGGGACATTTCGAAAATCGAATTATCGGGTGTAACGACATTGTGCTTTGATCAAAGACAGAGGTAAATTCGACATCGCCTCCAGGTTCTGTACACTGCGTCGCTCCGAGAAGTTTGCGTTAATTCGACGAAATTGGAACTACGTTCGATACGAACAACAAAATTATTATTTTTTTCCCCCCGAATTTCCTTCTATAATATCGATCTCCGATCGACAAGATATTGTCGATATCTCGATTATCGAATGTATCAGCGAATTATAAATTATATCAACGATTCAACGAAGTAATTTATCAAGAACAAAAAATAACGTTTAATCAAACTAAAATAAATTAACGTACCAATTTTATTCGTCGCGAAATAAATTGATAAAAATCGTATAAAAGTCCAGTCAACGTTTTTAATAATTTTCAAGAATTAAAAAGAGTGATAAAAAAATGTCGAGAGAGAAAATATTACGAATTACTGCGAATTGCATTAAAAGCCTATACGCAACGTACCGTGGAAGCAAACGCGTCTCCCGTAACGTCGCGAGCGAGGAAGCAAATTTTTTCTTTCCCTCGTCGCGATGGGGTGCGAACGAAGAAAAAAAAAAGAAACAAGAAAGAGGCAAGATTCGAAGGGTGAGGAGAGTCCTAGTGAAATACTCCCCTAACACGGGGCACACTTGTTGCGATCCCAAAGTCCCCCTCGACGAACGTGCGTAATGGCGTAAAGAGAGGCTACGCGGAAAGAAAAAGAAGGGGGAAAAAGAAATGGGACGAAAAGAAAAAAAAAGAAAAGGGCATACTTTTACCCGGGTAATCTATCGGGAAAATGTCCCGACACCGAAAGATCGATCGTTCCATTCTCTTCTATGTCGTCTTTTTCCTTCCTTCCTCGGTCATATTTTTTATTCTCTTTTCTTTTTTTATTCTACATTTGGAACGTATTTTTGTACGACTGAACAAACGGTAACGCGAAACACCTACACCATTAATGTGTATATGCATCGTGCTCGCCGTCATAAATCTGCGCCAACGCACGATTATAATCTTACTTGATTTTACGTAAAACGTGATGCGATATAGTTGCGATTCATTATACATATATATATATACGTATCTATATATCTATATACACATATATATACATATATATAGATATGTTGTTCGTTGTGAGGATTGGCATTAAGAGGCAGTGATACAGGCGACCTGCGCTTCAAAAATTTGATCAGCAATCATACGAGCATTAAACAACCGATCAGGTTAAAAATTGGCGGGTACGCAGAGAATTATGGCAAAGCTTTATCAGAAAGTAAAAAACTAAATATTTTCTGTTAGGAGATAAGTATAGTGAGTGATTGAACGAACGATTTAAACAAAATTGAAATTTGAATTTTTAGCAGAGTCGTGTTAAAAATAATACATTTTTTGGTACAATTTACACTACGAAATGGGACCTTGTGAAATTATTTGTCAAAAAGAAAAGAAAATCCTTGCATTAGACCGATGCATTAGTTTATGAGAAATCGTGTTCACTGGCTTAAAAAATAGTGTTTCGAGAAAAACGCGATTAAAATCGCGTTGCGCCCGGCTGGTTTTTTCTACCTCAGGAATTTCTGAAGGCTCTATCTTCTAGAATTTCATTCCGATTGATTTAAACATTTGAGAGAATATTCTAGACACATTGCACTATAAGATAAAACAATAAATTAAACATTGATTTTCTGAAATTTCCAAACCCACCTAACCCCTTAATGGTACTGACAAAAATCTGGAATCGAGTGCCCTCTAGCGGGGAGAAAATGCACCCACCCGCTATCGCACTATACCTAGCAACATCTCTAACAATACGTAAGGTTTTCCTTTTTTTCACCAATCGAACATTCGCACGGATTTTTTTAATACAGCATAATATCGATGGTAATTTTTGTTCTCGAACGTAATTTTTTGTATTTATAACTTTGCGAACCAAAGTCTTACGCTAATAATTAGAATAATTGATCTCGGTGGAGTATGAGTTGTGATTTCATTTTTTAATTTCGTTGTTTTAATTATAATCGAAACCGAGGGACGAAACACTTTTTTTTTAGCATTTTTTTAGCATTACATGGTTGATGTTAAATTTTGCTAATATAACTTTCGTCAAGTTTCAAGTATCAATATATCTGAGTCTTTTTTTCTGCTCTTTTTCGGACCAGAAACTTATTTAAGAAGAAATACAGTTGTAATAATTAATATTGACCTTGATGGCTTGCAATTTTTTGTTAGTTATCTTATTTTCGCATATTTAAATATCACAATTAAAACAGAGGAATGGAATAACGTAGTGTGAATAATAAATTTTCTGTCGTATTATCGTCCATAATAATATCAATAGATTATAAATATTTATAACAATTATTACAGATAATACAATTGATCGTTAATAATAGTAAAATAAATATAATGAATATTTTTATAATTAAGTACCGCGGCGGAAATTAGACCATGTGACATTAGTCCGGAGGGTTCGTGTGACGCGAGGCTAAGAATCTATTCATCTCCCTGGTATATAGTACGTTTTCGCGCATTATATCGATAATATAATATCGGGGGAAAAAAAACTGCGCGAGGCGAACAATTCCATTGTTAAAACCGTACGAACGTAATAACCAACGCGAACACGATCATTTTTTTTCCTCTTTTTCATTTCATTCTCTCTTCTATTCGCACGTTTCTCTAATAATAGAATCGCTTCTATAGAATAGGTTTGAATCACGATTTATATATATTAAAACCGTTCGTAGCTAATCAAACGTTAGTCTAGGGAGTGAAAAAAATAGATGGGTAGGAAATGCGATATCGCTAATGAATACATTTTTCTTGCTTAAACAAATTTTGTTTATTACAAATTTCCTTTTACATCAAATACTTTGATTCGTCTGGTTTTCGTTTGTTTCAGAAATATCAAGAAACTTATCATTTTTTTTCGGAACATATCTTCGCTCTACATATCCCTCGTATGTAAAACGCATTTTCATACAAACGCAGAAGAACGAAATTCGATAGAGTTAACGAGACCGGAGTGATTGCATCGCCATAAAGGTGAGTAAATTTATTTCTATAATGTGCATTGTACAAAATAAAATCTATTGGTTTATATAAAGACTTACGACCATTGCTCATCTCCGATCTTTTCTGAAGAGAAAACAAGTTTTATGCTAGGATTATTATTCATAATTATTGCGTGGAATTATTTTTCCACAATAAAATTCTTAATAAAAAGAAATTGATGTTAGTTTTTTATTTTTTCGTTACCATCATTTTTATATTCATCACTTCTTTCTCCTTCTTCTCTTCGTTTCGCCATTTACCCGTTTTTGTTATTTACCACTCGAAATTCTCACAAGTGGATCAAACACCCGACATAAATATATTCTGAAAAAAATAATAAGTGGTATCGCGAGAAACTATTATGAACTATATTCTGTTGAATTATTCTTCTATAATAAAACTATCAATTACCGACAAAAAAATGTTTTTATTTATCTTTTTACCATTTCTCTCTCTCTCTCTCTCTCTCTCTCTCTCTCTCTCTCTCTCTCTCTCTCTCTCTCTCTCGTTTCTTCCCTCCATTTCGTCACTGACCCAATTTGGCCATTTGCCACTTGAATTTGCAGACGCAGAAGCAAACGACATACGCGAGAAGAAAGCAATAAGAGGGGAAGCGATCAAAAAAAAAAAAAAAAAGAAAAAAGAGAGACAATGCAAATTATCGCTGTCCTGGGGTGTATTTTTTTTGCACACTCGTGCGTTACTCTCGCGATCGAGTCTCAGCGATATCCTGGCGATCCATTGACGTCCTCCCAGGCTGCAATATTCAGCGAGATAGCGTATCGAGATAAGCGTGCGAATAAAGCCGAGCCAACGTGCGAAGAATTGAGAGCAATGTGGATATACAGCAAACGACAAAGTCGAGCTGCCGAGACGACCAACGATTTGCCGATGTATCGCGATCCGTTCTCGTACAATATCTGGGACACGTATCCGATAAGATCGTCGAATTCTCTCGGTTATCGAGGTACGAGAGAGTTAGGAACGCTGCACAAAAAAAAGAAATACCAAACAAGTTCTTCAATTGATCGTGGCATGAAAATTTAACGACTACCAAATAAATGTTCTTCCTAATTTTAACAATTTTGTTTTTTTATAAAGTAGTTTTTTATTAATTTATTTGAAATAAAACGAGCGGTCGAGAATAAAAGCGCTTTGTAGTGTGATGTTTCTCGTTTACCTCGGAAGGATCGATCGATCTGAAAGACAAAAATTATTGCGGTGCTTTCATGCGTAATTATCTTATCGAGAATTTGTCGTTAAACGTATCTGCGAATTTTCTTATTAAATTTTATAGTTTCGGCTCGAATGTGGAATCGACGGCTATCGGCCAAAACTTTTTTCCTCGTGCTTGCTTTCAATTCCTCGTTGAAACTCGCCCTACATAATCGACATTAATTCGTTTATGTAGGGCGTTTGTATTCGTTTATGTAGCTTTTCATTATTTGATTTTACATTTCAACTATTTTAATTTACGCCTTTTAATCGTCAAAGATTCCGTGTATAAAGATTTTGATAATAATGATAGAAACAAAATTAGGTTAAAAATTATTAATCGATGGTTTTTGTGATATATATCTTTGACTGATTTTTCAATAATTCAACTATCGATCGCACGAAATACCGCGTTAGACTACGGTCGTTTTAATACCAAGCGGACGAATTTTCATACAAATATAACAAAAATAGATTTCTTGCAGAAATAGAGTGCAACGCACCCTTCTCGCACTATATACACGGGTATACGTCTCCGTCTGTAATCTCATTCATTTATAAATATGATCGCGAGAGAAGGGAACGTAGTATACGATTTCAGACACGAGCGAGACCGCGATGTTTTCGGTAGAATTTAGACACGTGTATCTATGTATACCTATAGCTGCGTATACAAAACATTCTCTACCGACGCGACCACGTTTGTCGGTACAAACGTCATTAATTTTTTAAAGCTTCGTTGATTCATAATAATAATAATAATAGTAATTGAAAATACCTATCTCTGGGTCATGATAAATTCCTTTATCGAACTACTTCGTCGGACTCAATTTTTTTTTTTTCAATGAAATGTAAATTGCGAGAAAAAAATGAGGAAAGATGAAAGTTCGTCGTTATTTTATCGGCTTAGTGATTTCACCTTTCCGTCAGAAAATATAAATCCATATTTTACATTTAAAAAATAGCTCTCTCTCTCTCTCTCTCATATTTCTTTGTGAAGTTTTCAAACTCGCGGAAAGTTTTGTTGTCCAACGGTACAAACTGACAGGGGGTGCGAAGGAAGAACGTGGCTGCATGGGTAGAGAATGCTCCGTGAATGTTATGCGTTAATTCTTAATGTCTCCGCTAGGAGCGCTCGCACAAGCGGAATCGCGAATACGTAAAAACCGCGCGCGAGATCGCGAGTGCATGCTATGCATAAAAGCTACGACAAGGTCGGGACTGGAATAGACTAACGGGGTTCGTTCCAAATTTAGTCGTGGAACCAGAATTCTCTATTCCCTGGAAAAGCAATCATGATTTTACAATCTTCTCCTTGTCGTTTAATTTGGCTTCGAAAATTACCAAAAGAAAAGAAAAAGGTCGGTTTCGTGCAATGTCCAAGAGGTTATAAGATTGAAAGCCGTTAAAATGACGATAATATTTAAAATTGTATTGTTATCAAGCCAATAAGGGCACTTTTTGATAAATAAGTCGATAACGAAGATTTTTTAACAATCGTATCTCACGAAATTAAGGTCATCGCGTATTACCCCCTCTTCCCTATAGCAAATCCGCATGTACCGCATATAGCTATACGTCGATGCATGCGACAAATATAAAAATGTTATTTCTTTGATGTCGCTCTCAAACAAAGAACGTGGATAATTAAAAGAAAAAAAAACAACATTTTTCGCACTCACGCACACGGATAGACAGTAACGGTGGTCAAGCGCGTAGTCGAGGCGCCGGGGGCTCGATTATATTCGGCAAAGTCGTACACAAAGCACCGCCAGGAAGCAGATTACGAAACGGTATGCCGAATCGTATGAAGACGTTGGACGAAGCGTCCCGTATGTACGGTACGGTGAATCGTCAGTTGCCCGATCCGCGACGTCGACAAACGAATTTTCGAGTTGGTGGTGGTGGCGGGCCATCGATATCGCAAGTACCACAAGCGGGTAGCTTCCAACATCTGAAAGAACTCATACGGACTGAGAGAGCTCGCGAGCTTCAGGTACGTTTGACATTAACGTCTGCTTTTTCTACGCGAGCACACGCCCTCTGTCGTCTCTTTCGCGAAGTCGATTGATCCGCAACGCGAATTGAGGTTATGTGTCTGCACGAAGAATTCGAGGATGCGTATCGTATAACGTTAAGTGTCAAAAATTCGATCGATGATTGGAAATTGCTAATTTTGCATTCTTCGTCCTGAAGGAACTCCCCAAGGAGTTCTGAATTATACTGAAAAGTTTCCGGGTCGTTGAACAACAACTCGACTCGCGAGCACGTTCTGCCAAAGTTGCTAATCGGTCGAAATTAAATCAACTGTTTTTCGACTACTCGATCGATAGCTTTCCGTACGTCATCGTTTTCACAAAATTAACTTTGTCGGTGTGTGAAATATAATATGGTAATTTTTGTTCGATCTTCGGCGTATCGAAAATTACTCGAATTCTGGTCGATTGAAACTTCCGATTGGGAGCGTATACGCGACGCATCCGCCGTTTCTCAATCTCGTTCCCTTTTCTTCGTTACAAAATATCATGTTTTGCTTTCCTCCTGTCGCAGGAACAAAGGGACGCCGAGGAAATGGCAGCCCGAGCTGCTGTACTGAAGGAAATTGCAAACGGCGAGAGACGCGAGTCGCAAGCATCGCGCAGACAATTTTTAAATTCGGTACAGCCATACCAAGATCCAAAAAGTGTCAATTACGGTTACGAGCAGTCACAGTACGTGCCCAGTATAGCAAACTTCGGCGGTGGATTGTTGGTGAGTCTGTCAATGAATTCATGATGCTTACACACAATGTTTATACTTTTTCGTTTTACCAGGCTATAAAAGAGTGTCGCGCATAAATCAAACGTTATTTTATTGTCTTATTTTCATTCGTATAGCCCAGCGACAAATACGATCGTAACACGATGTTGCATAAATGAGACGGCGGTATGTTACGAAAAACGATAAACGAGAATGAAGATATAGATGTTGTCATTGAACTGCCGTACGTGTGAAAAAATTCTACAATCTCCATGTCATGTCAACGACTGATACAAAAGGTATATTCGCATCTTCATTGCTGCTAAACTGCTTATACGGGTTTAGTCAAGAATCATCGGACAAACAAACAATAATCAAAACAACCACAACAACAACAAAAACAACAACAACAATAACCACAACAAACAAAAAGAATTATAGACTTCCAATTGGATACTTAGAAAACGCGGGCTCGTAAAGGCTACGAATAATATCAAGATGAAACGTGATGCGAGAAGAAAGGACGAGCTCTCTTGAGTGATCCGTGTTTTCACCGAAACACTCTACTTCTATTATCGTTATTCTCATTATAGTATTAGAAGGTATTCAGCTGAGGAAAAAGCCGAGCGAACGCAGGGATACGTAGAGTGTGATTAATCGTTGGCAAGGGATGACGAGGGCATGGCATTCGGGAAGATTAAACGCCGCCGCCGCCCTTTATTCGTATTCCCCTGGTGGCGAAACGACGAATCGAAAATATAGCGGGAAATTATTTTGAACAGTACGAACATAAATTAATTTACGGATATGAATTCGCACCGCCTACTAAATCAATCGCGAATCACCCTTTGAAAGCTAACCCTCTATCGGAAGCTTCACAGTCTTAAGACGAAATAGAAATTCTATTCGGAATCGCATTTTCAATTAACAGTGGAACGAAGAAAGAGAGAGAGAGAGAGAGCAAGCGCCTCCCGGATATTTTCCGTATTGGAAGCGCGTTTTACTCGCTCCTGAATAAACAACAATAATCAAAAGTTTTAATGAAACTCTGGAACAACGTTTGTAGGATATATATAAATATACCAAGAATGGTCCTATATCGGACATATTGTTGACGGAGTTTTAAGTTCGATAACAATTATATATATAT
This sequence comes from Netelia virgata, assembly GCA_951802705.1. NCBI lineage: Eukaryota > Metazoa > Arthropoda > Insecta > Hymenoptera > Ichneumonidae > Netelia > Netelia virgata. The sequence continues at coordinate 11,862,446 of OX637865.1, read as the reverse complement.
ACTATATTGAAACGCATCTATAGGTATATACTTTTCACGTACAAACATATATATTTATATGTATGTATGTAAGTATGTACGTATTGTGTATGCGATTAATTGTATTCTGCGAGGTAGTTGACATTTATTCTGAGCCGGTACTGGAGATACTTATGATGTCATGTCGTTAATATGACACGAACGAGAATGTCATAAAAAAATCTAAGAACACTGGATTTTATTTTTCAGTCTTTTTCATGAACTTTCAGAACTTTCAAATCGCGAACAGTTGCTCGATAGTTTTATATCCTCGACAATATACACGCAGTAATATATATATATATATGTACATGTATATATACATAGACATGTATATATATATATATACATATACATGTATATATATATGTACATGTATATATACATATATATATATATGTTTCTTCAGCTTTCTGGAGGATAAGCGAATCTCCAAAGAATTTTATCAAATCTGCATACTTACCACTTTAGCTTTTCAGCAATAAATTCTTTGCGAAAAAGGTCCTCGGTACACACGAGGACGCAGATTTATGGAATTTGTGATAAGATCAAGATTTACATTGTACACACTCAGCTACTTGAATACCGCCTTATCTACAATCAGTATTATTGCGAAAGATAACAAAAAAAACACAAAAAGAAGGAAACAAAATAAGAAAAAAAGAAAATAAAACGAGGGAAAAAATGAAACGACAATGAAAATAATTTTACGAATAATCGTGACAATAACAAATAAATTTTTAAAAATCTTAACAAAAAGAAGAAAGAAAAAAAATATGTATTTACAAATTAAAAACTGCGCATATCTGTGGCGAGAGTGGGTCTATCGTCGCGGTGTTAACGGCGCGGGTCGATGGACCCGCGAATTATTTGTACTTATATATTCGTTTGATTCAACAAAAGAAGAGAGAGAGAAAAACTAAAGCAACAACCAGAACACAACAAATACAAACTGAATTGAAGTCGCGCGTTTCACGTAGAACCCGTGCAGCATGTCACACAGCAATGATAGAAAACATGACTTAAAAAAACTACAACAACAACAGAAAATTGAATTAGAACGCATGAAGAATATCGATAAAGCGTAAAAAAAAAGAAATTTGATAATTCTCTCACCACGGCGCAAATCGTAGTGGATTGTTTTTCTTTTTTCTCTAAGCTCAGAGAATATTTTTCGGATGCATATCTTGTCCTTTGGTCGTATTATATATATATATACAAACACATACTCACACACCCCCCACACACACATACATATACATATATATATACATATTATGTATATCACAGGACTCGCGTCCCTCTCTCAATAAACGGGGGACGTATCCACGAGTATTTGCCTAATTGTGCAATGATAATAATTACTCTATCGAAAAGACATAAAAAAAAAGGAAAAAAAATATCTCCGGAGCTATAAGGCTTATTACGTGTCATATCAAAAATGAAAATTGCAGACAATAACTAATGATTATATCTCGATAATAGAATCCTAGAACGACGGATAAATATTTAATAATATAATAAATAAATATTACGTATGTCAATATGATATGGGCACCATGATAATCATTCTGACGTCTCGGAACAACGAGTTCCTCGCGTCGAATAATGTCATATCTTTAATTGTGCATAAGACAATAAATTACTGAATAATGAAAATGCAAAAAAAAAGAAAAAAGAAAGAAGAATTAAAAATAAATAATTAATAATATATACGAAAGAAAGAAAAAGAATAGCGCACGTTTAATAGTGAACTAAGCACGAATTGTCTTTAGCGATAATAAAAACGAAATAAAAAGAAAAAGAAAAAAAGGATAAACAGAAAAAAAAACGAACGCAAAAAGTATTGATTCTGAAAGATTTGACCAGTTCGAGAATGCTTTTTACTTGATACCTTTCGTTCAAATATTATAACATATCTCTCTACAAAACGAGACAAAAACAAAAAGTTCGATTGGCCCATTTGAAGCGGATGGAGGGCGAAGGATTTGCTTTTAGCTGGGTCGCGAATGAAAAGAATAATTATCACTCGCGGCACACGACTACGAGAATCGAGATTATATTACCAGGTACACGCGAGATACCTCTTTGCCATATTGAATGCGAATAACCAACATAGACTGGCAACGAGGACACGAGTCAATAATTACTGTTTTATATTTAAAGTTCAAGTATCGTGGCATTATCCTCCCACGTTTATAGATTGTCACCTGAAAGAAAGAAAGAAAAAAACACACACACACATACAAATTGAAACAGTAATACAATTGTTCAATACTATTAATCGTGCGTGCAAATAGTATGTACCGTCGAAGAATGTGCTCTAGTTATTTTCATACGTATTTTCATTATTGTGGAGTCTTCGAATACCGCGGTCCGATGGAATAAATACAATGTGGTATTTATAAGAGGTTTTCAAGAACTTGAGAGAGAAAAATAAGTACCAAAAGAAAACAAAAAACAAATCAGAAGAGGGTAGAATTTGCCTCGGACAGTAATACTTGAAGATGGGAGGAAGGAGTTCCGGAGCAGAAAAAATAATGTATCAAGTATTATGTACTATATATTAGCGTTCGTCCTCAATTTTTCCTATGACATATTTAAATTATACTCTTTCCTCATCTATACTGTATTATAGCAAACGAGATGAAGAAAAACAACAAACGTACTTGACGAGGCTTCCTTAACTGTACACATAAAAATAAACTTGTATCCTTTGTTTTCTTTCCGTTGTTTGTTTTATGTTTACGAGCGAGAGAAAGAATTTTTGTTGAATCGAAGAGAAGAAAAGAACGAATTTCGAGTGCATCGAATAATTTTTTTTTTCTCGAATGCCTGGAAATAGTTTTGTTTCAAATTTACAAGATGTGTCTGACAATAATACGGCTTAATGTCATTAACGGTCACTAAGCCTGACTGAACTTATATTGCGTAATAAATACGTATCAATTATACATATATTTACGTAAATATTCTATTGTACGTAATGTAGACGATGTAATAAATATATATATATATATATCTATACATATATACATATATACATATATCTATGTGTATATGTGTGATAATAAAATGATCATCGATATGCGAAAATGTGTTGACTAATTTTGCGCCGTATGCCTTTTTTCGCTAACGACGTTTTTTTGAAAAAATCCAGAACCTCCGTTGTGGGTACTAAATGTCAGGTGGGATTACGCGCCGTGTACTAATCAATATATTCATTACAAGATCCGGGGTTCCTTCGCTCCAGGCACGTACTGATTTTCCTCCAGAATGTCTTCCACGCGCGACCTTTAGCTCACAGTCAGCAAACACCGACACCCCCCCCCCCCCTCCCCATATTTTGGAAAGTCTCCTAGAAACGTAGATAATTCAGGTCTCTCCTCCCTCCGCGTATTTGACGCGTTGCGCGTGATTCACATAACTACGGGCGTACATAAATAGGTCGAGTGATTTGAATTTTTGGGAGAAAGAAAATCGTCCTGCATATAATCTTTACAACCAATCTTTTATTAATAATCGCAATTCGGTTTGAATGAAAAAAATCTACAAAGTTTAACGTAAGAAAATCGCATGTATACCTCGATTAATCCGACGGAGAATCGAGTATCCGCGCACAACGACTGCAAGGTTTTCCGATTTCTGGTTCTGGATGCCTTCTGCAACGTTTGCACAATTCCTTTTCGATAGGCTTGAGATCAATTTGTGGGGACGTACAAGTAGGATCGTCGATCAACTTTATCGTGGAGACCTGAAGTATTTCGCAGAGCTCTGAGTTCGACGATACCGCCTCCGGATGGAGAAGCTGCGCGAATGGAAAACAAAAACATTATAAAATATAAAAGGAGTGAACAAATTCCTGATTAAGAAAAAATAGAAATAAAAGTCATCGTTCGAAATTTTTTCATTCTGCGAACATACCGATAAAAGGGCGAATTGTTCGCTTCCTGTCCTAATCGTAGCGTCGAAAGTCCACGTGTTTAATTGCGTTAGTCTGCTCAATTCTCCTCTCATCAACAGTGCTGCATTAATTACAGTTTCCGCGTCTGGATTATTCCAATTGTCTGGCAAATTGTGGGTCGAACGAAACAATGGGACAGACGCTAAAAAGATGTTTGTAAATGTAATTATGGACTGATAAAACAACAATTTGATTTTCCTTGACACCCACCTAAATTATCGGGATGATGAAGCCACACCTCTTCGGCTAAATGAGGAATGACCGGTGCGAGAGTTCGGACAATTACGGCCAACATTTCACCTATGACATCGACAGCACCGAGTCTGGCGGGTAACTGCACCTCGTCGCAGTACAAACGATCTTTGACGAGATGACAATAAACGGATGACACGTCGTTAACAATAAAATTCTGTATGGTTTTGCATACGTGATGATACTGATAGTTGTCATAGAATTGTTGAATCTGGAATTACAGGCTGTTGCGTATAAACAATAATAGCGAGACGCAAGCAATCGATCGATAGTTAATAAAAAATGGAGTTTGATCTCTTTTAAAATAAACCAATGTATTCTACCTTATTGTTACAATGATAAAGCCGATGTAGCATGAATTTGTCCAGATACAAATGCTTCCCCAGCACGTCGTCGTACGTGTCGTGGCGATAAAGTGCACCGAGAAGAAATCGCACAACCGACCGAATCTTCTGAACGGATTCGGCACTCCCTCGTAACAACGTATCGCTGACAGGAATTTGACTGTGCTGACAACCGTGACTCGCCACCCACCATCTGTTACACGAATGATGAAAATGAAAACGTTAAATTCATCGGGCTCGTAGCACAAGTTTCGAACAATCAAAACAATCTATGTAAAACCTCAGTGTATCGACACCGAAAGCAGGCTTTTTCTTCTGGTCCTTTCCACCCTTCGTCACGTCTTCGGGATTTATCACATTACCTACAGATTTCGACATTTTATCGTGCTTCTCATCGACTGCAAAACCATGAACGAACAAAGCGCTGCAATGTATGGAATCATTGTATATTATCATTTGGTGAGTTATCTCTCGTATATGTGAATACTATAGATATATTTCTGGGTCGATAGGCTCTCCGAGATGCTTTAGAGATACTTTGAATATTGCGTACTTAAAAGGTGGAGAACCCTGAAGAGCTATTGACGTAAGCAACGATGACTGAAACCATCCAGTAAATTGATCCATTCCCTCGATACAAAGATCGGCTTTTCTATCGGGAAGAACGGCGGACCATGACAATCCACTGTCCAACCATATATCCATTATATCCTGTATAGAATACGATAATTATTTCTATGTTTAATTTGTGTATTTTTTTTAATTCCGTCCATCTGTGCTCACATATCCTTTTTCCAATTCCGTCGGTTTTACGCCCATCTCGTCAAGTAATTTCGTTCCCGCCAGTTCTTCGACCGACATGGTCCACCAACAATCGTAACCGTTATGTTCAATCAAATTGCACAATCTTTCTACAAAGTCCCTAATTCGACAGACAGATTTTTATCGTTAAACAGTCGTTACAAGGTAAAATGCGTACCACCGCATATGAAGAAAAGATTACAGTAAAATAATTAAAATTCACCTGTTTATGATTATATCACCGTTATCTTTACGATACAGAACCGGAATTGGTATTCCCCAGGCTCTCTGCCGGGAGATGCACCAATACGGTCGTAATTTAATTTGATTGTAGAGTGCATTAGCCGAAGACGTTCGTTGATGAATCGGATGAATATGTACATTTTCCAAGCTTTCCTGTAATAGCGACATTTACCTCGGAGATATAAAGAAAATTACGATTTTTTTTATTACTTACCACAGCTTTGTCTTTTAACGAATTCGTATCAATAAACCATTGATGACTGGCTAACGTGAGAACGGGCTTTTTCGTTCTCCAGTCGTACGGATAACTGTGTTGTAAATATTCTGTGTGTAATACATTGTCGCCCATAAATTTTATTACAGCATCACTGCCCTCGCTCAGCACTTCCAAACCAGCAAAATTGTCGCCAGCATCTGCTGTGTAGCGGCCTTCTTTGTTCACTAGAGAGAGCTGAACAAAATTACCAATACTGAGTCGATTTGGAAATAAGTGCAATATATTTGATAACGATACGAACCACAGGTATGTTGTTTTCCAGACTAACAAGAAAATCTTCGGATCCATGCGCGGGTGCTGTGTGAACTAATCCTGTGCCAACTGTGTTTTTTACGTGACTAGCTGGTAAAAACGGTACAGATATACCCGTAATAGGTTGACGATATTTTGCACCCGAAAGTTCACTACCTGTTTCAATAATAATTTTGTATTAATATTTGTATTAATCGGTTATATAAATGTATTTATTACACATACCTTTGATCTCCATTACTAAATTCAGTGGACCGATCTTGTTGTCAATATTTTCTAATAAATCTTTTGCTATTATGTATAGATTTTTTGTATTGTCTTCCACGATACAATACGTCACATCGTTGGAATATGCCAGAGCTTGGTTAGCAACTAAAGTCCATGGTGTCGTTGTCCATGCAAGACCATAAACTTTTCTCTCGTTGAATGTTTTTAATAAAACTGGTAAGTCGGTAAGAAGCAAACGTACGATAACGCATTTGCTCTTGTGTTGATGATTGTATTCCAATTCTGATTCTGCCAGAGCTGTCCTGAATTACTGCATTCTTTAATATCATATTTGATATCGAATTCCCAAAAGTGTGTAAAAAGAGGCAGAGAATGCTTTTTATAAAAGGAAAATGGTACCTGGACGAGGGCGACCAGTAAACAGGTTTAAAATCTCTGAATATAAGCTTCTTCTCGTATAATTCGTAAAAACGGCGCAACTGATTCGTAATGTATGACTTTTGGTTAGTCAAGTAGCAACCAGATTCCGTCCAGTCTGCCATCACGCCCCAAGATTTGAATACCTCGCGTTGTTTTTCTACAGATTTACCGGCATATTCTCGAGCTGGAAGCGAGCAAATTTATATATTTGTTTGTTGTTTCAAATTGCAATTTTTGCCGTTATTACCGAGCGTTCGTATTTGCAGAGGGGTGAGTTGTTTTTTCTCTTTCTTCAGATTCGCTAGAGCTTTCAGTTCTATTGGCAAACCATGACAATCCCAGCCTGGCACATAATTCACACGTTGACCTCTCATTACACGACTCCTGATTGTAATATCTTTGAGAATCTTGAATATTTACCTCATGAATTGATTAACCATGGAATTAAATAATTTGAAACATAAAAGTAGCACATCAGCAAATGATAAAATCGAATAGCATTTCTAATTTTCAATACGATTTGGTATAGTTATGAATACATTGGTATATTATGACACACGGTATGTGTTATATACTACAGAGAGCTCGACCGAATAGAAGAAATAGATGCCAAAAGTTGAAGATTATCTTTAAGTAATCATGAAAGTATACAGTAAATCGTTCTCAATATGAGATATTTCTCATTCGTCGCCATTTCTGCTGCACATCATTTCAAGTCTCAAATGTTTGCATTCATTGTGAATCAAATTTATTCACTGATAATTCACTGTGGAAGTAACGTTATCAACCATTTCGACAGCGGTTGTTTTTTTAAGCAATAAGAACAAAGGCGAGAAAATCGGAGGGAGTGCATTTACTGACGTACTACCTTAAATTGATTGAATATTAAGTGGTAAATTCAGAAACCTTATTAACGGCATGTCCCATGTGAAGATCACCGTTTGCATAAGGAGGTCCGTCGTGTAGAATAAAATCAGGCCCAGGCAGATTCTCTCTCTGCCAACTGTACAATTCGCCGAAGCCGCATTTCTACGAATAATTGTTAGTTATGCCATAAAAATAAAAACTCATCGATGTTAGTGAAACGAAAATACCTCGGTCAAATAATTATCCGTTTCGATTCTCTTTTCGCCTTTGACCCATGTTGGAAATTTCGTTTTAGGTAATAAAACAGACTTGGAATATTGTTGCTTGACATTATCAATGTTATCCGCGTATAATCGCCGAAAACTTTTGCCGGTATGCGACAATGAAAACAGTAAACACTTTGCACGAGTGTTCATGAGCGCAGCCATTTTGTTACTCTATTATGTACTGTCGGCATGAGATTTGCCAAACAGTCAGGGTCAGGCACATTTGTCTGCTGCAGCCACGTGACCTCTACCGTGGTGCCATCGGACGGGAGGTCCCATCGCCGACGGTCTGTTTCATTCCGGTAAAGGCTTCTACACATGTTGAATTGCTCAATTGGTGAAAAGATCGTTCGTCCACATTTTTGCCGCAGTTACCGCTCTATGCGGTGATGCTTATTGACCGACGGAGATATTTCTTTTTTACTAGAAACATTTTTATTCGATTTCTTATAAACAAACTTATCACGGCAATGCAGTACAATGTTTTTATTCTAAAATTGTGAATATATAATTAGAGTGACATTTTACGCCCTTCGATCGATATGTCGACGGCTCGTCGCGCCGATTTCATTCTCTTCGTGTCTATGTAATTTTTCATATGCCGCTCAAACCGATTCATTTGTTTCTTGGTGCTCTGGAACAATGAAAATAAATAAAGAAAATAAAGATTACGATATTCCAAATACCAAATGATTTTTATCGTTCAGATAAGATTTTGTTCGTACTCTACTAATATCCACATCGGTTTTCCAATCAGGACGTACGACGTAGTCTTTGTTAGACAGTCTAGGAACGCGAGCTCGTGCAACCCATCCTGGATCACCTGGTCTAAGAAGCCTAGAAAAAAATAATACATACGTTATAAAGCAAAATCTAATCGAAGAGAAATAAATGGCAAATTTCATAAATCTCCTATCGATATATTACTTGGCATCGCTTTTGAGCGCTTTATTTATATCCTGAGATTTCTGCGATGTTTCGCCCTCATCGGCTTTTCTCCTCTTTTGGGGTGTCTGCTCTAAATCTCGCTGGAATCTTTCCTCCCTGGACAAAGCCTTAAAGTCAGCAGAGAGATTGAAAATTGGTCGTGCCCATTCGTTTATCAATTTTCCAGCTTTTTCTTTATTGTCCTTCGTTTCTCTCGGATGCTTATATAAATACATCACGGCCTTTCCAATGCCGGATTGTTTAAGAGATGCTTGATCGATCCGCGGAAACTGAGAATATGAAAGATAACGACATTAGTTAAATCTACGACATTCACCTTACTCAAGAGCTTCATTTCAAAGTCTCACCTCCCATAACAGTTTCAATAAACTATCGCGGATTTTCATGGAAGGCAAAGACCGATCGGGCATCGGTGCGAGCCAGTCCGTCAAGACATTGAGTACGTTGTGTTCGAGGAATGCCAGTTGCAAATCGTGTTTTTTCAATTGTGACAATACCTTTGGTAACATTGCTATTTTGTTAGTCGCTGGTTTATTGCATTGATTCAATTTTCTATCCTCGTCCGACGCGCTCTTCATGTCAGTCAATAATTGTGCTATAATATCATCGTTGTCGTTAATAATGTCGATGTCTTTACGTTTGCGCCGACGTGACTGTTCTTCTTTTTTACGTGCCATCATTCTATCAAAGTCCGATATCGAATCGTCGCTGAAAAGTAATTAAAGCATGGATTTAATAGAATATATCATGACTCAGTATAACAGATTCTGCTCGCTTTGGAAACACGATTCACGGATTCACCGGACGCAACCCATCATCAACAAAGTTAACATAGCTAACGATGAGTTCCGTGAAAGCTGCACCGGAGAATTAGCGAATCGCGTTTTGCAGCTTTGGCTCGAGCGTGGGCGCGCTTGAGCCAAACTCAGTTTGTAATACTGTCCCTTAATATGATTTTAAAAGACTTGTCAACGTTATATAAAACCAGGCGATCATTCTGCACTGTATCCGTGGAGTACTTACATATAATTGTTCCTGGACCGTACATGGTTAAAAAATTGTCATTATTTTATACATCGATACCCAAGGAATTATCGTTACATATTTGAGAATAAATAAAAGCTACTCACTGATCCACACCGCCACGATCTCCGAGAATACCTTCGTCGGAATCTTCCGCATCTTCTTGATTGTTAGCAACCGCTTCAACGGGTTTATCCCCGTCACCTTCGCTCCTTTTCTCCGGCTGTTCTTCATCCCCTTCGACTCCCTTCCGTCGCTTCGACGAACCGGCTTCTCCGTCCTCGTCTTCGGAATCCGACAATTTGTGTTTCGATCGTTGTTTCGTTTTGACAGCACCATCATCGTCACCCTCGGAATCGGATATTCGTCTCGCACGTTGTCCGGCCGACACAGCGGAATCTCTGCTTCGGCTTCTTGATCGTCGACGAGCCGATCCAGATCTCGAACGGGATCGAGATTTGCTTCTTGAGCCGGATCTCGATCTTGAACCGGACTTGGCTCTTCCTCGTGAACCCGATCGTGAACGCGACCGGGATCTTGATCGCGACCTTGCGCCTCTCGATCCAGAACCTGATCTCGATCTTGAGCGTGAACGCGAACGGGAACCTGATCTCGAACGTCTGGAGCCCGAGCCTGAGCGCGATCGCGAACGAGAACGCCGAGAACCGGATTTCGAACGAGATCGCGATCTTGATCTAGACCCGGACTTCCTAGAACCGGAACGTGACCTCGAGCGCGAGCTTCGTCTCGAACCGGAACGCGATCTCGATCTTGACCTCGAGCGAGATGTTGCCTTAACCGATCTTGATCCCGATCTGGAACGCGATCTCGACGCGGCTTTCCTCGAGCCCGAGCGCGATCGGGATCGTGAGCGCGAACCTGCTTTTCGTGAGCCCGAGCGTGATCTCGAACGCGAAGCTGCTTTCCTCGAACCAGACCGCGATCTTGACCGTGAAATCGCTTTTCTCGAACCGGAGCGCGATCTTGACCGCGAAATCGCTTTCCTCGAACCGGAGCGCGATCTTGATCGTGATATGGCTTTCCTCGAACTGGAGCGCGATCGTGAACGCGAAGCTGCTTTTCTCGAGCCGGAACGCGATCGTGAACGGGAAGCTGCTTTTCTCGAGCCCGATCGCGAACGTGACCGCGAAGCTGCTTTTCTCGAGCCCGATCGCGATCGTGAACGCGAAGCTGCTTTTCTTGATCCCGAACGTGACCTCGATCGAGAGCGCGAGCCTTTGCGCGAAGTGGCGGGTGATGCTGGTCGAGATCCAGAGCCCGATCTACTTCTCGAACGAGCTTTTGTATCTGGGGAACCGGATCGAGATCTTGAACGTGCGCTCTTCGGCGAACCATGCGGCGAAACCCGTTTCGAGCTTTCTACGGAGCGTGAACGCGATTTACGATTCTTTGGAGAATCCGGTGATCGCGGTCCTGAATCCGCAGCAACAGCCACATCTCCGGGTGATCCGGACCTGGAACGCGATCTCGATTTTGCTCTGGCCGAATCCTGGGGCGTGCCGGATCTCGATCTTGAACGTGACGATGCTTTTCGTGAACCAGATGGTGAGCGCGAACGAGAACGCGACCGCGAAGCTCGATTGGCCGAAGGTGCTGGAGAGGGAGAACGCGATCTAGAAGATTTTGCGGGTGACTTCGGTCCTTCCGCAGAATCTTGGGATCGCGATCTCGAGCGCGAATGATCCTTAGATTGAATCGACGAATGTCGAGATCCGCTTCTGGATCGTGAGCGAGATTTACGTGTTGAAGTGGGTGATTTTGAAGCTTGGCGCGACGCCGATCTAGATGGTGAGCGCGAAGCTCTATTCTTACGGCTTGGACTTGGCGAGGCGGTAGGCGATCTGGAAGCACTTTTTGCGGACAATGATCTCGATCGTGACCTTGACGGTCTCAAATTTCTTCGCGGCGAACCAGATGGAGACTTGGAACCTGCTGGAGAGGGGGAACGCGATGTTCCTGGTGATCTGATGGAAGATGGAGAAGCGATTTGGTCGGGCGCCACCGAGGATCTGCCTGACCTGTAGAGATTCGATGTTTATTATTAAGAAATTAATAATAATAGAATTGAAATAATGCATTATTCTGTATAGATTCGAATGCCTCGAGTGAATATTGCAATAATATTCACAATTCTCTTACGTACCTTGCTGGTGAATGACCAGGGCTTTGAGAGCCACGCGATCCTGATCTGCTTCTAGGCGAAGAGTTCCTGCTGCCAGAACCATGAGACGCGGATCTTGAACCTCTCCGAGAGCCAGTCTGAGATCGTCGACTGTCTTGAGTGTTGTCGAGTTCGTCTTCAGAATCACTTCTTTCTTCTGGAAACGTATGAAAAAACGATCGAAACGAATGTAACGGAGCAATTTAGTGGCTTTCGACAATAGATATCGAATATATAAACAACGATATATTGTGCATTACCTGAACGATCCATAGTGGTCAGTATCAGTTTTATCTATCAATGAGGATGGACGTCGGGGATGAAGAATAATCGATCGCGAAGTTTCGTCTATGTGCAATAATTGAAACGAAATATTGTTGGTTCGAAGTAAAAAGATAACCCTTAATAAAAATCTATCGCACATCACCCAGCACAGTGTTTGAAACACATTGCCAACCAGCCGAACCGTTTTACCAGGCCGACCGTAGTTATAAAAAAATCTGGCATGTGTCGCTAGTGTTCAATCGCACAGTTTTACCTACTGTAAGTCACTGACAGTAGTTACGAAAGCGGCCGCTACGTACCGCTAGTGTCCGATAAGATGCTCCAGCTATGCTCCAGCTGTTCAATTATGTTGATATCGTGCATGCCTCCCACCCTCTTTAGAGCCTCGCCATCATCTGTGCAGTACAAATCGTGCCAAAAACATTTTAACACGTTAAAGCGATGAATGTAAACAGAGTGACGATTGTTCAGTCGCGTTGTGAGTCTATCGTATCAATCGTGGTGTATTAAACGTATCGAGAAAAATATATGGGTTTATACGTCAAACGTGTCTGAGAAAACCCGCGAGGAATCTGGCAGGATAATCGGATTGTGACGATACACACGTTACGCGACGACTCGACTGAAGATTAACAAGCTGCTGTAAAGACAGTGAAGTGACTCGGTTTATTCTTCAAAAACATTACGATGACGCGAGTTATTACGTGACAGAGAAAGATACTCTGCTGAAAAGCACATAATATATAAGTTGATTTGATATTCGTCGGAAGTTTCAAAGAAATTGAAAGTGAAGTTGGCAAACAAGAAATCCGCGAACTGGCCGATCATGAAAACTTTCACCGTTATTTTTGCGGCAGGAGTTTATAATTCGTTAAATTTTCATAACGCTCAGAACAGAGAGAGACGAGAAGATATATCGCAGAAAAAAAAAATAGAACAATGTTTGTAATAACAAATTTTAGCCATTCCGATAAATATTCGAGCAGTTCTTAGAGCTTCCAGCAAAGTTGTTCCTGCAATGAGACTGTAAATAAGTTCATTCTATCACCAGACTATAAAAGTCAATGACTCGAGAAACAAATAATCTAGTAGACAATGGATCTGTACATTAAAAGAAAATGATTTTCGATGCACTATGTTTATTCAATACTAGCACTAGTTAGAAGACTTGGATGCATAAGATCTTGTTCCCTTTTGGATTGAGTTTAGCAACCGATTCAAAGAAATGAACCAAATTCAATAAAAAACGCAATGCCCTAACGCACAAGAAGTTTATTTATGAATGCAAAGCGAATTATGAGAAAAAATGTCAGAACCCTCTACATCGAGAAACGAAAATCGAAACTATAAGAGGGAAGAGAAAATCAAGATGGTCAAAACAAAGTGGGAAAACTTTGAAAATTGGATGCATTGCATATGCATAGTTACTTTCGATCTCGAATTGGGTCAAGCTGTGGAGGTGAGATGTTCTTTTTTTCATTTCTTCTTAGTCATAATTTGATTGTAATTGTTGTACATGAACTTACGCTATATTAAAATTTCAAATACAAAGCTTTGAGGTTAATCGCGTCTTCGCAAACATATATCGTATAAGAAATTATATGATCTTCGAAATAACGAATTTTCGAATATTTCAGGCAATTTTTCCAAGTCACGTAAAGTTATCGGAGCAAGAACGTTCGAACGTGTGTTACTTGGCGTTTCCTGATTCAAATTCAGGATGTATGGGAGATACTCAATATCATGTTCGCATTCGACAGAACAAACAACCGGCCAAGAATTCACAAGCTCTGATCGAATATGACAGAAAATCGGCAACGTTCTTACAATCGGACCCAGATTACTTTTGGGGATACGTATACTTTCGTCAAGTCAAAGACAAAACATTGCCAAGAGGATACTTCCAGAAGGTAATACAACTTTCGTTATGAAGATATTATAAATTGATTAAATCGTCGAACGATCATGTACGATATAATTGTAAAACTTGATTTTCAGAGTGTAGTGATAATATCAAAGTTGCCATTCATCAATTTATTTGGTGAGGTATGCGCTCTCCTCGCACCAGAATTTTTCGATACGGGCCCGACTGTAATGGAAGTCGCGGTTCGCGAAATTAATCAATGGCCACCTCCAGTTCCAGGGCAAACGATACATTTGCCACTAATAGGAGTATTATTTCAGGTTCGTAATGACAAATCCCACGGTTCCTACTCGGTAAACCTCCGATTCTATCACAATGTAACGGTCGATATGTTTTCAAACGTTAGACATACATTCCAAACAAAAATTACAAAATCAACGTACCGTCTGTGAGTGCTTTGGAGCATGCATCGAACAAACGTACGTTGCGTCGTCTGATTCTGGCATCTGCTTACGAGGGCGACATGTTTCGAAGTCTCGGGAATGTCGTGAGTCACGTTCATCTTCTCTGGGAACTAGTGTTGCTCAGCGAGCCGATCGTCGTAATGGCAAGTTCGCCTACTACATGCGCTGAAATGGTTCAGGCTCTAGTTGCGTGAGTCGATCATATGTTACTACTGAAACTTCACGATGATCACCTACGAATCCTCAACGAAATATTTATTCATCAGTACAATAGCTCCGCTCAAGTATTGCTCCGATTATCGTCCTTACTTCACCATTCATGACTCCGAGTTCAAGGAATATACGACGGACGCTCAAACACCACCAGCGATAATTCTTGGCGTGACGAATCCATTTTTCGCAAAGACCTTACAAAGATGGCCTCATATCATAAGAATAAGCGAAGCCGGCAATGTCGGTGAGTTCGTGAGACAATTTTTCTCTTTATAATAGCTCGATCCTCACGAGTACCTTTTTTTTTTACGGAACTCTTCGTTTCATTATAATTCACAGAAGGACAAAAGTATAGAATTAAGAGGGGCGAGAATTTAAAAGTTCTCGATTCGAAGCCTGGAGTTTATACCCAATACAAAGCCTTTCTCCAAAAGGATAAAGTAATATTGAAAAAACTATTACGTGGTACGCAAACTAAACGACCGCGAGAAGTACAAACTGCTTTATTGAAACGACACTTGATGGAACTCACCGAGAGTTTCATGATACCACTCGAGAGATATGTCGCGAGTCTCATGCCTTTGCAGAAGAACATATCGCCCTTCAAGGTAACCAGTGATTTCGACTTGTTTATGACAAATACGAGAATATCGAGGTAACACGAATATTTTTCGTAAATCGTAAAATTACAGGCAACACCGATCCCTCAATTGTTCAATCCCGATGATTTTCTCGCGACTCTGAATGCCGCGGGTCCTCAACTCACGACCGGCATAAAGGGTGACTGGGTGGGTTTGTACAGAAGATTCTTCCGATCGCGAAATTTCTCGGGCTGGTTTCACTCTCGTTACATGGAGCTCACCCAAAAGTTACAGGCGATACAACTGGAAGCGCTCTCCCAGGCGGTACTGAACATTATATTTTTTAGTTAATTAAGATCGACGCGATACTTCACAGATGTCGATGAATTATCTTATAACTGAATTGTTTTACAGGATCTGAAAACATGGGTACAGGACAAGCAAGAGGTCGAGGTTGTTGACATGATTCTCAGGATACGTCAAAAATTAGAGAAGAGTTACAACGACGATGTGCCGATTACGAGTTCGGTTCGTGAAATGTTGTGCGAAAGAATAAACGACATTACTCGTACACTGCCCGAAGATCTGAAAATTATATTAAGCCGAGAATCTTGACGCTTCTACTATTTAATAGTTTGATGGATGGTTAGATGAAATGTGCTCGAAAGTTTTTGGCGCAATTGTTGGTCTTCGTTTAATACTCGCCATGGCTTAATTATCTCTTGCTCAGTTCCAATACGAAGAATGAAAAAAAAAAAAAAACGTATTGGAATGTTATGAGATTCGTGGCCGTAATGGCCCCATTCAATAATAATTCTCAAACGAATGGACGTCGTAGATTTCCGACTTGTACGGTTATTTTACGTAACATTGAATTTTGTCTTTCTTGCGTCCTTTGCATGCCTCGAATTTATAGTATACGATAAAACATATTTTTTATTCAATTTTGACGGTGAGGCCGTGACAGCTCGTAATTATTTTATGGAATCTACGACAATATTCGTAATCTCATCATATTATATACGTACATGTTACTAAAATGATTATTAGGATCAAGAACAAAGATATATCAGGACTATTGAATCTTGTACAATATTGAAATGAGAACTGTGAAAGCGGAGGATTAATTTTATTAAAATCTATTTTAATAGTACAAAGTTTAATACATATTTTATTACGATAACGCGAAGCCCGTACGAATTCAAGAGCCACAGTTGCAATTTTCAAGACAGCGCGTCTCCAGAAATAATTAAAATTTACGAAAAAAAAGGAAAAAAAAAACGAAATGAAGATTACATCGTAGTACCTGTTCGATGCACGGATGTGATCTAAATTCGTTTCTCATCAAATGTGGCAGCGACTGAGTTTATTAAACCCAAACTCCATAACGTTTCCTTTTATTTTTCATCGTTGTACAAACGTGTTTCCCGCCATCGATTCAAGATCGCCGTGTACATCGTTTCCAGGCCGCACAGATGGCGCCAATAAAGACGCGGTGAAACGCACGTGTTGTTCGAAATATATACACAGTCGATCCATAAAGTGACGAAGGTATGAGGCACTCGGAGCTCACGGCCGTCCCCCGCGTCCCTCTACCTCTGTTCTGCCGATGGCCTAGTAAGGTCAGGGTTCGCAGTTGTCCGGTGGTAGGGAGGCAGAGAGGGATGTGGCAGATCCATTGGTCGCTCCTGATACGAGAGTGACTGGGTCACTGAGAGGCGCGAGTCAGCTCGTCTAAACGCCACGTGCGTGTGTCTGTGTATGTATGTGTGTGTACCCTCGCGCTCGCATTCGCAATAGCTTTTCGGCTCTCTTATACATTGTGGTTTCGCGGACGCGCTACACCCAACGTTTCTTCGAGTGTGCACCACGGTAATCGCGAGTTCACCATACTTTTTTAACGTTCCACGTCGTAGTGACGAATGAAGCTCGTTCTTCGGTTACACGTAGCAATAAAACAAAATGGAAATCGCTTCGAAATTTGCAATCATACGATGATTTTGAATGATGCAATCGTCAAGCCATGCCGCAGTGTGGAACGATAGCTTCTTTGGCTTCGACGATAAACCCGATAAGTCTCAAAGCGTCGTTAATACACACATACGTCGAGTGTGCAATATCGTCTCTCAGGATAAACGACTGAATCCCTTCGGGTAGAAACGAAAGTGGTTTCCCGGCAACAGGGATACATATATACAAAAGTACGTACACGCTTATCGACTCGTAGTCTCGACTAGTAAAAAAGTAAACGTCAACATTGTGAAATGATTAGGAAGGAAACACACGCAGACTTCGTTTATGTGAGGATTATACATTGACGCGACGCGCGTGTCTTGTGTATACGAGAGGGGCATGCGGACACATCCATTCGTTCTAATCAGCGCGACGCTAATGTATTCTCAAGCGTGTAATATAATTTGTTTGTATGTAATGAATTTT
Organism: Netelia virgata; assembly: GCA_951802705.1. Taxonomy (NCBI): domain Eukaryota; kingdom Metazoa; phylum Arthropoda; class Insecta; order Hymenoptera; family Ichneumonidae; genus Netelia; species Netelia virgata. The sequence goes on along the minus strand of OX637865.1, from coordinate 11,844,515 downwards.
GAGCTCGAAACAGAAAAGAAACGTTGGAGCTTTTTGGGTTTCGAGTAAATTGGGCTCCATCTGTCCTGTCGGAAATGGGGTTAAAGTTTTTATGAAACGTGGACAGACACTTATCGACTGCCGAAACGAGTCAGTGCCATGACCACCAGTTCTTCGATACCCTTTTAACACGTCGTATTTACACCGTCTCGAAAACGCGATACCCAATTTCTCCGATACGGCGTGACGGATCGGAACGTATTTTAGCTGGGCTAACGCAGGGTCATGGCAGAAAGTCGCTGAGATACATTTCGTCCCGATCGCTCGCACCGTGCCGGATTGTTTACGAATCGCGCGCCTGCGTCTGTCTCTCGCACTCAGGGTACAACACAGCTGTAATATAGCGAAGTAAACACCGAGCCCTTTAGAGTCAGTGTAACAGACGACGAGCGCTTCGAAAACGCGATTCGTATTTTCTTCGGCACAGAGCAACCAAACGCGTTAAAATTTTGAGGGTATCTAGAGAATTATGGCAAAAAGTGGCTAAGAGTTTTTTTTCGAAATTGTTGCCATAATTCCCTCAAAATTTTAACGCGCTTGGTTGCTCAGCCCGGAGAAAGCACGGATCGCGTTTTCGAATCACTTGTCGCCTGTAACACTGTTTTCAATTTTTTGGAAACAGAAACTCTTAGCCACTTTTTGCCATAATTCTCTAGATACCCTCAAAACTTTAACGCTCGGTGCCGGAGAAAGTATGGATGGTGTTTTCAAATAGGTCGTCGCTTGCGACACTATTTTCAAAATTTTAGAAAAAAAATATCAAGAGCCACTTCTTGCCATAATTCTCTGTGTACCTGCGAATTTTTAACCTGAACGATTGTTTAATGCTCGTACAATTGCTGATGAAATTGTCGAAGCGTACGTTCCCTGTACCACTGCTTTTTAAGACGCGTCGTCACACGATCGAACCACCTCGAAAACGCGATTCATAAATTCTCCAGTGGAACGTATCCGCTCGAGACGAATTTTACTTGATTCAACGCAAATTCGTGGCAAAAATGGACCAAGTCACATTTTTTCCGGATCGGTTGAGTCATCCCGGCGAATTTACTCATTTACAGTTATCTTACTCGTACGTGATCCTAACATAACCTGTAACGTTGTCTGTTAAAAATAAATACTTATTACGACGAACGAAAGCAGGCAGAGGGTTTCGATAATCGGCATAATAGTCATGCAAGAATTTTGCGAAACGAATCTCGCCAGGATGATCAAATGTTGTTTCCTCTCTCTCTCTCTCTCTTTGTCCCTCTCGTGTCAATTGATAAACTTGAAGGAGCTATGATTTGCCTTGTGGACAAATCAGGGGGGGTCTAGTCTTTAGCGGCCCTCTCTCTGTCTCTCTCTCTGGGAGAGTCAATCAAATCCCTAGCGAGGAACGGAGAATACTGCGCGTAGTAGTGACGGCGCGGGGAGTCAAACGCTAGTGAGGCATTATCAGGCCTAGAAGATAGAGAGAGGGAGAGAGAGAGAGAGAGATAGCGAGAGACCGAGTGTCGTAGTCGTTAGGAATTAATGGTGGAGCGTATACAGTGTACATACTACGTATATATCGTACTCTATATGCGCCAGTATTAAAGTACCAAAGCCCGCAAGCATTTGCGTCCAACGTAGTAAGTATTGGCTTCGGTGAAGTTACTACGATGAGGATAGTTCGTACCGCTGGTGCGTGCGGACACACATGTGACGAACCCATATTTACACACACAAAACGTCCATCATCCACCAAGGAATACCCCGCGTTTCCCTCTCTTAGGCGCTCTTTCTCTCCCCCTCTTCCTCCTCCCTCTATCTCCTTCGTCGTTGTGGGCTCAATTTTTTTTTATTTCCATGCGGTCCTCTCGACTATTCGTTAACGAATCGTCAGTTCACGTTCGACCCTACTGACGGTCCGTTCGCCTCCTCATTCGCCATTCTTCGCTCTCTTCGAGTGTCTTCGCGCTCTCGTCGTCTCGTCGTCTCGTCCTCGGCCTGACATCTCGGTATTTAGCTTACATCCAGTCGTACAAGTCTTAAATGGTAATGCCTAGAAAGTGGGAAATACCGAATTAGTGTTTATACATATTATGCATATATATCGTAGGTCATGGTTAATCGAAAGACAACGATGGGACGTCGATGAATAGAATAGCGAGAGTCTTCGTGCTTTATCGTAGCAGGTGTTACCGACACGTGTTTATCTTGGGAGGAAATCGAGTTATCGCTGACCTAACCAAAGATATTGCGCGTCGTTTTGTTTACAATAGATAGTGCGTGTTTTTAGTATCTCTTTCGAGTGAAAATAGTGGTCGACGCAACTATGGACGAGCTTCGAACCGTGTAGTTAAGAAATGGTTCGCATTTTCATCGAGATATTATCTCGCGTCGAAGTAGCGGGAATTTGTCCAAATAGTTGGCGATTTTGCCGGGTACGCGCTCTGCGGGTGGATAAAATTCGAAATAAATTTCAAATTTCAGAAACGACTCGGAATTTATTTTTAAATATCTTCATAACGATTTTTTTCTTTTCTCGATGACGATCGCGTTAAAATTTTCAGGCTATCTAAAGAATCGTCGCGAAAAGTGGCCAAGTGTTTTTGTTTTCTCAAAGTTTTTGCCATAATTCCGTCAAAATTTTGACGTCGTCGGTTGCTCAATGGCGAAGAAAGTACGAATCGCGTTTTCGAATCGTTCGTTTTCTGTAACATCGACTCGTAAGAAAAATAATGCAAAATATGAAATTAACCTAAAAAAAAAAAGTGCATAATTTCTCGAAACTCCCGCCTGATATTTTCGCCATTCCCAATAGCATCTTTTTTCACCTTCAAGCCATAACATTCGACGAATATATTGTCCAACGGACGAAGCTTCGCGAAGAATAAAAACTTAAGAGGCGGACGCTCAGCGAATTTTTCAAATCGCAGGATTATGTCAAGTTGTCGATCGATGCCAGCGCCATTCTCTCGGATATCTCGTCAATTTCTATTTTATCCCCTTCCTCGAAAAACTCTTCGATCGAGGGTGACGCGTTTTTTCCTATTATTGGACCTTGTTACTTTACCATTTTATGATGTTTTTTACGTTATGATAACGCAATGATAAGTCGAACAACAAATGCGTGCGAAGCAAAAGAGAAAGAGAAACAGAAAGAGAGCGAGAGAAAGAGAGAGTGAGAGAGAGAGAGAAAGAGAGGTCAATGACCAAACGCGTTGTGCGTCGAATTCGATTGATTTTTGTTTCCCCGATAAAAATATCAACGAGTCGATCGCATCGATGACTGAATCGTCGAACGAGTCTTCGTCTATGTCGAGAATATATACTCTGTATGATTTTGTTAAAGAAATTATTGTGTATTACAGGGCCTGGTCGGCGGTGAATCGAGAATAACATCAGCACGAGTTATTTCGTCGAAAGAATGACGATTAACGAGAGCGTGGGTTCAGCCACTGATCTGAGTGTCGGTATTCTCACCGAAGCTAATAATCGTGTCAACGACGATGAGACGCGCGAGAAGAAAAATTCACACAAGTCGGACGATATTTGCAGCAAGGAAGAGAGCCCTTATTTGTCCAAGTCCGAACGCTCGAAAATTCATCTGCTTCCGGATAAATTTAAATCGTCGAAAGTGAGCCTGACACGCTCGGAAAGAACGTCGGATGTAAATAACAAGGGTAAAGAAGCGTCGGGAGAAATCGAGGAGATCGACGACGAGGACGAAGAACATTTGCCACCGGACGGTGGTTTTCGGGCGTGGATGATAATGCTCGGTAGTTTCATGATCAATGGAATTCTCTTTAGCGTGATAAATACGTATTCTCTCATATACGTAGAATTGCAGAAGAGACTCGAGGAAAGCGGGGAGACCGAAGCATCTTCAAAAGCCGGTGAGTGTTTTATATTTTCAACGATTGTCATTTTTCTTTCACCTCGTGAACGACGATAGGCCGAGCGAGATTCGCGACGGAGATGTATTCTCGTGCGAAGAAGAGAAACGATATGGACCAATGCGAAAAAGAAAGCGATATCGAGCTGGTATATTGAATAACGGACAACTGCGAAATTGGAGAACGTATACCACGGTTGAAACTCGAGAATCGAGAGCGAATCGTGAATCGTACAAATTGATATTGGAGGGGAAAGAAGAGATAGAAACCACAGAAATGAGGAGAATATTAAAGGATGCTTTGCGGATATCGAACCGTTGAAATTAGATAACATTTTCATATCAGTTGGATCACCTGTTCGCCCGTTTATCTTGTCAGCCAAACACCTATCGACATTTGCCATTTGCCAAATATTGTCTTTTTTTCATCGTTTCCATTTTTGTGGGAAAAAAAATTCGATTTCGTGAAAAAAAAATTGTTTTTCACCTTTTTAGCGATAATTTTTCTAGCGCGTTAAGAATATCCGATACTGAGGTAATTATACAGGGTGTTAGGTAACTATGAAGACAGAACATATTCAAGTATAAGTACAAGGGGTTTATTTTAATCATCTTGCGATGAAAATTGGTCGGAATATTAATTCGCGAAGTTTAAAAATTTGAGTCATTAGCTAACAGTGCAATTGAACGCCCTATCGATAAATGCCGGGATCGTGGGTTCGAGTCCCGCTTATTGTATGTAGTTTTTTACTTTTTTTTTTTGGTAGATCTTGGCAAAATAACTATTAAGAAACGAACAATGAGTCGACACGGTAAGAGAAAATATTTTTTTGTTCATTTAACCGCAGAAGACTCGACGGCATTGTTTAAACTTTCAAACTTTGCGAATTAATATCTCGGTCAATTTTCATCACAGGACAATTAAAAAAAAATCGTTTTGTTTGAATTAATGTCAACTACGCGGGTATTTTATGTATCTTCCTAATTGTCAGAAACCCTGTATATGAAAAAAATGTCCCAATGTTGGTACGAATGTGCCGATCGTCCATTAGTCGGATTTCCCTGTATATCGAGCACAAACTTTTACACCCAAATCGAGCATTCAAATATCGCGTTTTCTCAAACTCTCTTGAAAATTTCGTTTAAATCTAAATCTGAATAACGATATTTTCTTGAAAATTTCCTCTTAGGGTTTTCATATATCGCATTTTGAATTTCAATTGAATTTTCTCTTACACTATTTTTATTACTTCAACCCTCGAAAAAAATAAAAATCTCCTTCCGAAATAAATAAAAATCTAAACGTTTATTTCTTCTTTTCTACAAATTTCGTAGAGTATCACGTTCTATATTATGAATTATGTCGAAATTCGACAAGGATCGACCAAAGAGTTTTTATTGCGTGACTTTTTAAATACTTTAAGGGGTCACGTACAGTTAGGACTTCGAAAAAAAGGGGTTTTTTGCGAATTTTTTTTGGGGACACATTTAAATAATTAATCGTAAATCTTTTTCCATACAAAAGACATATATTTTAAGTAAACAATACAATTTTTTCATTGCAAAATATGCAGAAATTTTTCCATAGACGCACGTAACGTAGGGGTCCCAAAAAAAAGGTCCTCCGCGGTGATCAGTGCAGCTCGTCACCGGATCGTCCGAAATCAAAATAAAAGTAGGGATCATTAGTTAATGACATAATGCTCCGGTTGATCGAAGGAATTGAAAATTTTATGATTTTTCACAAAATGGTGGATGTTGGAAGTAAAATTTGTTTTTTCGACCCAAATTTTGCTCACATTTTCAGCTATAAAAAAAAAAAAATAATCGCATAGAAAAATCCTTCGTTCATCCGGAGGACAATTATGTCTAGAAAAAGTGAGCAAAATTTCAAGTCGATCGGTGAAGCCGTTTCCGAGGTACAGTGATCACCGTGTTCGAAAACATAGTTTCGAGAAAAACGCATTCAAAGTTTTCAGTACGATTTACATGCAGAAGAAGAATTTCCGTTCAAAGTTACATATCTCCATACCCAACAGTCGGATTCGTCTAAAATTTTCACAGAATACTTTTCAAATGTGCTACTTTTAGAAAATGTAAAAAAAAATCGATTTTTTGAAAATTCTAACTGTACGTGACCCCTTAACTCTCAAGAAAAATAGAAATTTATAGAACGCTTGTCGACATAGTTTCTTTTTATCACAGATTCGATATATCGTACTTTGAATTCTGATGAAATTCGAATCGGATCGACGAAAGTGTTCCAATCTCGTGGCATTTTCCTACTAAAAAAACCTCGATTACATAAAAATCCCAAAATAGCCTTTAGCAATATTTCTCGAGGAATATTTCGTTAAAAAGTGCGAGGAAATCCAACAAATTCGAAATTCCCAAATCGATATCTCCTGATTTTTCGCAAATTTACACAGCTTTTACCACGAGCAAAATCACTCGACATAGAGTAAACTTATTTATAAAAGGGCAAGAAAGATACTGAAGCAACTCGTTAAACAAAAATTTATCAAAATATCATTTCATCATCCGCCGTCGTTGAAGTCAGATAAATTTTCGGCGAGACGATTCGACGTAGACGTCGACCACTAAATAACGCCAGGGCAGTTACGTCCGTTCCCCCTTATCACGTAAGTTTAATTTTCTCGGTTGACCGAAAGACGCGACGTCGATTGGTCAGTGAACCGTGATATCTCAGATTTTTAGAAAATTCTTATCGCCTCGAATACAATAATGATTACCCCTCTTTATTAGTTAACGTCGCCTTTTCTCAATCTCTCAGTCTTACATTTTTTCTTCTTTCACGCCGACTGTCGTGATCAGGCTCGTGGCGGCGATAGCTTTTAACTTCGGCCTTCCCATCGATCCTGTATTCGACGTGATTTTCGTATCTCGTAACGTCGAATCGCGAAATTCACTCTCTCGTTATACCGTCGTTAACCCTGGGCGGTCGCTCTATATTTTCATTGGCCCCGCGATCGCACTGAGTCGTTTGTGTCCGCGTGCAATTTTCATCGGGTTGACATGCTTCAAAAAATCTGAAAAAATTCCTGACTACTCCTCAATGTTTATACAATATAAATCAATAATTATTAAAGCCCAAAAGTTATTATTTTTTACGCTATAAATAGCTATAAATACCGGGAAAATCCCACGTGAAATTTCACTATGGTCACAAACGACCCAGAGCGACCGTGCAGAGGGTTTGATCGTTATTGGAGGACGAGACAACATCTCATTGCTTTTCGTCGTCTCTAGACGTTTTGTAATTTTTTTCACGTACGTCATTTAATTTATTAATTAAGAATGTAAAACGATTCGAATCGCTGTATTTCACGATAAAAGAATAATCGTTTTCTGCAATTTTCTGTTGTACGAAAAAAATTCTACAAATTGGAAGAATTATTCCTCGTCTCGTCGGGGAAAATAATGTTTATTGGTTTTTGTTTGTTTGTTTCGAAACAGTTGGAAACACGGTGGTCGTTTTTTTTGTAGATTTTGCGCGGACCATCGGATCGCGAGTGGCCTATGTGCGTCAGAGATTTAAATCTGTCGTTCAGTCATTATCGGAGTAGAGAAGTAACGCATGTCGTCCGAAGCACGATACTCTTTTTGTGCGGACCGAATTCATCTTCACAAAACGAATTCAACGAGATTAAAGTCCTCGAGGTTCCTTCAGGAGAGACAGAGACAGAGGGAGAGAGAGAGAGTTTGAGAAACTTACGACTCTCTGGTCCATTTAACTCGACCTAAGTTACTACGAATTCTGCATTTTATATTTAAACAACATAATATCGAAGATACTACGAGATTTTATTATATGCGATTGATGTCACGATCCTCGACTACGAAGAACGATTAATTTCACGAATTGGGGCACCGATCGTAAATGACGATTACGAAACCGATGCGTAACGACGCAAATCGTTTCGTCGTTCGTCGACGATGATTCGTAATATCTAGTCTCGATGGCCATGACGACAGATGATTATCAGAGATTTTAATTAATTACTCGTAGAGGAGAACGGCCTATCGATTAGACGGGTCGTTGAACAATAAACGGCAGAGTTAATGCCCCGGACAATTTTAAATTAAATATCAGCCTTCTCTCTCTCTCTCTCGGGAACTCCTGAATTAATCACCAATTACACGGACATTAGTCCTAATAGGGGTCAACCGACGTTACTCTCTTTCTCATATTCGCGCCAGTCTAACATTCCTCCTCGGTTGCACTCGTCCCGCTCGTCCCGTTATTAATATCCAACCGATGAAACCGTCGCCCCGTTTCTCGTTTTTCCTTTATCCTCCTTCGTTACTTTATTTCCGTTTACAATTCGGGGAATCATCCCTTTCGCCATTATATTTCATTGTTCCAAAGAACGTTTCTACAAAGGAGATTCTGTGAAACAAAACGAAAAAGAAAAAGACGGGAAAAAAGAAGATCTTGCGCCGGTATCGCGATTACCGGTGAGGATCCAGTTTCAAAATCGTATCGCGTTCCAAAGCCTTCCATGTCGCGGAGGGTGCGCCGCGCGCGGTACGCGGATCGTGCTTAACGAGCCATCGAAATAAAAACCCGGTTTCTCTCTCGGCGATGATCGATGTCTCGTGACATCGCGTATTTGTAATAGGTATCGAGTACGTTTTCTCGTCGCTCGTCGTGCCCTTCCCCGCGGGACGAGACACACTTTTCTCGAGATCGAAATCTACGCCAACAATGTCTTTCCTGAATCATTCTCGTTCAATTGATCTTTCGTACGTCAATTTATACGAAAGGGTCAATTACTCACGGTTTCGATCGATATTGCTATTACGACGCAGTTAAATTTACCGCTCGATGAAAATCCTTTCGTATGTTGCGCGAAATTATCGTTCGTGGGCAAATGTAGAATTTGCGTACAATTATTATATCGAGAGAAACGATGATCGTTTGTGATAAACTTTCATTACTTTTGTATTATTTTTAAATATATCGTATTCGCGTTCGAAAAATTCGTTTCTTTTTTTTTGTGTTAATAATCGGGGATTTGTGAAAAATTGAGACAGGAGAATTAAGGGGTTAGAGTCACTCGGCATTTTCAAAAAATAGATTTTTTTGCATTTTCTAAAAGTACAACATTTCGAAAGTATTCCCTGAAAATTTTAGACAAATCGGGACATTATTTATGATGACATGCAACTTTGAGGGCAGCCCCGTCGAGTGGGTTCAAGTAGGTAGGTAGTGGTAGCTCCATGCTCGACGCAAACTTTAAACGCGTTTTTCTTGAAAGCCCGTTTTCAAAGTCGGTGATCACTGTAACTCCAGAACGGCTCGACGGATCGCTTTGAAATTTTTACCACTTATTATAAACATAATTTTGCTGTCCTTGAACTCAGGATTTTTATTTGCGGTAAATAGTTTTTTTTTAATAGTCGAATATATGGGTGAAATTGTGGTCGAAAAAAAGTGCCTTTGAGCATCCGCAATTTTGTCAAAAATCAAAATTTTTATTAATCCTTCGTTCAAAGACCGCGTAATAGGATTTACTAATGATCCCCGCTAATTTTTTTGATTTCGGACGATCCAGTGATGAGAGGCAGTGATCACCGTAAACCCCCTTTTTTATTTCAACCCATCGCCGACTGGCGATCTTGAACATTTATTATTATTTTGTCTTGAAAATTGTATTTTATGTTCTTTATATATGTATTAGTTAACGGTAAAAAATTTATCAAAAAATAATAAAACCAGTCTTCAAAATAAAATCTCAAAAAAGCGTTTTTTCGAACGTATACAAGTGACTCTAAATCCTTAAGTAGAATTTGATAATTTTTCTCGAATTCAAAACTTTCATCGATTCTTGTCTATACTCGATAATTTTGACTTTTGTAGATTACAGAAATTTAAATCGATTCTCTCTACGTTCGACGATTCAAAAAAACAGTATGAACTTTTTTCAGCTCTCGTGGGTTCCTTAACGATAGGAACAACGTTCTTCCTGTCTCCGATAGCCGGAATACTGACTGACAAATTTGGCATTCAATTGACGACTTTCTTGGGCGGTGCTTTCGCCTTTAGTGGAATGCTTCTAGCGTCCCTATTCGCTCACAGGGTAAATACGAAAAAAGAAAAAGTCTTATCGAAATTTCACTTGAAAGTCATTATTTAATTTTCAATTTTCAATTAATATCGCAGGTCGAGATATTGTACCTGACTTACGGAGTGATGTACGGATTCGGGGCGAGTCTCGCTTACACACCGAGTTTAGTTATCCTAGGACATTATTTCAAGCGCTATCTGGGTCTCGTCAACGGCATCGTGACCGCTGGAAGTTCGGTATTTACGATTATAATGCCCTATCTCATCGAGCCACTGCTCAAACGTTTTGGCCTCGTTGGAACTCTCAGAAGTTTGGCGGTTCTCACTTCCGTCGTCATGGCGTGTGCCGTTCTCTTTAAACCAGTACCTGGTAAGTTCGGTTCTAATTCGAGAAAACTCGTTTTTTAAAATCATGGTCTCAATTAAAATTTCATTAATCAATATTAAAATAATCCTCGCGAACTTAACTTTTGATACGCTGGCAGTAAAAAAAGTTACGAAGATTCGAGGAATCGACAGGTCCAAATTATCTTTCTGCTCGAGACTGAAAGAAGTCGTGAACGTTTCCATTTGGAAGAAGAAGAAATACGTCGTGTGGGCCAGTGCGATTCCTCTCGCTCTTTTCGGGTTTGTGCATCAGGATATTGTAACTGATCCTTTGCGGTCGTATGTTTACTCTCAGCCACCAAAATCTATTTATTTTAAATTTAATACGATCGCAAAGGGTTAATAATTATACGATCGTTGTGGCAATAATTATTCCTTTTCTTCAGATACTTCGTGCCATACGTTCACATAGGCAAATTTGTGTCGATCGCGTTCAAGGATGCCGATAAAAAGTTGCCGGTTATGTGCATCGGTATAACTTCCGGTATAGGACGTCTCGTATTTGGCTACATCGCCGATTTGCCACGAGTCAATAGAATTTTATTGCAACAGGTAAGACTCGTTTTCGTTCTGAAGACGTAAAGACAAATTGCCACGTGGCTCGAAGATAAATAATTTGAAAGAAAAAAATCCTTGTCGACAGATATCATTCATCAGCATCGGGATTCTTACTATGCTCTTACCGATAACTCCGTCGTTCGGTGTTCTGTTGGTGATAGCACTGTGCATGGGTCTTTTCGACGGATGTTTTATATCGTTACTGGGTCCGATAGCTTTCGACATTTGTGGACAGAAAGGCGCGACGCAAGCCATTGGTTTCCTCCTTGGCATGTGCTCGATACCATTGACCGTGGGACCACCGATCGCCGGTCGATTATTCGATCGTACAGGTAATAAAAACAAAAAGCCAAACTCCAAATTAATATAAATAATCAAAGGTATATTAATTTCTGAATTAAAGTTCCCTCGAGACATGCAAATTGAGCAAAATCGAAAAATGAGGATATTATATTCACGATGTATGCAGTCGATTTTCGATCGAATGGTCCTGAAAACTCGCGGAATAAAAAAAGTATCATATTTCACTATTCCGATGGATTTCACGAAAACGTGTGAAAATAACGATATTTTAAATATCTGTAACTTTGAGTCGGTTGAAGCAAATTGGATTTTTGAATACTTTAACTAAACTTTTATTTATTATTCTAAATTGTTAGATTTTCGTTTTTACGTTTACTTTAAAAAATATTGAAAAATTGAAACGTCTTTTAAATGGTTCCTTTCGAAAATAGAGCTTTGAGAATTATTATGGTCGTTCTCCAATCGATTATTTTCCAGCTTATCGAAAATTGTATTATTGTATTTCAGGGTCCTATCGTTTGTCCTTTGTACTGGCCGGGGTACCACCGATAATCGGTGCTCTCGCGATGTTTCTAGTCAGATGCGTGAAAGAGGATACAACGGAAAACGAGAGTCCCGAGAGCGAGGATGATCTTCAAAATGGTTTGTTCAAAGACCAAATTAATTCGTTAAATTGTATATTGCGGTAACTGTAAAAATGCACCGTGGTTGACTCTCGACCGGTGGACATTAATTTCGTAATTTCGCTCTCATCGCTATGATTCTGTAAAGAAGCTTCGTTGATATTGGCATTGGTGGTTGTCGTAGCGGTGTTGGTGTAAACGTATCTTTCGCAGGAAACGTTAAGGTCGAGGGTGCCGAGAATTTGTCGATAACGGATATTCCAGGACTGGTGCGACAGGAAGGTAGGTCATGGAGAGAAAAAATACATTGTAGTCTGCTAGAAACGCCTGCACTCTGCACGAAGAGAGCTTACCAACGAAGCTATTCTCCTTGCTACGAATTCGGTGCGTTGAATTGTTACGATCGTACGAAGGATCGAAGATGCATCGAGTACTCCGAGAGCGTTCCACTCCTGCTCGGAATAGGCAGAATGCCTGAATTACGGAGAGTGGACGATTTCAGTAGGACGCCTCGTTCCTCCATACTTCTAACTTGTTGACCGTTCGATCGCCGAGAGAGTGAAACAGCTTTTATTTTCGAACGGCCAGATTTTGGGCTTGTAACATCGTTCCGCGATTTTTGTAACGAACTACTCGCTTTAATCGTGCGTGCACGTAGAACTTATATTTTGTTGCCTGTAAATGTCTCGTCATGTTTTCCATAGGAAACAAGAGGTTGCGTATCCTCGAAGCTATTACTGCGCTGCGTACATAACCGCTGTAAAATAAAATACGTATTTTTATACTCTTTTAATATCGCTTCTCTCTAATCTTTCTTACCGTCTTCCGTGTTGCGATTAACCGTATTTTCTTCATTTTCATTGTCGAATTCATTCTGCATGAACCTTTAGAGAAATTACCTTCGACTCTTCGTAGACCGCAAATAACGGTCCAACTTCCAATAAGTTAGCTCGTTAGAAAATTATATATTTCTTTTTCGTGAGTTACGAATTTTCAAATTGTTAACTTATTGGAAGAGTTTTCTTGCATTATTTTTTCTTCGTTGTTTCAGGATCGATAATGTATATTTGACGATGCTTTGTGCTTTCAGAGGGGCGAGAGCTGCAAAGTTTATGCAACAATGGGACGGCCACGATGAGCGCATAGAAATGATTTTAGGACGATCTATCATCGAACGCTGATAGAACATTTTCTTTTTGCTCAATCGTTTTTTCTTTCTTTCGTTCGGCGAGAATTCCGCGAGAGACGCTACAGTATTCAGGAAAAGGACGGTCGAAGAGAGATCTTCCACGAATCTTTGTAGATGAATTTAAGCAATGTCTTTCAATTTAAGCTTATCCTCTTGATTAATAGAAAATATTTCGTAAATTCATTGTAAATGATTGTGCATATATATGCCCAAGATCATTACCATCCGTGCCATTGTTCGAATCGTGTCCTACGCGTTACGTTGGATCAAAGTATTGCGAATCAGCAGTTAATGTTTAAGAAGCACCGACAAGCCCATATTGCACAATATCGTAGTTCACAAACGTTCGAATATCGATAAACAAATTCTATTCGGAATAACCTTCATAGACTAGCACAGCTTGACATTATTTTTCCATATCGAATTTTAAGAGCATTTATCATATCGAAGAGTTCTGAAATTATAAAGAAAATAATATCGCATTATTTATCTCGAAATATACGTATTCGATGGACCTCTTGAAGACATTTCATAGACGATTAAGATGGATACAAAAGAAGATATTTTTTTATTGGTATTTTCGCGAATGTAAGACTTAGAACCTGTCGATAACCCGCAACAAAAATACACAGTTTTACCGCAATGTCAATAACGAGTACAAGGAATAGTTAACGTAACGTTAAGGATCGATTGTATGAAAATATTTTGATTTACGCGAACATGACCGAAATTACGCGTAGATCAAAAGCGAACGAAACCAAACTCAACTTTCAAATAGAAATAAAGACATGTTCTATCGGATGCGGAGAGAGATTATGATTTTGATAAAAGGAGACGATGTTATTGCTCCAGGGGATGAAAGTATATATGATGAATATAAATGTATAAATGATGAACTCCACAGAAAATTGACAATATTTGAGGGCAATTCGGGTACCATTGAAGTACTTAAATCACAAAGATTGTAAGTAGTCAGAGGTTCCAAGCTCGATGTATTTTGTTATCTATGTATACTGTGCTAAATCAATTATATCTATTAAATCTGTATGTACAATATGAAATGATAAAAATGAATCTCAATTGCTAATGCTATTTTTTCCATATTTTTACGTAATCTCTTCCCCATCGCGTATTCTCACTGAACTCTGCAATGACGTGAAGTACTTGTTCTTAAATTTTTAGGTATTTAATATTCTTCAATTGATAAGTGACCTAGTTTCAATCTTTATGTACTTTGGAAACGATGAGTAGGAGAAACTAGAGTTGAGACGAAGAATTTGACAGAATTTATGAATTCTAACCTTCAAATTTCGAATGTACATACCTTGACACTACAACCTGCTCGGACGCCATCTTGGAACACAAATCGGTAAAAAATGCACCATCACGACACAATCAAAGCGCTCAAAGAACTTATACGAGACACGAGGTTGATACTTGACAAAGACTAACGGCGTATGTATGACCTAACATGAAAGTTGATGGATTAAATTGCAAAATTTATCCAAAAAACGGGAGAAAAAAGGTCCGCGATACAAGCCGAATCACGCGAAGCGTCGGTCGAACTACGTAATTCTAACACGAGGGATGCGCGTCGCCACGGTCGCGGGGCGCGCGGGAGGAGAAAGAGACCGGAAACAGCCGAGAAAATACGATGTGTAGTTTTACGAGCGACCAATGAAAGCGCCACGCGCGGGTTATTTTTAATCTCGGTGCACTCCCGCGTGGAGCTTCGTTAGCTTCGCATCTGCCTAGCAGTGTTCGAGGGAGGCAAGAAGTTAATGACTGTATAGATACATATATAACATATATTCTCGTGAGTGTGCCCCTTGCTATCCCGCCAACAATTCTAACGCAACGCGAGAAGCAAAAGGATGAGTACGCGGCGCGTCGACAAGGCCGCGCACTTCAGTAAGTATCGAGTGAGCGTCCGTGCGAGTCACTCGTGCTCGCTTCTGCCTCGATTTTTCTGCATCGCTCGGCAGTGTTCGTGTCATCTCGTTTTACATCGTAATCATTCGGAATTGGCGGGAGAATATGTAATTTTAAAAAGATCGCTTTAATATTATCACGATTGACGCGAGTATATAACACCCATACAAATTCATATATATATATATATATATATATATATAGATGTTCACTCTCGACTATTAATCAGTGTCCAACGAGGAAGCGGGACGTAACTGACGTTTCACGGCGCGTTGTCTCTCCTCCGCTATCCATATTTCTCTCTCTCTCTCCTTCTCTCCCTCTATAATTATGTTGAAACTGCGCGCGCGTCGTCGAGATTTCGCGAAAAGGTGGTAGTACATTATGCGCGTTCGCACAAAACCGCGTCCACCCAACTTGAATATAAAAGCCGCGTGCAAGGTGCACCCTTGACTCAATTGCCGCTCGGCGGGCAAACGAAGCGTTACTCTCTCTGTTACGTATATAAATATGTATATACCTATATATTTTTTTACTGTTTTGATTCAACGCGGTCGGGCTTAGTTATGTCGAGCCGCGTTTTCGTGTCGTTCGCCGATTGTTCTACCACGTGCTTCGTCGTAGATGGATCGAAAGACGACGAGATCGTTCATCGACCGCGTTACTTGCGTGATTAAAATAATAATTTAAAAAATACCCTTTATCGTTACGTTCTTTTTTTTTCTTACCGTAATTATGATTAATTCGAAGGAGAGAAAATTCGAAGAAATCCTCGATAGTGAAGTACCAGTGAAAAGTGTGGTCCGTGTGGTTTTACGGGCGAGCGTGAAAAATATCACGTTGTTCGAAATGAGTCGCGAGTGATAAAATCTAAATTGTCGAAATGTTTCGCGAAATCTCGTGATCGTTATCGTTATTCGATAAAATAATAATCGTTGAAGGAATTACGAGTTACGTATCAGTGACAAATGCGTCGTATCGCCGATTTTCTTTATTTATTATTTCGGCAAATAACGCGAGACGAGAAAATTCGCGAGGCGTGATGAGCAGTAAGCCCTCGTTGTCGACTTTGCGTGGGACTACCGCACGGAAAAGCGCGGCAAGATTCCAACCGAGAACATCGCCGAACAACAATATCATCGGTGATAACGATACGCCGATCGTCAAAATCAAGAAAGAAGTACCGGACGACGAGATAAAGGTCGATATTTTCTCCAATATTCTCAAATAATTTTTCGATCGATTATTGATTTTTCTTTAAATATTACATTAATTATTTCGACATTTTAATAAAGTATCGACGATTATACTTCAAATACTTAACAATTATGGGGGAGAGCGACGTGGGTCACGCGGTTAGCGTGCGGCCCCGGCGATCATCGAAGTTAAGCTGCATTTCACGCTGCCAGTACTTGGTGCGGTGACCGCTCAGCCTGCGCTAATGTGGCGCATCGAATCATTGAGCATCGGAAGGGAAAGGGGGAGAGGTAATTCTTTCGGAATCCCCGATGTCTTCCCTCGTGTAGACGTTGCAAAAAATCGACCGTACCTAACACGAGTTTTCCGCAATTTTCCCGTGTTCTGTGCGAATGCGTTAAAGTGCGAAAAATCGTTCACATCTTCAAAATTAGGTTAAGCGAAGGGTTGGTGAGAGAGGACAAATGGACGACTCGTTAAAAAACCCGCAAGGTTTTCATAACGTTGAAAATAAATGCTTAACGATTACGAACGCAATTGAATAAATAAGAAGTAAATATAATTAGACTTTCCGTTCGTTCACTTTCGTTGTTAAGTATTTTACACGTTTGTCTATTCAAATACTCATTCAAAATTTAACACTTTATTTAAACTTGTTAGAAGAAAAATCGAGATATTATCGCTCGCTGGAAGATAAACGTGATAATAATAAATTCTGTAAACGTAATAATGCGCGTCTCGCGCGATTCGCAAGAATAAAATTAAAACTCGATCATGTCTTGGTGCGATGATACATAATACTTATAATAGCTCCGCAGAATGGCTTGACGATGAATAACGTGCCGGGATAGCTAATCGAATTAGCCATCGAGCTGTATAGAATGGGTGCTATAATCGAGGTGCGAGCGAATACAGGAAACGATTATAGTACACAGGCACTCCCATCGATTGTAGACCGGAGAGAGTAAGAGAGAAACAGACGGAGAGAGAGAGAGAGAGAGACAGCAGTGAGGAAACACCGACTGTGCACGTACAGCCTGCGATTAAAAATCTCCTCCATAGATGGATCTTGCATAAAAAAAGAAAGTACTTACATGAAAATAACATCCCCGTGGCAATCGGGAATAATAATCGAAAAAGATCGAATCACAATTCACAATTTCTCGAACACGTAAACACGAAACTTACATCAATATTCACCGAACCAACGTGCGTTATCTATCGTTCACGAATTATATTTTCATTTTTTAATTCCGGGTAAAAGAAAAACTTGATTGTTTTGTTTCGTTTTTCGCGGTCGCTGGAGCTTTTCAATTCGTAAATTGTCTTTTACGTATAATAACTATTATTTATCACGACGAACGCGAGTCTGATATATCGCGTACATCGTCCGGATATCCGAGAGAACGGCGGAGAGTTTTTTGTGCGCGCATATAACGTAATGTCCGAGACGATCGGGAATTCGTCGGCTCGTCTTTGCTTTTTTAAATGTCTGATCGAATACGCGCCTGTTCTACTTAAACAGCACTCTACAGGCCGTCGATCGAAACAACTCGTTCGATTCGACGATCGAAAACGAAAAAACGACCCTTCGAACGAAATACTTAGATCCCGAAAAGGAAACGAACTTATGAATAATGTATAAAGAAAAAAAAATAGATGAAAAATATCTGGTAACCGAAGGTACGGAAAAATCGTTACGAAAATCGTTACGAAAATCGTTACGTTACGTTTTTGTTATCCTTTTTTTGTTCACGCTTTTTGTAATAAAATAAAAAATCAAACTTTTAACGCGCCATGTTCGTTAATAATCCGAAAAATTCGAATAGTTTCGATAATAATGAATCCTTGATCGAATAAATTCTGACGATTCTTGTCAGAGACAAAAATGCGCACATGTCGATAATAATTGCGTTATACAGCGTGCGATATAACTTATGCACTGACTAGTCGACCGAGGGAAGGGAAGATTTGCAGGGCTGATTAGGCCCCCCCCCTCCCGCTACCCGTACGATATACACGGTTATAAGCAAATGTGTCGAGAATGAAAAAAAAAACAAACAACAACAACAAATTTCTATCCCAAGTCGC
The DNA here is from genome assembly GCA_951802705.1 of Netelia virgata. Lineage (NCBI taxonomy): Eukaryota > Metazoa > Arthropoda > Insecta > Hymenoptera > Ichneumonidae > Netelia > Netelia virgata. The sequence continues at coordinate 11,826,243 of OX637865.1, read as the reverse complement.
GCGTCTTGATCTTTGGACTTATATCGACGCGTATCTCAGGTCAAGGGTATGAAAAAGTACATAAACGTAGAATTTCGTATCAATTCGATTTCTACGATACTAGATCGTCGTTGTTTTATTGTTTCTAATATCCCGATATATTTTCGCGTCTCTCTCTCCTTCGCGCTTCTTCTTCTTCTTCTTCTTCTTCTTCTTCTTCTTCTTCATCCGTAGAAGAGAAACTGAAGAAAGCGAAGAGAGCGTGATATCGGTGTTGAGTTCGTAATACGTATAGAGCAACAAGACGTATAACATAAAAAAAATATATCTATATAGCGTCGGTGTACGAAACGGCAGAGGAAGGAGCGCCCGGTTCTCGTGTTACTCTCCTTCGCCTGATTTATTCGGAATCATAATAGGCTGAAACGCCACACCGTGGACTCCCTCGTCCTCCCCTCTCTGCCCCTCTTCCCTCGCTCAGCCACCCTCCTCTCCTTCACCACCCCGTCCATCTCGCTCATCATTATACCTTTTGCCTTGTATGTTCACCTGAGCGGGTTCAATTTCTGTGTGTACGCGATCCGCCTGCATTTCGCGGGAGAGATAGGGAGAGAGATGGAGAGAGAGAGAGAGAGAGAGAGAGAGAGAGAGAGAGAGAGAGAGAGAGAGAGAAACAGGCACACATAGAAAAGCGCGCTATTCGTCTGGGTATCATGCATTCGCGCCGTTACGATATAAAAAGAAATTACAAAAATCAAAACCAATCGATTTATTTAATAATAAAAATTCCATCGGTTCTACAAAATGAATTTTCATAAAGCTTGCTCGTTTGTAAGGTTGCAAGTAAAAAAACGAAGCAAAAAATAAATGTAGCAAAGAAAAAGCATTGCGGTACGTTCGATAAATGAAGAATTATTTCGATTCTGGACGGTCATTAATTTCCTGGTATTGTTCATATATGTATGTGTATATTTCCTTGAAAAAAAAAAATCTAGATTTTTTATTTCCAAGTGTATTTCGCAGAATTTTAATTAAAAATATGCCGCGAACGTACATACGTGTATTTACTTGGGAAAGAGGCCAGATTTTTTTCAGCCCTTGCATTCGCGATTGTATATTATACGAGAAATATTTTTACCATCGCTACGTATTACTTATATATAAGTGATAAATATATTTCTCGGATAATTTGCATATATATATATATATATATATATATATATATATATATAATCATTTATATATAAAATATTTCTAAAATATTTCCGTATAATTTATATATAAAATATTTCTCGTATAATATATATATATATATATACGCGCAATACGTAGCGATGAGCTACATATATATATATATAGCCCTAGGGTACTTTATAAATACTTGCGATATATGTATTTACATGTTTAGCAAGTATGTGCGTAGATTCCGTTATAGCCAGAGGCGTACATTCATATATATACATGCAACACGTATGAGAACAGATTCGAATGGGCGAAGCACGTGCCCGCGACCCAAAATAAACGGATGGCTGCTACCGGAATAGATTCTCTGGTACCCTTCGGACCTTTCAACGTTTCTCTCTCTCTCTCTCTCTCTCTCTCTCTCTCTCGCACTTTTGCTATCTCTCTTCTTCTCTATACCGCGCATTACGAAAGGTTTTCCTCCTCTCTGCGGCTAATTGTAAGTAAGCCTGGTATTTCGTGAAACGTATCTAACACCATACGGGGAACCATCGTGACAATTCGCCAAGAATAATATTTATCTTTTGTTCGATACACATTTAGATGTGCATATCGACATGCGAACGAGCAACTCTATCAGTAGGTAAATAACACAGGTTTTTTAAATACGTAATTAATTTATAGGGAATGAATGAAAGAAATGATCGATAAAATTTCAAATTGTGCGTTTTTTGAACATCTTCAATGGCAACTCGAAATAAGGTTACAATTTCTTGAGTGTGAGTATGTGTGAGAGAGGGAAGGAGGGAGGGAAAGAGAGACAAAGAGAGCAAAGTGTTTTTCTCGGGAGACAAATTTATCGACAAAGTTATCGGTTCTGACGTTTCCTCGTACGTGAAACATTGCGCAAGAAAGTTATATATATATATAATATATAAGAAGAAAGAAAGTTATATATATATACCTAGGTATGATAACTTTAAGAATCGGAGAATCACCGCTGGCCGGTTGATAAATGTCGAGACGTGGTAGAATGACCGCATCGCTTATTTTATATCTACCGTTATAACAATATCTTTATAAATCGTGAAAATCAGAAAACCGGAACGGAAAATGATAAATATTTTCGAGCTTTTGGCCGAAATGAGAAATTGGAGACGAGAGAGAAAACAAACCGACGAATTGTTCGAAGAAATTTCTCATCGTTTTTTCTTGTAATTAAAGATTGTTTATTTTGTTAAGAAATTCTCATTATGAATCATTAATTAATTATCGAGACGATTATTGGCCGGTCTTCTTTCCGATAAAGCGGCCTCTCGGATCGATCGATCGTTCGCGTCTCTCTGTCTTTTTTCCTCGAGGTCATTTTGCAACGCGATACACGTATACTTGTCGCGACGTAGCCAGCTGGCTCGATTTCGGTTCTCTCAAAGAAATTGCCCCCTCGAGACGAGAAGCTTACCGCGAGCCTTCGAAATTTACCCGAGGAACGCGTGCGTTATACACGTTTAGCGCAAAGTCGGAACGTTCTCGTCGAGAGAATTTTCGTGATGTATTTAGTGTCTCCCGCGAATCGAAATAGATCTCTCTTTCTCTCTCTCTCTCACACACACTCTCTCTTCCCCCTCTTGGTTCAAGAACGTATAAATTCGACTTCGGCTCGATCGAAAAACTTGAAAAACGAATCAAATTTTATCCAACCGAATGAAACAAATAAGAAAACAAAACGATCGAAAAATATGACAATTATTTTACAACGATTCGTAATAATATTTCCGTCATTTTCATACGCCGCTGGCTCTTCGCGAAGAAAAAGAAGAAAAAAAAACACCTCGATAAAAAGATGTAATGATAAAAACTTGGGAAATTCGTGCTGTAGGTAAAGTTTCGAGCAATTCGCAAATTTTTTCCCGCCATACTTTTAATTACCTGTATCTATATATATAATTTAATTGGACCTGTGAATATATATATAGCTCTCCAATAAACAGTATAAGACGTTAATCATGAAATAACGTTGCGCGTCGGTACGTTTGTTTTCGAGCCCACTTCCCCCGCCCCTCTTTTCCTCTGTTTAAATCTCTTCTTTTTTTGTTCATCCTTTTTTCTTTCTTTTTTTACGCTATGCAACGCGATTGGACTACGGTAAACGTACGTTTGGGGTAAATCGGTGTATACGTGTGTGTGTGACTGCGATGAGATACGAAAAGTTTCTTCTTCGTGCAACGTCGGTGCATTATCGGGGAGGGATGTGGGAGGAAGCTTGGCGTAAAATTGAGTAGGTAGACAATTTGGCGGCACGATAATCTACCGCGCCCCCGCGCGGCTGGAGAAGGAGCGATGCGCGGGTGGCGGAGCAGTGGGGGGAGGGGCTATGTCTGATGCAAGCGCTTCGTGCTACAAAAGTTTTCGCCAAACTCCGCGTACATTATACAGTATATATAACGTGATATACAAAGTGCGATATATATATATAGATATATATATATATATAGAGAGAGAGAGAGAGAGAGAGAGAGTCACGAGGGCAACATTTTACATGCTCATATATGAGTTATTCCACGAGGAATCGATTGACGAAAATGTCATTTAACCGACGAAATTTTGATTGTAGGTACGCAAATTTCGCGATCCCCTCGATCGCGTATAAATATCGATCGGATATAAAATAAATCTTCGGATTGGTCATATTCGATAATCGAGTTAAAAAGAAAAATTCGGACGAATGTCGGAAAATATCGGTATGAATTTTGAATTGGTTTAGAAATGTCGACTCTTATGTCAGTCGAGGGAGACGCTGCAGACCCGGAACGAATGAAAAATTCGGCGCAACCAATGGCTCGGTGGTTAACGATGGAATGACCCGTGTATATATGTGTATATGTATACAAGTATATATATATATATATACGCGATAAAGCATGGAAAACGTAGAATGCCTGCAATGCAGCCCTCGATTGGAAGTTGTCCGGAAATAAGATACGAGTTTTAGTTTTGCCGAGGGGTGTAGCTCTCTTCGGTGGGGTCGGACGATATAAACGAGACGTGTAACTATGCACGATGGAAAAGTGCTTCGATATATATATATATATATATATATATATGTACACAAAGACTATAAACGCGTAGTACATGTTGATTATACTTAAATATAAGTATACGATGAGTCTGTGTGTGTGCGTGCGCGTGTGATTTATGTAGCACGTGTATGCAGTACTAAAGTTGGTTGCCCCAACGAGGTTTTACTTTTCGTGGTTCGAGCGAGTTTTCGTGGTATAAGTACACATAACGATGAAAATATTCGTATACTCTCGTTATTAGTTGAATCTCTCCTATGTGTATGTATATAGTTTATATAGGGTATGAGCATCGAATTATGCATGCGTGCGCGAACGACTATGGGAAAGTGCACCTGGGAGCCAGACGACGCAGATTACATCGTCTCGTTGCAATTGTTTGTCTCGGTATGCGTGCTTTCGTCCGTTTCCAACTGCATCGAGAATTATAGATATCTCGTAACATAGGAACATCGAATAGGGCGTCTTAAAATATCGAGGCTCGGTTATCGTTCTATGGTATTTGGTCTTTGTCTCGATTATCGATTAATTCGATCGATCGTAGAATCAATTGATGGACTAATCGAGATCGATCGTTTAATCAATTGATCGAGAAAGAAGTAATTTTTTTAATTTTTTGTTTTATATTCAAATACTCGCGCCAGAAATATTTCGCGTTGCACGGAGAGCATATTTTTTCGAAACATTCATTAACGTCGTTCCTGGGAACAGGATGTGTTTGTGTAAACTGGCGGCAGGCGTAAATCAGTAATCCAAGCGGTTGTAAATGATCCTTCGGCAAGAGCAATATATATATATATATATATATATATATATAAACTCACTGATTATACAAAGATACAACGTATTCATGTCTTTGAGGATCGGCGCTCTCGAGCGAGAAATCTATACCCATCCCGCTTGCATTCTGTAGGGATGTATATGTGTGTGTGCACATACGTGCCGCTTTTTAAAATTTTTTTATTTCCAAGCGTATGATACGCGAAGAAATTTTATACCATGGGCCACCTTGCACACCGCCCGTTTGCCACTGACGTCATCTCCACGGCGTTATAAAATACCAGTGTAATACTGGTGAAAACTGAGCTGCGCTCGTGTCCGTGTGTGCGAGTGCGTGTGTTTACCAAGCGTTGGATGTCCGAGGTGATCAACCTCATGAGAAGAAAGTAGATTACTTTCGTCCGAGTTTGCCACAGGAGTACCACTTTGTGTACGACATGGGAAGACACGTTGTGTTTTGAACATTTGCATGTAATTAGCTATTCTCACGCGGTGTATTTGATAATACCGATGAAATTTTTCGTCGATAGGAAAGATTTTTTTATTGTATTAAATATCGATTTTAATTTAATTCTCCACCGGACCTAATTTTTCGGGTTCGCCTGCAGACGATCTTTTTAATACTGTATCGTATTTTGGTTAGAAGCGAGACAAAGGAGGGACCCCCGTTTGTCAGGTGGAGTTGGGCCTTTCCGAGTTCTAATTATGTTTCTACAGGGGAGTTCGTCACAGACTCCGGAAGAATGACTCTTCCTCACCTCCACTGTCGCGGTCAGCGATTCGATAGTCACGCGGTCACCGCACCAAGTACTGGCAGCGTGAAATGCTGCTTAACTTCGATGATCACCGGGGGCCGCTCGCTGATTCCATACCGTCATCGCCGTTGGTTTCATATTATTTAGTAATAATAATTCATTATTCGAATAATACGATGTTTAGTTATTGTAACATTACCCGGATGAATTTTCGGAAAAGGTTAAGCAAGACTCAATAAATTTCATTGAATTTTCCATGCAAGGAAACATAATATCATATCGTATTGGAAATCAATCGCGATATCAATAATAATTTGCAACGTCCAGTTGTTTGTACAAAAAAACATTCATTATGAAGATAGACCTATGATGAAACATCAACAAAATATATATAGTATCGTATATGGGATAATTATTTTTCAAATATTAATAAAGAAAAATATTCGTAACAAAATTGTATGGAGATGATAGAAAAACGGTACGAGACAAAAAAAAACGATGAAAATGATAGCCGTTAAAATTTTCAATGAAACTGGCCTCTCGTGTTCGCTATTTCGATTTCAAGTATATATCTAGTAGCGCGCGCAAACGTGTATTACCGACGGGATATCCGAAGATTCCACTGGCCTTGCGCGCACACCGAACTGACTCTCTCGTGCGTATAATAATGAATGAGATATCCTGTTACGGTGCCGATAGACTGGGTGTAAGGTTACAAACGTAGGTACATACTACGCGACGAGCTAGCTGGTGGGGGGAGTATAGAGGGGCGAGAGCGCTGCGCGTGCGCACGCTTTCTTCCAAAAACGCGTTCTTCGTCATTTGAGAAATTCCACTCTCAACGAGACGAGCGTTACATTGTATTTCTTTCATTTTTTCACTGGGAACGATAAACTTCCGAATTTGTTGTATCAGCGGTTATACGAGATACGATCGTTGAGTAGAGGCTCATTCGGACGAAAATAAAGTAGCGTGCAAAAGCCCGATTTAAAATCAAGTTCGACGAACGTCCTTTGTTTTCACTCGTATTTCGATAAATACGTCGTTGTTTTTATAGGATATTCATTATTTATGCGGCGAGTATAAATCGCGTGTTATAAAATCCTTTGAACGACTCCTCGCCAGCCTTTAAAGGTACAATTTCAAGCAACGATGATTCCCCTTTCGAGCCTCGAGCTCTTTCTCTCTCGTGCGCGCGAGCCCGATGGTCACAAGTAACTGAACACCTTCTCCCATATTGAATTACTTCTACGACGACGACGTTGCCGCAAAGCGTCGACAGCGGCAAAACGCGAACAACGAAAAGTAACAGAAGTACCATCGTACACACTAGCACGGATTGCTGGGATGGGAAACTGCACTATACGTGGAGAGCCCCTGGTGGGCTTTCTCGTTAATCGTATATATCCTCACTCTCTCTAACACACGAGACGTTGAATTCTCGCAGTTACGATATATTCCACTATGATGCAGCGCGCGAGAGTCGAGGGAAAAGGTATCGTCTGTCAGAATTAGGTGTCTATCGCGTTATAACCTCGCTAGATATTCATTCTCTCTCTCTCTCTGCCCCCCGTTCCTAACCTCTTATCGACATTATCTATGGTACCTCTCGTTACAGGACGCGTGTAATACAATGAGAGCACCATACGAAGAGTTCGGTTCGACACTCGAAACTCATGAGAACACATACACGTATACGCGGTTTAATGTTTCGTGCGAACGGCAGATAGAAACGACGGGATTAAATATAATAAAAGTGCACACATACATGTGTGTATATAATGACGATTGTTTAAATTTTTTAAATATACTACTACTAATTATAATAATATTATTATTATGTCATTAAACTTTTAAATATATACGTACATAATGACAAATGTGTAATTGTATGAACATACGAATAATAACAATAATTAATTTGGAACGATTGCAAATGTATCCTTTTAGTTCGTTATTTTATCATAATGAAATCTCGAAAATCTACCTATCTTCTCCAACAATGAGACAGTTGTTATTACAGAATTTGGCATTAAAAGGGAATGAAAAAAAAAAGTCGCGATAACATTGATGTTGATAAGTAAGTAGATCGATTTATGATGTATTCAGTCGCGTGGGGGTGGTACCGATGTGTACAATGGTCAGCTCGTCGTCGTATATATATATAAGAAGCGTAAGTCCGAGCGTAACTGAGACTAGTTGACTAATGGATTGATCCGTCGAGTCACTTGATATCTCCGATATGCCACACCATGTACGCACAGGGAGAGACACACGCGGCTCGCGTACATGCTCCGAAATATAAAGTCCGGGAACTCTGTGAGCTTTCGATATAACCACTGACCGTACATACGCGTTTTCAGTTATAATAGACGATTCATGTTCAAATGATTAACATTTTGTTTTAATAGAAACGAATAATTTCGGAAACATTAACGTTTCGTAATATTTGATGATTTACTTCGATAGACATTGATGCGATTAAAGTGACACGATATGAATAAAGAGATTATATTAATATTGCGGTGGAATGACGTGTGAGAGAAGAGGGCGCTCGCTTCGTTGTCCTAGCGGATCAACGCGGTATTATACTCTTGCCAATATAGCCCATGAAACGTATTACCTTTCAATGATACCAGGAGGGTTCGCGCACGGTCATATGACATAACCTAAAAAAACAATAATTGTGTGATTCGTATCGAACGATATTGTAACGTAAATAATATGGTAAATATGCCGAAACGTAGTTATTGTATGGTATCGTTGCACGGTGCGCGTACATCGGCGAATTTTATAACGTATCTTCGAAGCATACGGAAAAAGCTGGAAATGAAATGTATACTTTCACATTTTTCCCACATCGTGTATACGAGGTATGGTTTATTATTGATTTATTTCGTTTATTTAAACGGGGCAGTTTTCGAGTAACCGAAAACCGGGATATTATATTCGTGTTGTATAGGAGGTTTTCATCCGAAATGATTGTCCATGGTGGTGGTGAATACGGACATTTCCCGTAGGAAGCAAATATAACAATATCGTTTCCGATTTTCATCAATGTACATGCCAAAAGTTGCAGAAATCTGAAACTTCGATTTTTGCCCCTTTTGACCGATAAACTATTCAAAATCGGCAACGGCACTACGGTATTCGTATTATTAAGAAAATTTTCGATTTTACAGCTTCCCATTGAAGTTGTTTCGGACTAATAGGACAAACACAACCCCCTGAGTCGCTAGGTCCTCGAAACCAAACCTGAACATCAGGGCCATCGGGAGGGTCGACATTCTTTTTATTTTGCCGTTCAAATAGATGAAAACCCAAAACCTGCATGTTTTTATCTAATTTGACCGACAAATTACAAAAATCATGGAACAAAAATGGTACATGACCAAAAATCTTAGTTCCGCAATTGTATAGAACACTTATATTGATATAAAAACGATCATCGCGATTGGAATTGCGCGAAACCGTTAATATTTCATTTTATAATTGCAGGAATATGCGGCGACGGCGATGAGCGAACTTCTCGGCTGGTACGGCTACGAGAAGGTCGACAGCGGTTGCACCAGGGGTCTCAATCTGGATCACTTTGGGACATCGACGAATTCGCGTCGTCAAAATCGTCAACGCGTGCTCACACCGAAGATCAACGTTACCGATGCAACGGCAGTGGCAACATCCTCGTCGGTATCACCGACGCGTACCAAAGGCTCGTCGAGATCTCCGATATCATGTCGTCTCTCGAGATCCTCGCCCACCGGGGTGTCCGTTGGATCGGGCAAGGATAACGGTAGCCTCGGTGGCCATCGCCCGTCCTCGCCCGCCTCGTCCTTGCAGACCGGACCCGCTAGTCCCAGAGCACTGGACAACAGTGACTCGGCATCGGATACGCCTGGTACACTTTTTTTCCACCCTAAAATCATGCCCAAAATAGTCTTTCGTAACCTCGATAAACTATCCATCCGCTACAACAAAAGAAAATATTTGTTGTACGAAAAATTTAGATCTTTTAAGAAATACTTTCTTAAACAATTCTTCGTAGCTTTACACCTATCGTAGTTTGAAACTACTGAAATTATTTCTTACGAAACGATTGATTTTCTTTTCGTCCTCGATATCTCGTTTAAAGTCTGGTACACGAAGTAAAAGCTTGTAGATGAAATTGATATCAGGGCTTTTGTACTTCGCGTTCATTCAAGTACAAGATATAATTGAGAAACCGAAGAATTATCAGGAGGGCGTATCTTGTTAGAGATAATATCTTATTGTTAGTCATCGGGCGTTCGATACGATCGTCGAATATCGCCTTTCCGGTTGAATCAATTATAATAATAGTAAGCGAACGTTCGACTATATCACCGGGTTAGGCGCTGGCGAATCAACGAAAGAGAAGAATCCTCGAGTCTCCGCGAGAAATTCCATTAGATCGTGAAAAAGGGAAAAGAAAAAGGAAAATCGATCGTGTACTAATACGGATTCGCGTTGAGAGATTCTCGAGTAACACGATAATGTTCGTTCGACGAAATCGACGAAGTCATCGCCGCGTTCGTTCGTTGGCTGCGTCGACGAAATAAATTCCCCGTCATCGCTCGGTCTTCTTCATCACCCTAGCGTCTTCATCCGGTTCGTCTTCGCGTCGCTTTACTTAAAGCGTATTCACGAAGGAGTTCGAGGCTCTTATACGACGCTACCTTATCGAAGAGCCTACCGGTTCTCAAATTTACCGAGTTTCCGCCGGTTCTCGCTCAATGGCGTCGTAAGACGAGATAGTTGGCCAACTTGGAACTTGTTCCACGCTTGGGTTCATCCAGTCATGGGATAAGATACCGCCCATCTATATCGTAACCGAAAGAGCCTTCCAAGTGCTCGCAAATAGTACTTCCACGTGCCTTCCTTCTCCATCGCGTATCACTCCGTTCCCTGGAAATTCGAGGTAGGACCACCGTTCCCTTTCTCTTTCCTCCATGGTTCCTCCTTTGAACTTGAAACCGGAGTAACCGCGTTTGCTCCCAGGCGCGAAAACTGCCTATTAAACACATTTGTTTTCGTCCAAACGGCCAAGTTTCGTAAATTAGTTTCAGGGCGACGACGAACAGGGCCTCCATCGTTGGTGTCTCGGGTGTGCTCGAGTTGGGAAAACATCCTCGAGTTACCGATAATTAATCGCTACAGCTACGGGCAAGCCACGCTCGAGAGACTCCTCGCAGCGAGATCCACGAGTTGAACGACGTCGCAATATCATGAAAATAAAAAGAAGAACCGGGGCAGCTGGTCGCGGTCAGCGGTGGAGAGCAACACTTTGAACGAAGAACGGGAGTATTTTCGTAACTTCGTCTTCCAGAGAACCAGGGAGACGAGCGGGGTCGCGAGCGAGCGGCATAAGATGAAGACGAGGCGAACCAGCGGCGTTTACCCCGAGACCCACAGGAATAGCGCACCGTAATACGATACCAAGAACTTCCTATGCCGAGAATAAATTGCGTGTGAATATTGGTGGCGGACTTTACCAAAATCGTTTTCGCCATATCTCATCACGATTTTCTCCTCTTTCTTTCTTTCTTTTCTTCTTTCTTCTTTCTTTCTTTCTTCTCGGCCTCATTTATTTTCGCTCTTCTCCCTCAATTTCCTCTCGGTAAAGATCCTCGTGAATTCAAATTCCGTTGATCGATCGTCGAAATAGAAAATTCTCGTACGAAACGTAGAATGGTAGAAATAGTTACAGCGATTAGTAAACCCCTTACGTTCTCGTATATTGTCTTGAGATATTGTCTAGTCCGTGAAATTCGTACGTCGAATGTCGCGAAACGTCGACGAGCTACGAAACTTAGGCCCAAAGTTCGTAGCGGACACGTGTGCGTATATTTAGAAAACGCGTGCTCGGAGGGGTGTTCTCCGTTGCTGCTACTGCTGCCTAGGGATACGGAGGTAGAGTTGAAAAAGCTGAACAAAATAGAGAAGAGACTGAGAGATAGAGAGAGACGGTAAACGCGAGTTCTCGTTTCGGCTTCGTAATTCAAAGCTATTCTATCCTTTTACAAAATCCTCGCTCTTTTCTCACCTTTTTCTTCCTCTTTTTCTGACCATTTCCCGTTGGTTTTCGTCGTCGATCGTATATTTTGTCGATTCGTGTCCTCGTCACCTTTGAAAATTCATCGGGTGGCTGTATATCGATTCGTCGAATATACCGACGCAACATCGAACTGATAGACCTCTCTCGTTTCATTCCCTGCACCGTTCTCCGGGAGGGTTGCCTTTCATCCCTCCAACAACTTCTCTCGCTGTTCCTTTGCGCGCCTGTTTCTATCCTTCACGCACTGTATTTCTCTCTCTCTCTCTCTCCCTCTCTCTCTCTCTCTCTCTCTCTCTCTTGATAACTGTACGTGGTGCTATTTCAGATACGTTGTCGACGTATGGGCGTTTATCGTCTGCAACAATGTTGAATATTCAATGTATGATACACGTATGTGTGTGTGTACGAACCAGAGAAGAGTTACAGGGTGGACAAGGATAGAGAGAGCTTGTAATCGTAGAAGCTCCGATTACGAAATCGGTTCGGATGAGCAAAAGGTGAAGGGGTTGCCTCGCGCGCTGCTCCACCTTTATCTCGTTTCTGTATTCCCACGAATTACATTTTAGGACTGTGATTCTGTAATCCTTCCGGTCATGAGTAATTATTTTCGTTACCCACCGTAAGAAGAAATGTTTCCTAAGATGAACATTAAAAGTGGTACAGTGTAAAATCTGTTTTACAGGCCATGGAGCATCGCTCGATGATACACAAATATTTAATTCCTCGTGCAGGAACCTTTCGTTTTGGTTCTGATCGGTATTCAAAATAGCGAGATTTTATGAACATAATTTATAATTAGAGATTTTTGAAAAAACGTCGATGCGTTGCCAGTAGCTTGGAACATTTTTAGGTATCGTATCACAGCGTTCAACATATGGACTAGAGGATTTGCTAGGTGCGCCGAGAAATACACAAATAATCAATGAATTAATTATGGGTATAAATGTATATAAATCGTGGTTCGCTAAGTGCGATATGATACGGGTAAACGATACTCGTACGAGATGCACCATCAGGGATTGGTGCACGTTAGAGGATATTTTCCATATACATTCTCAAACAAAAGTTAGCGACAGCTTGAATTTGGACCCGATTAAAGCGAGTTGAACCCTTCTAAAGGTCAGGCACATCAAAAATAATAAGTATATTGATTACGTGTAATCGATAATGACGAAAAGTTCTTAATAAAGCTGATTTGTCGAAAATCAAATAACTTTCTAAAGAGGCAGGCGAGGTGCGCTTCGAAAATTTCATCAGCAATCATACGAGCACTAAACAACCGATCAGGTTAAAAATTGGCAAGTAGACAGAGAATTATGGCAAAAAGTGGTTTTTGGTATTTGTTTTCCGAAGTTTTGAAAATAGTGTTGCAGGCGACGAGCGATTCGAAAACGCCGTCCGTACTTTCTCCAGCACTGAGCGTTAAAGTTTTGAGGGTATCTAGAGAATTATGGCAACAATTTTGGAAAAACAATACCAAGACCCACTTTTTGCCATAATTTTCTGTGTACCCGCCAATTTTTAACTCGATCGGTTGTTTAATGCTCGTATGATTGCTGATCAAATTTTCGAAGCGCACGTCGCCTGAATCACTGCCTCTTGAGGTAGTACTGTCGATTATAGAATTACCGTTCAGAATTTAATAAAAAAGGGTAGAATAAAAGAAAATATTATAAGGAACATTTTAAATCCTTAAAAATACAGGTTGAGAACCTGTGATCGTCGTAATTAACAAATAAATATCAAAAATGTACTTTTATATCGTAGTTCAGTGTAGCGTGGCAACGTCGCGAAGAGGTTACAATGCGCGCGAAATTAAAAAATGAATGAAACATGGGAGTATATATCTTATAAAGATTCTTTATTAATTAATCTTTTATTAACAGAGCCATACTTTTTCAACTCAATATGATAACAATTTCTTGGTTATTTTTTTCCTTGATTTTCGAAAAAAAGGAGATTCTTTGCAACATATTTTTATTTTTGGTGACTAACACTACCGTTCTCATCTTTGCCCAAAACTCTAGATAAGCCACTGTACTTATCTTGTATATATACGTCTACAAGCATTTCGTAAGTCACATTTGCAGCGACCATTTTTTTTCTGTCACTCTTTTGCCCTTCCTCTCTCACTCTATCGCGACGTTGCCTATTCTAAATACTATGTAAGTCGAAAACGACTGTATATACATTTAACTATGCAGTATCAACAGTACTACCTTAAAGCTTCTTCTCTATCCTAAAATTTACGCCATATTAATCTTGAGACTAAGTCAGTCAACGTGTGAAAACTTCCCTATCAATGAGGGTTTTTTTGGTTATCTCCATTAGGTTTGACTTTTTTGTGAGATGCAAGTATTCTGCCGTACTTTCGCCACAATTGGTATCCAAAGTCCCCTAAGCGTTTTCATCGTGACCCGGGTCGCCCGCTTGCTACAATTTTAATACATTAACTGCCACGTCAGTCACCGGTGACTGACATTGAACTTTCCGTTCAGGCTGCAACAGTCGTCGGTGACTGACAGTACCACAATACGCACTGACAACCAGCGCGCGTGGTCTGACCACGACTCCCTCATAAATGCTCGTGGCAGGTAACGTGTTAAGGAATAATTGTAATTAGCTGCGCAATTTCAATGCGAGAATGAAAAACGTTTGTAGATAAAAATGACATAAAAAACCTAGAATTACTATCGAGTCGTTGTTAGCGTTGAAAGTAAATTTTCAACATTGAAATCAGGTGTCCAGGATATATAATATGGAAAATAATTGTGTCGCACAGATGGCGCGGGGAACTGTTCGTGGTGCGGTCGTTCCGGTGGAACATGGGAGCCGGGAAACGCGACACTCTCGTTCACACTGACGAGCAACAATTCGGGACGTTTTTGTAGCGAGGCTTGTTTCGCAGCTGGGAGAAGGGCGGCGTTCAAGAGAGCACGTACGTGCGACTGGTGCAAGCACGTACGTCATTCGGTCAGCTACGTTGATTTCCAGGTAAGGAGGCAATTTCGTAATTCCTCAAATCATAAATTTTATGTATAATCAAAGGAGTTACATAATTGTTTTATTCGTAATATTAACCACGATGGTTTCAAACTTATTTCGATAGAAGATATAATAAAAATAATAATGCCCTTTATCTCCCTCGTTTCAGGATGGCGAGAGCCAGTTGCAATTTTGTAGCGACAAGTGCTTGAATCAGTACAAGATGAACATTTTCTGTCGCGAGACGCAGGCTCATCTAGCGCTTCACGGTCTTCCCGCAACGGTGTCGTCGGCGTCGAGCAATCCAGCGACGTGCGCAGGCGGTTTGATAACGCCGGAATTGTGGCTGAGAGATTGTCGATCACCACCGCCGAGTCCGTCGGAAGAAAATTTGATAGTCGACGACGAGCCTATCTCCGTTCGATCGGTCGATCACGGTGAGACAGAAACGGACGGTTATTCTCACGGTGGCAAATCGAGTCGCGAGCGAGAATTCCCAGGTAGAACGGTGCCCGAGGTCGTCGAGGAGATAAAGTCAGCGTCGATAAGAGCGATAGTCCGAACTTTCGAGGAGTCCCAGGAGAAAACCGATCCGGAAACCGAGGGCGACACCGTCTTCGATTACGAGAACATTAGCGAGGCTATAAGAGAATCTCTTCGCGACGAGGAGTATAGAATTCGTTGTCGAGAGATGTCGAAAGAATTAGGGAGAAAAAATTGTCGCGTCGATCGCGACCTCCCGATCGGTGAACGTATCGAGTTGCCGAGAAGATCCAGAGATGTCGCGGAAATCGACGTCCTCGGTTACAATTCATCGGGCAGTCCGACCAACGAAACAACGTTGGACAATCCTGATATCCGTTGCGAGAGAACGCTTCACGTCAAGGACGTGAAAAAGATGCTCGCCAATAATGCTAATCGTGTGCGTAATCACGTCCGTCATCCGAGACAACGACGAGTCTCGAGATCGCCTCCTTGGCTCGCGGATAATTCGCATCCTCCGCTGTCATCACGTATCTTCGATCGAGAACGAGCTCCTTACTCGATCGCTTCGTGTTACAACGATCAGCATCGTTATTCGTCACCACCCCCGAGATTGGCTCCTTTTTCCATGGGACAGAACGAGATTCCAGGCGCGTCATCGTCGCATTCCAATCAAACGAAACATCATCCATCGAATACGATCAGTTCGAGCCTCTTGCCGCCCGTTACGGTTCTCGTTCCTTATCCCATACCAATACCAATTCCCATTCCAATTCCCATACCCGTGCCGTTGATAGGAAAATTTTTAGCCGATTATAATTCCAAGACGAGGAACAAGAGTCCGTGCGTCGACGCGAGGATGCAACATAATTCGTCTCAGCACTCGGACGCTGGAACTCTCCCGGAGGATCTCTCGCAACGGGGCAGCAAGATAACTAGTCAAGCGTCGAATAGTCAGGCTCAACCTTCGACGTTATCAACGAATCATCAAGGAGCTACTCGTTCTTCGTCGTCGAGAGACTCGCCGATTCCTAGCTCCTCTTGCAACACACAGAGTATCGATGAAAATTCCGTCTCGTCGTTACCGATTAATCCAAAAAGCGTTACGAGACCTTTGAGAAAACGTAGGCGTGCTCAGGACAACTCGGACGATACGGATATTCGTATCAACAAACGAAGAAGCAAATTCGTGCCGGTCTGACGGTACGATGGAAATTCACAGACCTCTCCAAATCGTCTCATTCATGTCTACGTTCGTATCTCGTCAATCAGACGAATCGGTGCTACATTATATTTTTCATGCAGTCCTCTTTTCATTTACTTCTTGCAGTTTTGGGCGTAAGCTTCGATCGAAATAAAAACCGAACTATCGTGTGCTAAGAATCACAGTACTGTGGTGTAGATTATAATGGAAACGAAAAATATGGAGTTGTCTGAATTAGTAAGAAACTGCTGAACGAAAGGGTGCAAATATCGTTTTAACGTTGACATAGAGATGGCGTCTATCGATCGAATATGCTGCGAGACTAATCCATAGGCTTGTGCAATTGCCTAGAAGGAAATATAAGTCGTGCGCGTAAATAAACGTTTAGTCTTAAAATATTTCTTTTTTTGTTCATCCGTGTTAAGAAAATTTAGGGGTACGTTGGAAACCTGGAATATGCATTTCGTCGAGAGAAACTGAGAATGTTTATAGGCCTCAGTAAAGATTCACGTTGATTTCACCTTCAATTGTTTCTTCTTTCCCCCCTGAAATATGCATTATGATAAGACTTTCCAAAAAAAATCAAGGTTTCTGTTTTAATTCGCAGTTTTCCTTCATGTAGAAATACCGACGGTCGGTAAGAAAAGTTGTAATTCATTTCTTTTTCATGGAAGCTATAAGAATTCGGAAAAAGGGCAAAGTTCTTTGAGGTTTGATTCGTTTTTTTCGGATCTCGATGCAGCGGTGAAAATATAATGGTTGGGAGATGATTTATACGGGAGCGTCAAAGTAGGAGTCTTGCATTGTTTCAAACTATAACGTTTTTTTTTAAAACAAGTGCCGGCGGCTCGTCCTTTTTGTTTTATGAAAAATATATATATATTGGTTTTTCATTAAAATTCTCAATGATAGAAAGTAACGTAGCGTACACATTGTTTAGAAAATCATTGATTGTAGAGGTCCCAAAGGGAGATTGTTCCGTCTTTACCAGCAGCCGCCATGAGGCCTTTACTGTTGTAAGCTTCGACCTTTCCAGTGGAATACGCCACGTCGTGAATCGTTCCTTTATGCTGATCGAGAACGACGAGTGGCCGAAGAGTTTTCCACGAGAATATGCGCAAACGACCGTCCCAACCACCGGCAGCGAACACCTTTGCATCCGGTCTCGAACCTATCACCGATGTCCCAGGATTTTTAAGAACGAGAGACGTTTTCGGGACAATCACGCGACTCTTGCTTATCTCAAATATCTGAAATTTTTCGTCAAGTTGGATTACGATAATCGTTCGTGAGACAATTTGACAATCGTCTCGAGGTTACCGACCTCCAACTTGTTGGATGGACTTCCCAGTATTCCTCTCTTCCAATAATTATCGAAATTAATCGCCATTGGACATTCGTCGATTTTCAACCAATTGACGACTCGTTTTTCTCTCAAGTCCCATAACCCCGTGTGCCCATCTTCGTACGAAACGAGAGCGTACGGGTTCTCGAAACAGTCAATAGTCTTTATGGCCATTACTTCGCCAAGGGCCAGTTTATCGTCGAACAACGAATTGTCCAAGATGTAGACGATATCGAGAGTCTTGAGCGACAGAGCTCCGACTTTTGAATTTGGAAGCGGTACGAGCAGGAAATCTTCGTCCAAAGCTTGAAATCTGTGGGATACAACGTTCTTACTACCTATTCAAGTATTATCGTACTAACAATCTTTTATAACACCAAGATGGATCAGAGATACATTAAGATGATCCGACGTACCGACGGAGGGCATAAAACGTCGCGTTTCTCATGTTTTAATGAACGTTAAAAAAATTAAATCGATTCATTTAGCATACTCAAAATTAATTTTTATCCTATATGTCCGACTCCGTAAATAATAAGAAATGCAAGTATCGACAGCGATTCCGTCGGTACGTCACATAACCTCCAAAACCTTCGACCTGCAGAAACCGCAATAAGATGTCTCAACGGTTTTGTCCATTATCCAGTTCGATCCATCTGCGCTCCAAATATCAATTGCGCCGCCTTTTCTCTGTGTGATGAGTCGTTCGTCATTAACAGAAATCAGAGAGAGGCAAGGTTCCTTCTTTATTCCTAATTTCAATGTTTCCCGATTTTTCTGTAAAGTTTTGTCATTGAAAAATAAAGTTCAAAGTATTTTTGTTGTTATTCGCTGTGGGTTGGACGAATTACTGGATCGCTGACCTTGAGGTCCCAAATATGAATATCGCCGCTTTCCGTGCCGGCGTAGAGATGTTCTATGTAGGGTGAAACGTGAAAATACAGACTGTGTACGGGACCCATGTCACCTCGTAAAACATAAGTTGGATCCGGTGGAAGAATTGCCATGATGTTCCAATGTTATTGTTATTCCTTCCGGGTCTCTTATTTTTGATGTATGAAAGACGAAGAAGGCGGGAGGTACACGAGACGTCGAGACGAGACCGCTACGAGCGTTGAATTGCGTCTCGTCGTTGTCAGCCGAAAGATTGTGATTCACATAATGCAAATGCTTACATAGATTTCAGAGATTAGTACGTATGCAGGATAATTTATGTTGAACGACGTGTCGCACGAACCTCCCGTCTTCCGCTCACCAACATAGAACGACGCAATGACAATGGAGCATGGATGGAGACTGAACGACGCACGTATGTGCCAAATCTGCCAAATGATCGATCGAATTCACGTAGAACAACATGCGATTGCGCAGAAACGAGTTTATCGAAAAAAAACAAACGTTTCGCGTCACATGGAATCGGAGGAACGGTGCTGCGTGTACGACATATTGACTTTGAACTACGTGGTTATAGACATTCAACTTCGTCAAGTCGGTATAAACAAAGGTACCAGACAGAGCAGGATCGAACTCGGTCGGTAATATGGGCGTAAGAGAAACTGCATTTTCCCATCTCCATGTTCGACAAAACAGTTGACTGTATAAACAGAAGATGTAGCTAGTAGTTCCCATTGTTCTATCTCTAAAGATCGATCGTCTCGGAGAATACTGGTTCATATTTTCCGTTACCGACTAAGGATATTATCTCGAGATGCTTTGAAGCATCGAACGAGTCTTCGGTAGTGGAAAAGAGATAGACGCTATAAATAGCAATGGAGGAGTGAAAGAGAGCGATAACGAAAATATTTCTTTCACCGTAAGGTCGTAGCTAACGTGAAACCTACTCGGTTGGGAAGAAACTGTAAACCGATGTAAAGCAGAATGGAGAACTACAAAATGACACAGCTTTCAATTCTGCTCAAGATGAAACGTTTTTTCTTTCTGAAATCCCATTCGAGCTTCGAAAAGGATTGGGTCAATGCTTGACTGTATGGAATGAGGGTTTCCGATTCACTTATTTACGATTTACAATTAGATCGAATTACATTTGGACGTGTATTCCGTCGATAAGAAGGAGACGGACAGTAGGGATTGCGGCTCAAGCATCCTATTTTGAGGTTAAGACGGAATTCTCGTTGATCCGTTGCCAGCATATTATCGATCATGGTTGCATTCATTTTTCCGAATTATTGGAAAAAAGTGAGATATCGAAAAATTGAAGAAAGATGTGCGAATTTTCGTTTACGCGAAATAAATGTGTCACCGGAGTTTCCAACGTCATCATATAAAAATATGCCTATTATTAAATCCAAGGGACTAATAGCATTTTACAAGTACCGTGTAACATGCCCTTATTATAAATAACGTCACATGCCCCACGCGTTTCCTACAGTATCCCATGCCCTCGTGAAGAAGTCTCGGGAGTTTGCGTGTCGTGTCGTCGTGTTTCAATTTTCTCGACGCTTGTTACGTACTTCGGTGTAATGCTTCAGTACTTTACGAGACTTTAGCCAACGACGAGACGTAATTTTGTCAACTCTTTTCTCTTGTGTTTTTATTTTACCACGCCTATGCACACGAGAGCTTCGGCTCAACCGCGCGTATTTGACTAACGATAAAGGTTGCGCGGGTCTGTGGGCGTTGGAAAATAAATTGCCGCTACGACGAGCACAAATGGTGCCTGCAGCGCCATCTGTGGTCGCACACGTGTTTCACCCGAATGAAATAATGTAGTACAGCTGTTGTTAATGGCGTTAAGGATTACCTGGACGATGGAACTGGTGTCATAATCGTATCGTCGTAAAGCGTGCTCGTAAACAATATTGCACGTAAGTAGTTCAATAATGAAGAAAGAATAAAAGAACCTTAGTCGTACGTTATTCGTAAAGAATTATAACAAAAACGTTATTCAAGATTTTTTCGTCACAAACAATGACTTCGACTATGCGCTGTGACTACCTTGAGGCAACCTTGCCGTTTTATGACAACATCAAAGCCGGAGAAAAACGCGCCGGGTCAAGTGACCTCCGGCAAAAACTCTTCCGTTTTTGCCTGTTGGGCAGTCGGGAGTTTAGAAAAAAAAAAAGTAAATTTCGTTGCTCGCCTCTGAATGAAACGGTCGCCAACTGCCGAGCTCTTTCGATCTCTCTCAAGATTTTCGAAAAAAATAAAACGAAGCTCTCGCTATGCTTTCCGAAATGGAAAAATAAAGAGCTATTATAAAATTAATACGTTATATATATATGCGATAGCTGGATCACGCAGGATTAATTTTTGGACGTGATTCGGCTGAGGCATTTATTTTCTTTTTATACATATATACTCATTTTATGTCAGAATCTTTGGTTATCGGTTAGATCCGGCCGCTTGTGGGTCGGACGTCGAATTATACATATCCACAATGAATTTCACAATAACATCATAATTCCTTATATCTTCATATTTGTTTTTTTGTTGTTTTTTTTTGTTTTTTTTGTTGTTTTTTTTTAATGGCATTACATCAATCATTCAATTTACTTTTTTTTTGTTTGTTTGGTTATCGGGTTAGGTATAATAAGGTTTGTTTGTTTTTTTTCTGATTCACTATCATTCGTTATAGTAAAATATACACATAATTCATATTTATCGTAATAATATCGTATTGATATAACATATCGATTTTTTAAAATTATTTTTATATATATCAACAATTGCAAGCTATCTAGTATATAATCATTTTATTTTGTCCGAGACCCTTAGCTTCACCTGGTAATGAATGTCTTCAAAAGTACTTCGAAAACTGAACGATATCGTTTTTAATTTTTTTTGTTATTTGTTTTTTTTTGTGTGGGAGCCAAGTTCTTCGTTTACGTTAATTCTTGTTTTTTTTTTTGCTTTTGTTCGTCCCCCTTATGTTTGCTTTATTTTTTAATTCTTCTTTCTTTCCTTCCTTCATCTCTTTTCTCTCCTTTCGGTGATTGTTTGACACATATAAACGTAAAGTATATTATAGAGACGAAAACAAAAACGATAAGAAACTATATATATATATTTGTTTAGCGGAAGTCACGGTTGCACCTAAGTATCTAGATAGAAAAGGAATGAAAAAAAACTAAAAACGATAAAAAAAAAATAACAACGATCTATCGGTCCGAGGATAATATCGCGAATCGATTAAACCTTTATGCTAAATTTGATTGACACAAAAATTAACGCGTACGCACGCGCGCCTCGTCGTCATTTGCGTTTCATCGAAGCCTGCGAGAAATTCAATTATCAATGATTTCCCATGAATCAATTAATTTGTTGCGCGCCTGTTCTATTTCCCCCCTTTTTTTTATTATTTCCTTTCTTTTTTCATTTAATTGATTTTCATTCGTGGAAATTTTACTCACAAGTAACTACGGGCTATCCGGGGTTCGGGAGAAAGGCGCGGTAGAGTAAGGGGTGGGGGAAGGCAGAGGTTTAGGATAGATTGACATGTAGACTTTTGAATTATAAATTCAATTGATTGTATCATTGTACACTTTGCAGACGATGGCTTTTTTTTTGTTTTTTTATTATTATTTAATATTGTTTTTTTAACGTTGTCGATCGATTTTGCTCGTTTTTTTTTCTTGCTTCTTTTCCTATCTTTCCCCGAGTGACTTGGTTTCACGTCGCGTGTGAGTATCGCGCGAGATTAGTCTTTGGATGGAACGAAGAAATATTGAACCTCGATCGAACTTAAAGATTACGGAGGGAGGGAGGAATTTTTGGTTTTATTTTTATTTTTATTTTGTTTGGTTTTGTCGCGTATTCTTCTTTCAATCTTTTAAAACCTACGGCGACAAACGATCGCGAAATTCTCTTTTACCCCGCACGATTATTCGAGTTACAATAATTGTCATTATTTTATTATATTTACAGGGACCACGAATGAAATGCAGTTTTGTGTGTGTGTGAGTGTGTGTGTTTTTTTTTGTCAAATTTACGAGAAATTCATCTTCTTCGGTCTCTCGTCTTCAGATCCGGTCGACGGACACCACGATGAGAGACTTTTGTTTTTTCAACAATTGCATCGACCATAACGAGAGAATGAAAAATAAATGTTCGTCGCTGATGATTAAGGGGCCGGGGAGGTCGTCGGTAAAATAACAAAAATATCTCGAAGCAAAGTGAAAAGGTTGTAAAATTTCTGATGACAATAATCGAAAAGGTCGATATACGATAATTAATAATGACGAGTTTTTCTGAATAACGGAGGTTATCGCGAATGATTAATTTGTAGATTTATCATTAGCGGGCTGTCGTTAACGATCGGTATTTCATTCTCGTTTCCGTGTTTTTTTCCCTGTTTTTCTTTATTGTTTGCGTACGTGTGTGTATGTTTGTTTTAACGACGTCGGTAAGCACTAGAGTTAGTTTTTTTATTATTCTTTGCGCTCCTTTCGCAACCCACGCATCGGCTAAACCCGTCGTTAAAGATTGTCATCGGCTCTCTTTCTATATCGTTCTTCGTTCTCTTTCTCTCCGTCTCGGGATTTTCCGGATTTTTACTTTTCCGTTTTTGCTTTTTCATCTATCCTATTCGTTTCTCCGAACGATTAACGCAACGGTGTATCGACGATTATCTTTTCTTACTGTTGGTTTTTGTTTTGTTTTTTTTGTTTTCGTTTTTTTTTTCTTCTTATTTTGCGATTTTGTCTCGTCGCGGTCGTAGGAGTAATTTTCATCGCCACCGTAGTTGCGAGACTTTATATCTATTTATTAATTACTTCGAATTAAGAATGATAAGGGAAAAAAATCAAATGTGTTTTTTCTCCCCCCTCTTTTTTTTTATAGGTCCGAGCCTCCGTCTCTTCGTTGGCCGCCTTCGAGTACGATCGCGTTCTTTTTTTTTGTCCTTCGATGCCTTTTACACGGCGAAACGTCGAGACCGAGACGATTACCATTTTTCGTCCCTTTTTGTTAATTCTTAAAAATCTAGCTTACGCAGGTACATAGACACAGTTCTTTGGAGAATTTTCGTTTTCTTCGACATCCGTTTGAAAAAAAAACCATCGAACCGCGCGTCGCTCTCGATTATCCCTCTCGCCTCGGGAAATTTGTTTTTCGCCTCGCCCATTTTTTCTTCCTTTTGGTATTTTTGTTTTTCATGTTTATTTATTTTTTGTATAACGTTATATTTAAGACTGTTGAATCGTACCATATATATGTGTTTGTGTGTAGTATATTTATTGATAGGGAGGGAGAGAGAGAGAGAAAGAGAGAGACAGAGAGAGAGAGAGAGACAGTGAGATTTTAAATATGGCGAGAATATTTCGTCACGGTTTATACGTTCCATCGAAAATCAATGAGTATAATAAACGCAGTCTCTCTCAGGATCTCGAAGTTCAGTCGAAAAATACAGCTTTATTAATTGCCCCTCTCTCAAATCGTTCCATCGAGACTCGCGAGAAATGTTTTTCTCTTCGCTTGGCGCTCGATTCTTCTGCAATTTTGTTTTTTCCCCTCTTCTTCTCCTATGTTTTTCTCCTCCTTTTCTTTTCTCTCTTTCGTACGTTTTATTTTTCATCCTCTTCTCTTTGTTTCTTTGGCTCGTCGATTCTCTAGCTATATCTCTATTACGTAGGTATCTTAGTACTTTTTATGTTTTTGTTTTTGACTTTTTATTTCTCTTACTAACTATTATACTTTCGTGCAGTTTAGTTCTGTTTCGAACTTGTCCGTGATCGCAGGTATCGTCTCTGCCAAGAGGAATTCAACGACGGAGAATCTCCACATCGAAGATAAACAAAAAATGGATTCTTCTCGGGGGAACGAAAATTTGTTCGAATCAATTTTCCGATAGTCGATCGAAATCATCGATCGATTTTCGTATTTGACGCGAACGATCGATTAATCGATCCCGAGCGAAGAGATTCTTTCCCTTTTTTTTTGTTTTTTCGTTTCCCTCGATGCACGAAAAATGGCACACACCGGACATGAGAACGATCGAAAGAATGCGTTTTAACGAGAAAACCCTGTGAGGATAGGCCACCGATCCATATATAAATAGGATTGGGAATGGACAGTTTCGATGAAACGAAAGAGGATAGTTTTGTTTGTTTGTTTATTTCTGTTTGTGTTTTAACGCGTCTGTGTGTGTCTTTTGGAGTGTGAAACGTGATAACGGCATAAGCTCGTCATTGACTTGACATTATATTGCCGAGAGCCTTAATTTTTTGTTTGTTTGTTTATTTTTTTGTTCGTTCGTTTATTTCTGTTTGTGTGTAAACGCGTCTGTATGCGTGTCCTTGTGTGGGTGTCTGTATGTGTCTTTTGGAGTGTGAAACATGAGAACGGCATAAGCTCGTCATTGACTTGACATTATATTGTCGAGAGCCTTAATTTTTTGGGAGCGATTTTTTTTTGTCTTTTTTTTTTGTAAAACTTATATAAGTACCACGAATTAAGTCACGTTTATTTCAATGTAAAATTAATTCATTATATTTTCTCTCCAAGCCCTGGTTCACATAATAAATAAATAAATAAATAAATACATAAATAAATAAGTAAATAAATAAATATATAGATACATAAATTAATTAATTAATTAATATTCGTATCGTTAAATCGTTATTCATTGGTGGTCTTGGCTTTATCCAATTCCACGGATTGAAAGGTTCGAGGAATAAGACTTTCGTGTGAAATCATTCAAACTGGCGGCGGATAAAAATTATAATCATCGCAAGTCGATAACGTCATTGAATATTAAAAGCTTCAACCTCCCTCGATGAATCAACGAACGACAAACACGCAATGATTCCGTTACGAATCGTACACAATGAGCAAGTGAATTTGGCTTTTCTCTTCGTTTTTTCTTTTGTTTTTTGGTTGGCGACGATCGGATTATTCAACGGTACGAAAACGTCGAGGTAAAACGAAACAATATCCGTGTCCCACGTATATACGTACCGAAAAAATTTGTTCGAGGGAACAATAGCGTCGAGAATTGCCCATACTCGACAAAAATAATGATTTCGGGTGATTTTGAAAAAGGAATTAAATCAAATAAATAATAATCAAGTAGGCCAACAATCGCGCCAATTAGAATTTTGCCCCGATAACTTTTTAAATACGAATGAAATTTCGTTCGATTCGTCGCGAGTCCTTTTTTTTCTCTCGTGTCTTGGCGTCTTCCTCGAATAGAAAAAAATTATTTTCCTCGATGAGCGCGCATCGTCGACGAAAAGCCCGCCATTGATCACTACGATTGTTCCAAATACTTCTCGTGACTATTTCGTTCTCAATGCAGCGACGGCTCGAGATCTCGCTCGTTATTTTTTTTTATTTTTTTTTATATTCATTTTATTTCTCATCTTTCCAACACACATTCGTCACAGAAAATGGAAAAACAAAAAACACACATAGATATATATATATTTTCTTTTTGTAATTATTTGGAGCAGCTTATGAATTCTATGATAAAATAATACTATAGGCCAGCGTTTCCTAATCCGAGAGGAATCATAACACCACAATTGACAGTATCGTTGGTCGTATTGTTACTATTGTCGTCGTTTTTAAATGAAAAAGAACAAAAATAATCAAACGCAAAAACAATATCAATTATAATAATAACGATAATAATACTATACGAGTACGATGAAAAGACATTGTTTGCATTTTATTCTTGGTTTAAATAACGCGCTATCGCATCGGCAATCGTGTCAAGATTTCTTCTTCGTTCGACGAATATTTAAAAATACAACGTGACAAGAAGGATTTTTATTTGGTTATAGTTAATTCGTAATTTTTCTTTTTTCGAACATCGACGACGATAGTAAAATCGATCTTTTTTTTCCCATACATCGCGAGGCCCGAAGAGTCTTCCATGGGTTTTGCCCATGCTCGAATTGTTTTCGCCGATCTCTCGTCCTTTCGAGAAAAATCTCGTAAACAAAAAAAACAAATATAATCTACACGACGCTTGTGAAAATGAGAAAATAAAAGGCAAATTTTATCAGCTGCGCGCAGCTCTATCGACCGATCTTATTGTTCGCTAATTTCTCCTTTTTTCCTTCTTCTCATCGTCTTTTTCCCATCGTGGCTTACCAATACTAAACGATGGGATTTCTCATAGTTAATATAATGCAAAAAAACACGACTTTTAGCCTCGTACGGAAACCGATTATTACAATTGTTGAATTGATAAAAACTTTCGAACATTTTAGAAACGACCCACGAAGAACTTCGGACATCGATCGACCAACCACGTTCTGAAACATACGCGTTCGTTTTTCATTTTTGGGTTTTTCAATCCATTCTCTTTATATACCAAAGATATATTTTAATCTGGAAATTGTATATATGCTTTATCTCTCCCTCCGTTCTTTTTATCTCCTCATCTTATTTTGAATCGCTCTCGTTTCATCCTAAAATTTTCCTCCTTTATAGATTTTTTTCATTTTCATTACTTTCATTTTCCGCTCATTCTCAAATGTTGTCAATCGACCCTCCCCCACCTCAAATCGAAGACAGTTTAAAAGTCGCTCCAGTTTCGCAGCGAGCGATCGATACATCGTTGAAAATATCGATTATACATTATTTACTGACTGGCTCGTGTTTTTTTTTTCTTTCATTTTTTTATTTTTATTTTTTTTTATAACTCTAGACTAATATCGTTAATTCTCTCTATTACAATCGTCGTCGTGTGGCGATAAATTAATTCTCATATTTGTTTTTGGTTTTAATATATATATATATTTAATACTCGAGTATACAAGTTATACGTGATCGGATGAACGTTCGGGTCTGGGGGTCATTTTGCTTTTTCGTAGGGGTACCGCATTTTCTTCATACAGAAATACGATCGTTTGATTTTATCGTTCGAGATTTGTCCTACTTTTCTTCTTGTTGTTGTAATTCCTCCATTGTACGCTTCTCGTTGATTAATTTCACTCTTCTCATTGTATAAACGATATATACGTATCTATATATATCGATATTTAATCTTCCATTTATTCGCAATAATTAATCGTATTCCGTTATCCATCGTAAATTTCCTTTTTCTTTTTGCCATTTTTCGCTATTATCGTTCGTGAAAACGCAATGGAAATAGCAACGTACTACTGGGTTGTGGGGAACGGGGGCACGGGGGAAGGGCCAAGGAGCAGGGAATTGGACTAAGAAGACGGAGGGGCAGGGGGGTCGAATAATGGTAGAGGACGTATGTATTGTCGTATGTATATAATTAGGACATGTATGCACATACCGTGTACACTCGGTGTCAGTCTGTATAATCAGTCAGAAGATGCGTCGAAAAAACGATGGAAAACTGCCACGCGTCGCAGAACCGCTCGAAAGTTTGAGCAAAGAAATTTTTTCTTTCTTTTTTTTTTAAGTAAAAATGAACAAGAAACAACAACAATAAAACAAATAAATAAATAAATAAATAAATATAATCAAAATATCTATATATACAGCTCGGGTTTGCGTCAGGGGTCGAACGGAAGGTTTATAGATCGTTCGAATTTTCTCCCCGGTAAAGCCTCTCTCTCGACGAAAGTCTTCGTCGCGCGCGACGTGTACTTAATAATACATCGTGGTTTTTCTGCTTTTTTTTTACACACACACATATATATATATATATATGTATATATATATATATTTCTTATTTTTCATGTATCACACGGCAGATTTAATACGGACCTGACGGTGGGATCGCTCAATCTTAAGCGCGTACGACACGCGCGCGCGCGAGCCTGTATGTATTCTTTCATCCCCTGCACGAGAAGAATTTCCCCAAGAGGATGTTGCGCAACCTTTTTATTTTTTGTTCTTTGCCAGAACTCTCTCTCTCTCTCTCTCTCTCTCTGTCACGTATACTAGCTTTCTCTCGTAGTTGTAAATTTATATTCAGGCCCTATAACCACCCTCGAACTAAACGCGTCTCCATATAAATATACACACACACATATATATATATATATATATATATATATATATATATATAGACGCGAAAGGAAGTTTGCAAAACGTGACCGTTGGGTGTGACGAGGATGAGATCGGAATCGCGATTTCTTATTTCGTTTTCGTTTTTTTTTGTTCCTCGTTCTTTTTGCATTTGGCTTTTATTCACCTCGGTTTCGTTCGGAAAACCCACGAGAAGCGAGAGAGGATGGGTTTCGAAGAATCTCGATAGAGGGCGTGGTCGAAAGCACGGGGGTGGCGTAAGGGGGAGGGGAAGGGGGTCAGGGTTGGACAAAGGAGGGTGAAAAAAAGAATTGGAACGTTACGCGCGCGTTATCGTGAAAACAAGATCGCACACGGTGAACAAATTTCGACGACGGCAGTTTTCCTCTCGTCACGTTCGACGGCCGAACAGCTAAGCTACAACAAGCTAAACTCAATAACGATAAATATATGAGATAAAACACAGTCAACAGTTTTACGAGTTCTCAACATTGTACGAGCGTTCGTTATTATTTCGTTACGTGCTTTCGTTTACATCAGTTTTTCTTCTTTTTATTATTTTTCCTATTTCCTTCTCATTGTTTCTTCATTCTTTCGTTCGATTCTACGAAAAATTATAGAAACAACGATGTTTCGTGAAATGGAGGAAAACAAAAAGAAACGTAAATGGAAAGAAAAACGAGAAAAAAAAGGTTATCAGTGAGACTCGAAGCGAATATTTCCTAAGGTGACTAATATACGAAAAAATAAATAAATAAATAAATAAATAAAATAACAACGACAACAAAATAATGCTAAATTATTGCAAAAAAGTTGATCAAGGCCGAGTCGACCGAAAGTCCATGACCTTGTGACCTCGTGACACGACGAGTGTCTATGCGTGTGCGCGCGTGTGTGACTTCGCGCGAGAGAGCAAAAGAGACGAATACAGAGGGACAGAGAGAGAGAGAGAGAGAGAGATAGATAGATAGATAGAGAGAGAGAGAGAGAGAGTGTCATAAATCGTCCTTTACAACAGAATTTACTTAGGCGTTACGATAATGTACATTGTAAATGTTGAGTGCATGTCTCACGAGATGCATAATTCAGTCTAGGAATGGTGCGCGTTGCGTATACAATCGAATAATATTACCTATACACGTAAAACTCTTCGTAACATTTTCCTTTTTTCATCCCGCGTTCTCTCTCTCTCTCTTTCTCTCTCTAACCGAGACACGCTCGCCTCGCACTCTCTCACACTTTTTTCGCCGAAAATTTCGAATCTTTGTTTTCCAAGAAGTGAAAATAGAACGATACACCGACACGGATGAGGGAAAAACAATTTAATTTTAATTTTTTTTTGTTTTTCGCTTTTTTTTTTTTTTTTTTTTACAATTATGTCCGATGCGGAAAATATTTTTACGCAATCGATCAGAGTCGTTACGAGAGAGAAGGCGGATGGTAAGACTACGTGGCTCGATTCCACCAATTCCTGCCTACGCCATTAGGCGCGTAACTCTTTCTTTTATCCTCTTTGTCATTTTCAGACACTCGACGATCCTCGATCGAGCACTAATTTCGTAAACGCAATATCTTCATTGCCAGGAAGAAATAAAAGGTTTTATTTTCTTTTCGTTTCGCATTCATCGATTAATATCGTTCAACGATATATTATTATATTGAACTAATATTTTTATATAATGAAAAAAAAACCGAAATATATTTCATAAGATATCTCATTATATAAAAATATTATTTTTATATAATGATATAGTATATAAAAATGAGATATAATTATTTACAACCGTATATCAATTAATCTTTTTTCTTTTTTATCATTATTTAGAATAACTTGTAAGTGAATAGTAAAAAAAAAGGTAGTGACAGATGGCTCGGTTGAAATTGGTGGAATGACGCAAATATATATATATATATATATGTATAGGTATCTAGTTACGTTCAAGGTTCGCGCGAGGGATGGCTAGCTTGACAAGGCTAATAAAAGAGATTAGATGGAGGGAATGACGTGTGTTACATCATCACCCGTGGCGGTGTCATGGCTAAAGGGGGAGGAGGAGGCGGGTAGAGAAAGAGGTAGTCCGAAGGAAGGAAGAGAAGAAAAGAGATGAGATACGTGTGGGTCATGTGTGTGCGACGCCCTTTCTCGCAAGGGGTAGGGTCGCGCTCTCTGACGTATCGCTATATATATATATCTATAATATATATATATATATATATACACGCCTATACGTTATACACATCCACGTGTGACACGAGCCGAGTTGACGAGCCCCCGGGCTCGAGCGCTCTCCCTCTTACGCGACGTCAGAGAGCCGCAACGACATAAAAGAAAAATGGTGGACAAACGAACGTTGGTATCAAAGAATGAAACAAAAGAAAATCGAGAAACCGGCGAAAATAAAGCCGTGAAGGAGATACGAAACGTTGTATCGTTCGTCGCGTCTTGCGATCGAGATAAAAATATTCGCTCGAGTCCCCACTAGGAGCCATTCGCGCGTATGAATTCTCCAAGTTTCCGAAGCCAGGAAACTAGGATGCATAACTTCAAGGTAGATAAAATTCATACTCCGGATATATAACGACGGGGAGAGGCACTGTGAATATATCGGGGGGACTAAAATCGTGGCGGACCGCGGCGCGGTTTGATTCTCTTAGTGTGCGAGGAGTTTTATATATATATATATGTATAGCTTGCAACAGAGCCGAGAAAGATGTGTACGTGTTTCTCAACAACCTCCGTATTCGCGATGTTACATAACCTCCAATTAATTTGGCAAAAATCGACGAGAACGTATATAAACGATCGAATAAAACGCCCGACTCTTATCTAACCCGAGTCTGGTAGTATTGGATGTTTTTCGTATATTCTCGATTTTTCTTCATTTTACTCGCTGTTACGATCGCAAAGGCATCGCGAGTCAAAAGCCTCGTTTCTCGTCCCCGTCGTCGTCCTCCTCAACCTCCTACGGTTCCCGGCCTACCCCGCGAGACACTCTCTCTCTCTCTCTCGCTCTCTCTCTCTCTCACCGTGCTTTTTCTCTGCAAACGCCGCGAGACCTAGATCGCGAGACGGTCGGTCATTGACCTCTATATCTCTCGCCCTGTCACACTACATACACACACACACACACACAAACAAACATACATATATACGAAAAAACTCAAATATACACATATACGCGCGAACAACTCCTCCTTTCGCACGAGCCTCCCTATTTCGCTCTGTTATATCTCGGAAACGGCACTATATTCGCGAGGAAGCACATCATTACCTCGAGCGTACTGGACCCCGTGCAAGATTTTGCAAAAGATGGCAAGACACACGCGAACGCCCGGAGAGAGACACGGAGAGTGCCATCTGTGTGCCAGTGACTGTACTATGCACAAAGACGAGACACTCACCCTCTTCCTCTCTATCTCCCTCGAACCTACGACGCTCAACCATCCACTTGAATGTAGGTTATGTTACACGCTCGAGTTACGTTCCGATTGTTTTCCATTCGTTGTCTCTCTCTTTCTCTCTATCTGTCTTTCTCTTTCGGGAATTACAATCCCTCTGAATCGAGATATGGAAAGAGAGAGAGAACGCAAGGATATGGAGAAACGAGTCTAAAGCGAGTTTTAAACTCTCGCGAATGTAATCGGGGTCGCGAACAACACGGCGAGACAGACAGAGAGAGAGAGAGAGCGACGACTTTCGACTTGGCCTCGCACTAAGCTTCGTTTTTCTTTTCTTCTTCTTCTTCTTTTTTTTTCTCCTCGTACTTGGCGTCCGCCGCAGTTTTGCCCCACTGACTGCTGAGCTTGCAATATAAATTCCCCTAGACTCGATCTTTTTGTCTCGCTCGTACGTTGGTTACGTCTATACACACGTGCACACTTACAGACATAGGTATACACATTGTCAATGTGTGTACGCGCCGTTACGTGCCACGACGATCGTCGTGTTATATCGTCCGTGGAAATAAAGATCGGCAAAAAAACTTTGAAGTTTCGTGGACGATGCGGGGATTAGACTACGAGAGTACGCATAGAGGAATTATTTAACCGGAAAATTGGGCCAACGGTTAGAAAATCGTTACGCGGAATATAAGAGCGAGGATATTATTATTATTTTTTCTTTTTATTCCTTTTAGGCTTTCTCTCGATCTTTTTTTTTTTTCTTCTTATCCAATTGCTTTTTTTCTTTACCCCTCGATGCTCTTCGATAACGGGGCCGAATTATTATTTTTTCTTTTCTTTTACGATAAAAACACGAAAGAAGCCGTTAACGAATGTACATAGAGTTTTCGTTTGACGCTCTATACGGCGTATATCGACTCTCATGAAAATGTATAAGATGTAATGATAATAGAACTTTACTGTAATAATATAAAGATATATCGATATATATATATATACACATATATATATATATATATGTCGCAACCGGATGAAACACAAGAATCGATACACTCGCGACTATATATTATTTTTCTTCGTCTCATCCTCATCCCTGCTCGTTTATTTGTGTGTGTGTGGGTGTCTGTCTGTGTATATGTGTATGAGCGTGTGTTGTTTGTCGTTTACTTTTTTCTTTTGTTTTGTTTTGCTTTAATTACTTTACACCGATCGTTTATTAGGAGCCCTGCGCATACAGGAGAGAGTTTTTTTGTCCACTATTATTTCCTAACCGACTAACGACGAACCATCGACTACGATCCTCGAAAATGTTTTATTTATTTAATTGTTTTGTGTTGCTTTGTTTTTGTTTTCTTTTTTTCTTCTTATTTTTTTTTTTTACTTTTACTTTTGTTTCTTCTTTTTCCCCCTCTCTAATTTAAGCGATGCCATATCAATGGAAAGCCTGATCGAACCCTGATCTTTGTGTTAACTTACACGATCGAACTTGTTTTAGGTATATAAACCTACACTCTATGCTATAGTCGGAGTCCCAATCGACTCGAACTAACGTAGTATCGAACAGTCGAGTTACAATCGAAATTGTGATTTCATGATTATTTTTTGTTTTTTTTTTTGTTAATTCTTTTTTTTTTTTTTCATTTTTATTATTATTATTTCCTTTCTTTTTCTCTTCTTTATCATCATCATCATCGTCCTCGTCTTCGTTCTCTTCATCCTTCGTTTCGTTATATTTTTCGTGTTGTTTATCCGTTTGTTGTTTTTTTTTCTTCATTTATTATTTCACTCGTGAAATTTTATCGTACCTCGAGTTTTGCTCGAAGTCGCTCTGTTATTTCAGTCCGGGGTCGGGGGCTGGGGGGAAGGTTGGGGCAGGGGATAAATTCGCGCTACCTTCTTCGTTTCGTCGTCTCGAAGTCGTTGTTTGCTCAATTAAGATAAAACGATCAACGCGACGAAACGTATACATTCGAAAAAAAAAACAAACAAACAAACAACAATGTTATCATTCAGAGGTTTTCGTCGAGCGTTTCGTCACTTTTTTTCTCTTGTTTTTTGATTTTTTTTTCTCTTCGATATAAGAAAACAACATTATGCTTCTCGATAGCAATAAAAAATAAAACGAAGAATTGTGTAATTCTCGAAACGCCGTTCCAAATCCTACGTTCGCCAGTCGCGCGCGTCGTCTCCTCGCCCGAATGGAATTTCGCAAATTTTAGCGTTTAATTACTGTGTTTTTTTTTTTACCTTTTTTTGTTTGTTTTTGTTTAAATACGAGATAAATATACAACACGTATATCGATTAACAATTCTCGATTGACACGTAAACATTTCCAATAGGGGCGGGTAGGAAAAAATCTTATACGCTATCGCGACGAATATTTAAAAGCGATATTTCGATAAAATGTAAATATATTTCGTGTTATTTTGTTTTTCTTCTTCTTTTTTCTTCCCTCTATTCGCTCGCGCGGATATAATTGACGAGAGTACGTGGGGGACGAATCCATGGTATCGTAGAGATAACGGTGGATAACGGGGAGAACGCCTCGGCCGAATGGTTTGTCGCGTGTATTTTTTTCTCGCATCGGAGTCGACGCGTCGTTGCTTCGTTTTTCTTTTTTCTCATTCGAATATCTCGCGTTCGCAAATAGAGCGAGGTAAAAGTTTTAATCGATTCGATATCGTTAACGAGCATTCGCGATCGACAAGATATCTCGGTTATCGCATATCCGGGTGGCTCAGGATGGGCGAGAGTCGTATTTTATTTTTTATTTTTTATTTCTTTAAAGATTAATGCATAATATATTTATTCATATATACATATATATATACATAGATATATATATATTGTATATATGAGTACGTAGCGTCGCTCTGCCCAACGCCCGTGCTGCGAAACCGCGAGAAAATTGCCCACGATGAAAGAATTCAATTATGAATTTACAATTTTTCTTTTATTTATCTCTCATAATTTTGATTTGATATTCGTTTTTATTATTGTTTTCTTCGCTTCTCTCCAATATCCGTCGTATAATATCTCTATCGATCCAGCCTCCTGAATTCGACCCCCGTCTAGTTATTCTCGCGTTTTATCACCGGCGACGCAAAAATACAGCGAAAAATGAAAAAAACGCCCGACAATTTCGTATCTCTCGTTGCACGCGACGATATCGCGAACTCTACGTCTACCCTCGTTATATCAACTCTCGCATTCGATTCTCGCCCAAATAATTCGCACAAAAAAGTTTCGAAAAACAATTTTCCTTATTCTCTTATTTTTATTCTTTTTCCAATTCCGTCGTGACGTTTATTTCGTTCGTTAATTTTTTCCTTACAAACGCGTTTTTCGTTCCTTTCGGTCTTCGACTTAAGAACGACCATCGATATTTAAGGGCTTAGAAGAACTTTACGACGAATATTTTTAACCATCGAAATAGACACACACAGAGAGATATTAATATGAAAAATCATCGTATCGCGAGTCAACCGGTGGACAATCAGGAGGATTAGATAACAATTATTTACGATTATACGTATACGATTGAATCGAATCGAGACGAAAGAAATAATTTAAGCTCTTTATTTCCATTCGGTGGATCGCGCTTTATTAAAAAATCTTCTTTTTTTTTTTCTCTCTCTCTCTCTCTCTTTTCTGTTTTCGTCACACTTTTTACCTTCTCTCTCTCTCTATCATAAAATTCACGTACGTCACGTTTTTCGCGCGACGTTTTACGAAAATTATACTCTGGCTTTTGCGACGCGAAAATAAACGTATCGCGGCGATTCGATCACACGAGCACACGATCGTGTTAGTGCGCGACGGGCTCGGCCCGAGCTAAATCGAGCCAACCCACCTTCGTTCATCGATTACACGCTTTCTTGCCCCGTTATTTTCATTCAAATTTCACTTGGCGCACACCCGCCCGAGAATAGACGCGAACACTTCCGCGATAACGGAATTATTCACGGAATGCGACGCGGATTTGGAACCGTTTTAATCTTTCAAGACGCGATCGATTTTTATCTTTATCGACGACGTAAAAACAAAAAAAAAACAAAAAAATGCGAGAAGAATTTAACCGCGACGATCGAAAATTCTAGCTCGATTCGTTGCGAGCGAAAGGCAACGGGGTTGTTTCTTCTTTTTTCAAGAATCCCCGTCCTTTGGAGAAAATTGAAAAACGAATAACAAAAACACCAAAAAAACAGAGAAAAGTGACGAAAAATTGTCAACGAGTCCTTTTTTTCACGATCTTTGCGTCAAACGGTTTAATTTCGTCAATTCGTTCTTTCCTTCGAAATTTTCTCGCAAAGATCGTCAGAGACATTTTCCCTTTTTTTCTTTTTTTCTTTTCGGGTAGACAGCGCGGAAACCCTCTTGGCAAATGGAATTCATTATGATCGAGTAGAATCGCGTTGACGTTTTTCTTTTTATCCTGAAGAGGGATGCTGATAAAACACGAAAGAGGCGAAAAATCCGAGAGGAAGAGACGGAGAGAGAGGGAGAGAGAGAGAACGAGAGTGAGAGATAGAGAGCCTGTGTATGTGTGTGTATGAGAGAGATAGAGCGAGAGAGAGAGAGAGAGAGAGAGATCCTGCGAGGATAAAGTATCGAGACTCGTGTAGAACGAGGACGCGAATTTAAGTATTTACGATCCGATGACGACGACAACGACGACGACGCGAAAAGTTTGTTTTACGGAAGGAGGGATTTTGTGTCTGTGTCGATTGTTTTTGTCTGTGTGGAGTTTCGATTCGGATTGGACCCAAAATATACATACATATATTTGGAAAGAGGTTCGTGTCCCAAGCCGGACCGAGAAGATGCGCGGAAGAGGGGGATTGAGGGAGGGGGAGATAAACTTTGAATGAACGCGAGGTGAATCGTTCGGAGAATCCTCTCGAGATTATTCTCGAGTTTAAGACCAAGTTTCGTTCCTCGCAAATTGAACGGTTTTCACTTGACGCGGATTCTCTACCTACGTATAAAATCCTTATAGATATCTAGATCCTTATACGTATATAGATACACATAGAACGAATGTAAAATCGAACATTTGCTGAGTTTTCGAAACGTGAAAGCATCGACTTGTTTTTTTTTTTTTTTTTCATTCTTTTTTATTTTTTTTCCCGGAGCGACGCTCATATTCTCGCGTCGATTTACTTTTAGGGGAGAGGTGGGAGGGATTCGATCGAGGACTCGTCGGAGCGTGTGGTCGTTGCCTTCTAACCGAGCAAGGATTCCGTACTCTCGGTGGGTAAAGCCCTCGGTTCTCTCTCTCTCTCTCTCTCTCTCTCCTGTTACGTAAAAGGAGGAAATCAATTGATAGAAATGCGCGCCCTGGCGAATATTACGGGCGAAAGGGGAACTTTTGGTAACTCGCCAAGCGAGGGAGAGCGAAAGAGAGGAATGGAACGCTCTCTTCGTTATTTTGCCCCCTCTACTTTTTTTCTCTCTTTCTCTCTCTCTCTCTCTCTCTTGTCATCTCACGAGGAAGTTTGCCAAATATTACCGAATGACATCGATCGAATGCCTTGCGAACATCTCGAGTAAAGCCTCCTCCGGAGAGGATCGCCCTCTCGTTCTCTCTTCGACAAAAGCCATTGGCCTTTCTCGAGCGAGATATAACCGACCGATATAAAACGATCGTTGTCTCTCGCACGAAATTTTTTCGCCGCTCGCGAGACTTATGCGAACGCGAACTCGGATCGGATAAAAAGTCACTCGCGATTTTACACTATGAAAAATACATTGATAACGATAAAATAATCATTTTTTTATAATTATTGTTCGTAATTATCAATGATAATAATCGATAATTTGAACGATCGTTGGTTATTATGATTTATTCTGTTTGTTTGTTATTTTTCTTCGTCTCTTTCGTAAGATCGAAAATTCGAGTAAGTTTAAACGTCGTTCGAAGAAAACAACGAATTTACCGTCCGTTAAATCGATCGTTCGTACATAATCATCGACGATAATAATTGATAATTAGAACGAACCGGTTATTATTTGTTTGTTTTCTTTTTTTTTCTTTTGTTTTTCGTGAAATTGAATATTTTTCATAAAGTTCATGAAGTTTTTCAAGTCCTTCGAAGAAAATAGCGAATTTCCCTCCCCTAAATTCATGGATTAGATCCCAATCGGTGTTGAACCGAATAAACGCGAGTATCGTGGCTTCGAGGGATCAATTAGAGAGAATATGCGCGCGATCCCACGGTATTATCGACGGGTAGTCGATCTTTCCCTTCGGAATTCGATACCTCGCGCGCGCTCGACGTTTCGCGAAATAGCTCGATAGCCCGATTGGCCAAAGGGTTCCTCTGTCTCGGCAGGACGCCACGATTCATGATTTACCTCTTTAATTCCTTCGTACAATCGAAATAAACACGTGTCGTTCGACGATCGCGGCGGTTCTCCTCCCACGGAATGGAAATCGACTCCGTTTACTCGATTTTCCTTCCTCCCTATAATTTTCGGGTCGAAAGTTAAAAGACCGTTTCGCATTTACGAAACGATCCCCGCTCGGTTTTCGATAACGAGCCAGTTTATTTTACTTTCTTTTTTGCTTTCCCCGTTTTTCTGTTTCTTTCTTTTTTTTCTTGTCGTCAAACTGGAAGGAGTAAATAATTCTGCAACAAAAAAAAAACAAAAAAAAAACGTAGTAACCGGAAGTCGAATTTTCAAACGAAATTTCGAATCGTTGAATTTATTTCGTAACGATCGTAATCGACGTTGCGACCGAATATCAATGACGAATTTTCTCTCGAGTTTGACGCATTCGTTCCTTCGAAACGGTATCGCATGATTTTAGGATCGATCCTGGGGATTAATGTTTTTCGAATTTTTTCGTTTCTTCTTCGTTCTTTCTTTTTGTTTTTTTTTGTTTGTTAAACTTGAAAGAATAAATATTTTTTTAAAAACGCTTAACCGAATTTGTCAATGAAATTCGAGTGTTTTTACGAAGATCTTTGAAACGAAGATCTTATTCGATAAATAAGCCATAAATATACCGACGAAATCAATAACGAATTTTCTCAGGAAATCGGCGTTCCAGGATCGGTCCTCGAGATTAATTTTTTCGGAGATCGCAGCTGTATAATTTCCAGAGAAATTATGAAAATTAAAACGAAGAAAGTTGACAAATTTCGACCTGTGGTTTTGTATCGTAGCTTGAAAATTCGAGGCGTATCTCCGAAAAGAAAAATCTCGCTCGGAAATTAATAAATATAAATATTACATGCTATTGTAGAATTGACATAAAGACTTGTTTGTTTAAACCGTTGAGACGTTCAAATCCATGACTGCTGTTGGCTCGATTTAGATGGTTTTTCGTAGTCCTCTTTTAATCCCGAGTTCGTGGGCTTTTACGTTCGTTGACTCGTTTTCTTCAATCTTCTTTATCATCTTCTTCTTCTTCTTCTTCTTCTCGCGTACAGATTGGATGGTTCGTCCTTGTCGTTTTTCACGTGTCTCGAAATTATCGACACGATCGATATTTATAACATTTGTTTTTGATGTTTCTCTCGCAAAATCGAACTCCCTGCGATCGTTTTTTGTGTTTCACGCAGCGTTCATTCTCGTCGCTCATTTTCTTCTTTAGTTGAATCGAGGCAAAGGTCGTTGAGAAAAAGCTATTCGCCGGCACGATCCGTGCAATAGCGATAGTTAGTTGAGGTACAAAGTCGTATATTCGGGACACGTTGATGAGGATAAGAGGAAGTTCGGATCGCGAAACTCGACGGATTGATCGACGAGTTTCTCGAAAAAAAACAAAAAAAAAACCACAAAAAAAAACAATCGAATTCTTTCGATTTGCTAGTTATTTTTAGTTGTTGTTTTTTCTTTCTTTTTCTTGCGTTTGCTTTTGTTTTGGAAAACAAAGTGAATGAGGTAGAGGGACCAGGGGATAGTGAGGGGGGTTTCGATGAATCGTCAGGATTTTCGAAGTAATGAGTCGGATGTTGATAGTCAAGGTGTCGTAAATTTGTGTCGGAGATGTGATTAGCGTCCTCTCGCCCATCGCAGAAGAGCATCCGCTAGAACGTCCAGGTGCGCTTTCGTCTGTGATAAGAGACAAACAAACAAACAAAACAGAGATCACGATTAATTAACGATCTATCGATAAAAGTGCGATCGTCGAGTAACGATATCGCAGTCGTTCTATGTATTATAAATATTTCCCTTCCTTCTCTATCTTTTCTCTGTTATTTGTAAAATACAACTGTCTTTCTATCCATCCTCTCGCTTATAACTCAACTTCTAATTGATGGATTTTTATACAATTTTCACTATCGCGTAGCTTATTTAATCTGGAAGATTTTCGTATACGAAACATCGTTGTACGTTCTAAGGTTATCGAGCTAGCTTCATATTTATTTGACTTAACACAAAACGCGAATGATATCGAGTAGACATTGTCACCGACAATGTCTGATAGCTACTTTTCTTTACTCGATTCGCACGTATAGGTCAGTATCCAAAAGCTATACGAGTTAAAACATTGCTCGAACGTACGAGCAGTTCAATATCTAATTACAATTTCTACGCGATCGATTATAAAAATAGATAAATATAAATAAAAAAAGCTATGACGAGAATATCGTCAATCCCCGTTAACCGTTATCCCCACCGGGTTTTTGATAATTCATTCGCTAACT
Source organism: Netelia virgata (assembly GCA_951802705.1). Taxonomy (NCBI): domain Eukaryota; kingdom Metazoa; phylum Arthropoda; class Insecta; order Hymenoptera; family Ichneumonidae; genus Netelia; species Netelia virgata. Next base: position 11,785,403 of record OX637865.1, on the reverse strand, counting down.
ATCGCGATAAGGTCTCTCGCACAGTCGATAATCGATAAACCAAGTACATCGCATACTCGACGTCACGAGTTTGTCTCGTCGTTGTAAAATAAGGCATAATCGTGACGTGGCCGATTTTTATCTTTTAATCTATTTTCGTTTATCTAGTTATCGTTATCTTTTTATCGATGTTGTTACACGTGTGACGCAACGAACGGAACGAAAATATAGACAATATTGTTATTTCCTATTGGGATTGATACGAGCGGCGGGTGTGTGGTCGATGACGCAATATACACGTGTGACATACTCTTATAACGAGGCACGTCTAGCTGGCCGGCCGGCTGGCTGGCCGGCTGGCTGACTGGCTGGCTGACTGGCTGGCTGGCTGGCTTGGCTATCTAGGTAGATACCTACTTCTCTATGTATATAACGCTATATTGCATTATCATCGATAATATACTCACGGTTTTATAGAACATGCAGGCTTGTCTATCCTCGTCTTCGGCAGTCGGACAATCGATGAAACCGTCGCATAATACGTGATCGTCGATACACCGATATCTGCCCATTCTGTCCGGCGTCGGGCACGCGAATCTCTCCATTCCGTCTTCCGACGCTGGACACTCTGAAAATATGACCAAACAAACAAAAAAAACATTCGTATTAGACACATTTTGTTTTTCTTCTCGTACTTCGGCAAATATTTCAATCAATCATTAGCGATTTTTGTTTCTCTTTTCTTTTTCACTCGATCGACGATTTATTTGATTTAATGTAATTGTTTTTTAATTTATTTCATCGTACGACGTAAAATGCGGAGGTGTGAAAGAATCGAACGAACATTTAATTACAGAACTTCGATTCGATGATTTATTTCGTGATTTCAGGGAACTTCCGTCGATAGACGACAAACGGGGATATTTATTAAATCAAACAACGATTTAGTAAGTCGACTCGATTTTTCTCCGAGGTGCCGGGTAAAAATGTTTCGGATTTTTATTTCAAACGCAGCGTGGGCACGAACGTAGGAAACAATCTTTCCGTTGCTCGATGCAGCAAAATAATTTAATAAAATATATATATATATATATATAATGTATATAGATATATACGTATGTGCTCCACGCTATCGCGGTAACATCGATTTTGCCTTGAAGCCTTACGGAGAGGCAAAGCTTTTGAGCCATTTCTCGTGTTGTTTTATTTATCACGTGCAACAGGTACATTAGACCAGAGGGAGAGAGAGAGAAAGAGAGAGAGAGTGAGAGAAGAGAGAGAGAAGAGAGAGAGCGCGAGGTACTTATGACTGGTCGCTCATGGCCAGACGTGGAAAAAACGAGTCCTTTCTATTTTTACGATCGCAGACTGTCTACTTTTATATAGAAAAACGCTATTTCTCGTCCTTGGCCATATTTTTTCCGCCCTCTTTCTCTCGTTCTCTCTCTTCCTCCTCCCTACACCCCCTTTACTGCCTCGCTCTCTCTCTCTCTCTCTCTTCCTCTCTCACTCACTATGACTCGCCATTTCTCCAGAGGAAACGTCGAAGAATTTCTTATTGAGTAAACGGCGGACTACCATCTTTCGAGACGTCGTTACACGCTTTAACTCGCAGAACCGGAAGACGTTTGCCGACGAACGAACTTAAACGTAATATCTCACGATTGAAACAAACCGATACACGCTCGACGCAAATATAGTTCGGTTTTTATTAGACTTCAAAAATCATTCGATCCCAGAAAAACGGTTATCGTCGATGCATAATTCCTTTTTTTTTTTTTACTATCGGACGTAAATGTTTTATTTACCGTATAGAACAAACAATCGTTTTTCGTCACGACGTTAACAATTGTTGGCAATTTTCAAATTTTTTACGAATAAATTTTATTACCTCTTTATTTCCTAATTTTGAGAAAATTTTGAAAATAAATTCCGAAGCATACAAGTTTGCGAATTTCGATGTTTAACCCTCCCAGCTTTGTACAATGTGATAATTTTTATTTGTGTCGAACCGATTTTTTTCATCCTATACCTAATCGTTTCTTTATCTATCCTACGGTCGAAATTTTGAGTCATAATAACATAGACAAAAGCGAGAGAGAGAGAGAGAGAGAAAGAGAGAAACAGAACCACGGGGGGTTGCATAATTCGTAGCAGGATCTAACGTTATATCAGAAGGAAAAATCCGGAGAAAAGACGTATCTAGCTAGTTGTGCAATTGTCTGACTTCATCAGTTAACAGATTTCGTAGCATTAATCGTATTGTGTTTATATATATATATATACTCAATGACTCATCTGATCATAGACGACTCTTGATGGGACTATAAATATATAAGTATATATATCGCCTATAAGCTCAGTGCACGCGAGATTCGTTCGAGGATTAAAATGTCAAGACAATTGGATAAGCTATTTATACGATTGACGTTTTTATACACACGCTGCAAAAATCTATTTTTGGCACATAGATACATCGATTATCGAACTATTATTCGTATCGAATATACGCGCGTGACTATCCTCGACCAAAAATATGTCATTTTAGACAACTATGAAGACGCAGAAAATATCCAGATAGTCGGGGTCAGTAGGAGTCCAATGGTTTTAAAAAAATTATCCTCCGATGAAAATTGGCCGAGATATCAATTCCCAAAGTTTACAAATTTGAGTCAAAAGCTAAGAATGCAATCAAACGTCTTCTTTTTTCAAACATTGTTGCTTTTTATTCTTTTATATATTGACAAAATAACTGTTAAGAAACGAACCATGAGTCGACCCTTTAAGAGAAAATAATTTTTGTTTATCGTTGAATCGCGCGTAGCTCGAAGTTATCGTTTAAACTTGTAAATTTTAGGAATTAATATGTCGTCCAATTTTCATCGCATACCTCAATATTTGCTATGCCTTCATAGTTGCCTAAAACCCTATATATATATATATATATATATATATATATATATATATATATATATATATATATATATATATATATATATATATATATATATATATATATATAACAAATATCATCGAACAAATCGACGATTGTTCGCGTGTCAATTTCGATTCATTTTACACCTGGACCCTGAAAAGTGGCTCTCGTATTCGATATCCGTTCGCATATCGCCGTACCAGTCGGAATATTGTGAAAATAGATTTTAATCTCACCGCAATGATTTTCCCCGCGTGAGATTCATTGCCGAGATCGTAAATTCGTTCTAGACACGAATCAACGATACTGTTTTTGGCCCATCGGAGAAGGATGGAGGGCTTTTAATCGAGATTGATAAATAAATTCGTAAAATAATATGTTAAGCGTGCCAAAAATATACGATCGTTCTTGCGTTCGTAACTTTGTATCTCCCCCTTCGTTTTTCATCACTCCACCCAGCCATCGGTGTACCCGGAGCGTATGTATATAAACGTGATTTATACCTTCGAATAAATTGAACCGGCTTCGTACCATACAGTGAGTATAAAACTCCCTCCACCCACTCACTTCAAACCCCCCAAATATATATGTATATATTCGTAACGACGATTGTAACGCGGGCTTCGTTATTCATATTAAGTTATAAATATTGACTTTGAAGAAGGGGTCGGTACATCGGCTTGATTCGATAAAGGAAAAAAATAGAAGAAAAAAACAACAATAACAACAACAACGACGATGAAAAAAACGGAAGCTCGTCTTTCCGTACGAAAAAAAATATAATTGAAGACGGGAGCCACAGGGTGTATAAGCTTTGATCTGCCATAGGCAACTGTATCATATATATATATATATATAAATATACATATACGGTACAGTAGCCTATGGCATGTGGTGTGATTGTGTATATATATATATATATGTATACAACACGAGAGAGATGAAGTAATATCAGATATCCAATTGCGTCTATCCTCGGGGGGTTTTACATAAGTACACCCCCGCGAACGAAATATTCTCTACGCTGTACCTACTGCGCTGTACAGTTTTTACGTTACGGGCTATTCCGCGTCGACAGGATTCTTCTCCAAAAGGTCTTTCTCTCTCTCTCTCTCGCTCTCTCTCTCTTTCTCTAACACCGATGACTTTTTCCACAATAACAAAATAAAGAGAAACTCAACGAGCAAACAATCCGATCGAAGATAATGCCAAAAATCGCATTTTTCATTTTTCGTCGACACCTTTATTTTGTTGTATTTGAAAAAATAGTTATTTGCTTCACGTTGTTTACACGAATTGGGTTTGGTTTGGCTCGTGTTTTATGTAAATCTGCTCGACGATTGGTCATAAATTTATATTTATACGTATGTACGGCGGGGCGAACGAGTTGATTTCCCAAAGTGATCGTACGATGTGTTATGTTAGCGTGATCGAAAGAGAGACAAAGAGAGAGAGAAAGAGAGAGAGAGAGAGAGAGAGAGAGAGAGAGACTTTGAACGGCTTCCGAATAAACAGTAGGTACACGAATTTGCTCTGGCATACAAGCGTCCGCACCGTAGATTTTTTCGTTTCTCTATAGACGTGTTAAAGTCTCGATATACCGGCGAGGGATGGCTTTTTAATAGCACCCTCATGCTTCGAACAATGTACTTTTATATATATATGCATATGCGCGTGTAATACCATATAATACCATATATAGTAAATGTCCGAGCACGATGGCTCAAGCCCTATGAAAACCCTAAGCCCTACCCATCCAATTACGTAAATACGAATTCTTATGCCGCAGTGAGAGAGCGTTTGGATAACGAGAGGGTGTATGTTGCGTGTGGGTGTACGAAGAGAATTGTATATCAGTATAGAGGGAGAAAGAGTGAGTGAGTGAGAGATAGAGAGAATCGAAACGGTGAAACAGACTAAAAATGAAAATAATAATAATAATAATAATCATAAATTAATGAAGATTTTTCATATTCGTCCGTGGCTACAAATATCGCGAATATTCGGTCGTAACCTTAATGGAATATTAATGCGTTGTATTGCGAGGGCATTAGTACCTTCGAATACATATATATATTTATATGTAGATGCGGCATACATACAATATAAATGAAAAGCATCGGGACATTACGAAAAAGCTCGTTAAACCATGTTTTGTGTATACGAATTAATCGGCGGACGACTGTGACCAAGTAAGAAATATGTTCTGTCACCGCAGGGACCCGAAGTTATATTACCGTATGCACACACCCACGCACACATACACATCTACACGAATATATTTTGTATTCATGATTTCCCGCGCACTATATAATTGTTCTTGTTCTTACGGTTGAATAATGAAAAAATCATGAATTCCGGCGCGAGAAATGAAAATTAACGTTGGTCGATTTGACTTTTTATAATGAAAAAATAATGATTAAATTAATAATTGAAGAAATAAAAGTGAAGTCAATGAAAAGAACAAATTTTTACGATTAATCGTTGAATTGTCGTCATCGATAATTAATAATTTATTTTTCATACACACACACACATAAATATCTATATATATAGATACGCAGACAGCCATATATACATATGTGTGTGCGGGTGACTGTCTGCGTGCATGAATGCGAAGAAAGTGACGGCGATGGGTACAATACAGGAATTGTATACATGCTACAGGTAGGCGAGCACACCAAGTACGATCGATACGATCCATATTTAGAACGCTATTCAATCTGTTTCGTTACATTCGCCGTTGGCCGTTTGATGGTATTAGTCATGCTGCCGTCATCGCTGCTTTCCTGATTTATATGTATATTCACAACTACGCGTGGCTAAAATACATATAGCCACGCTCTTTATCTTTTTCTCCCTATCGCTTTCTCTCTCTGTCTCTCTCTCCCTATGCGATTATGTATATAGGAAATTAGAAGGAAAAAAGTTGAACGATTAACTACGCTATGCAATGTTAAAGAAGTGCCCTCGGGGTGAAATTGTAGAATTTCGAATTACAGCACTCGAGACGATCAATAATGGAATAATAATAATACGATCGGCTGCAAGTTACAATTTTATTTTATTATCGATTCACATGTTATCGATAGTTATTATTTTTTATTTTTTTGCGAGAGAGAAAGATGGCGGAGGAAAATAATAAAACTGCGATAAAACGCGTGAAATAAAAAATTTAATGCGTTTAATAAATAATTCATAAATAAAAGATTAATACAATTAAATTAAAATCAAATAAATTGTGAAAAAAACGACGAAACGTATTATAACTATTGTAATTCGGTCGTGTTTAATCCCTTAGGTCGACCTATACGAAATAGAATTCTAAATAAGTACCAATTAATTCCCAAAGCCTTTGTCAATTTTTTACAATTCTATCCGGCACACCGAGCAATTTTCAACGTTACATTGTAATAATTTCATAAAAAATCGAAATTTTGTTCAAAACGTTTTAACCAAACTCGATCACGAATATTAAATTGCCTTCGTTGTTATCTTTAAATATTGTTCTATCGCCCACGACTCGATAAAACAAATTAAAATATAGTAAATATAAAAGGAACAATTTCAGAAGCTTTTTTTTCTCTTTAAATCACGATCGTCATTTCGTTAGATACACAGTGAGAGTTATTACACGACGTTCCTCGACGAAACTCCCTGGTACGTTACAACTTCATTGCCGAGGATCGAGTGACTATATATAGCGAGGGAAAGACGTAGGCAAAGTTTTGCGCGTGTCCCTTCGCGTATATAGTACCACTGTAATAATCGAGTTTCCCGAGTTTTCAACGATAACGAACTTTAGGTGCATCAACGAGAATAATTTATTCCGACTGAAGATTGCAAAAATTGAATCTCCTAGTTTATTGCAAGTCTCGCTTTCTCTCTCTCTCTCTCTCTCTCTTTCTTTCTGTCTGCCTCTCTTTTCGTTCGCTTTGACGGAGACAAATAATTCGTTGAGCTTTTTATAAAAACCTTCATACTGACGGTTGACGAAGTAGAAGGCCATAAATACCATCAGGGAACACGAAAATTCGATTTTGAAGAAAAAACGTAAAAGAAGAAAAAGGCATTGCAAGCCCACTGGCAATGAACTTTGCAATCTCACCCTCGGGATACGTACGTGCCATACTACTAGGTACGTGGAATTAAGGAGTTCTTATTCGAGTTTTTTGAATATTTCATTTGCCTTTTTTTTACTCTCTAAAAGAGATGGGCTCTTTTATTGTATTTTTGATTTTTTCAATTTTTTGAGAGTTTTCACTACTTGGTTTTTCGTGAAGATTTTACAAAATATTTTGTACAAGAACGAGGTATAGAATAACGAACGAATTATGAAGAACGCGATGATAATAAAATGGCAAACGTTGGGCGTAATATATGTTAACGTTTCATCGATCACCTTCATTCTTTACCTTATGAAAATAGCTGGTGAATGAAAGTATTCAATGACGAAATATGTTAACGTTTCATCGAAGTTGGGCGTAATATTTTTTCTCTTAAAAAAACACACACAAAAAAACAATTCTTTAAATACAAAACTTGGCGCACCAGCAAAATATGAGAGATTACGAGTTATCTTGGTCGACGTAGTGGGAAATTTCACGAGATAATTAGCTACTTTTGGAAAAGGAGAAAAAAAGAAAAGGTTTGGACATATAAAAAAAAAAATCCAATTTCGCGAACTTTCGTTTTATTCTTTGATGTTCGAAATTGCGTGGTGGTGTTCGACGGTCAATTGCGAATGCATCTAGCTTGAATTCAACGCGTACGATTCGCAGATCAAACAAAAAACCGCGCGTTGACCTGACGAATTATTCTTGACGAATTAAAAATAGTTTGAACACTTGAAACAAGAATAATCGGGCAATCCCGGGTAAAAAAGAATGTCGAGCCTGAAAACATTCTTCGTCGCAAAAACACGTTTTTCTCTTTTCTTTTCTCAACATATACGCCGTATAGAAAATCATAGGTAATATTAGGCAGACTATTTTTATATCGTTCATTTTTGAACCCCTTGAAGAGTTGAGATCGCTTTCTGCGTTTCTCTCTCTCTCTCTCTCTCTCTCTCTCTCTCTCTCTCTCTCTCTCTCTCTCTCTCTCTCTCTCTCTCACATACAAACACTTTCTGTACGGGCGTACACCGTCGCTTCTTATCACGCAATGGAATCTCTTCTTTATACTCGAGCAATGTCGTATAGATACGAACTCGCACGAAGTTACAAAGATCGATCGAGAACCGAGGGAAGGAGAGAGGGACAGCGAGAGAGAACAAGAGAAAGAAGGAGAGAGAGAGTGAGAGGGGCGAGAGGGAGTTTCAAAGTTTCGCTTTCGCACAAACGACGAAAATAGAACTCCCGGAAAAATAGAGGGAGGTCGAGAGCCATAGGGGCGGTACTGAAGAGGGCGAAGAGAGAAAGAAAAAGAAATAGAGAAAGAGAGAGCGAGAGCGAGAGAGAGAGAGAGAGAGAGAGAGAGAGAGAGAGAGAGAGAGAGAGAGAGAGAGAGAGCTCGAATTAAGAGTTTTACTTTTTTACGAACACATTTTTCGCTCGCCTTTCCATTTTTTTCCTCCTATTTTTACTTACACTCTACGGATTATAATAGACTTGATAATATATTACAAGCACGAAAAGCCCCGGTAACAAAGTCACGAGAGCGAAAAAATACCGTAATACCCTGGCGTAGAAAAATGTGTATTTTCTTTTTTCTTTTCTTCTCTTTTTACATTCAATTTAATTTTTGTTTTTCTTTCATTAATGCCTCTCTGTTATTTCTTGACAAAGAAAAACCCCGGGAGTGCTGCCCGGAGTGGGCGAGGTGGGGGGGCTTTGCAAGAAAACCACCGTGTCGAGATGAATCGATAAAATACGTTGATGCATAATTTTTCATATTTGTGGAAATTGTACGACAAAGTACGTGGGCCATCTCATTTTCATACACATATATATATACATATATATTAATTAGGTCAAAACATCATTACGTGTGTAATAGATGGAGGTGTATGACCATCTGTTAGAAAAAAACGCAATGACTTTTTGCCATACCTAATATACATATAATAATATAATATAACATAAAATAACATAACATAATGTAATATAATACAATATAATATAACATAATATATTATAATATAATTCGTTAATAACATATATTATAGTATCATTATGAGTATATTTCTAATATCCATACCTATATATATATATATATATACATTCATTTTACGGCGATAAGCAAAAGAAAAACTAAAGGTGCGAGTTGACCGATCTATTTCCTCTCATATATATCATCGCGTTACATTACGCGGTATCGTGACTAATCCATTGCGATTAATAACGGCCGTGTCAGCATCATAAACAAGTTCATCGGTCACGTTTTCCGGCGACAAGATCGCTAGCGTTACAAAAGCGTCAAATCGTAGATTGTAATGGACGCGCGATTATGGAGACGACGATCACCCGAGGGCGACGTAATGGGGTATTCTTATAATGGAAATTTTTCAGCCGAGCTAAATTTAACCGAGTTTCCTAAATGCTTCGCCTTATTCACAAAATTTTGGCCCTCGAAACTTCGGAAGAAAGCACGAACGAGTGTGGAAATAAAACGGATCGAAGAAAAGTTTGATAAAAGAAAAAAAAAAAAAAAAAATTAATCGGATGTTTAATCGAGAATGTGCGGCGCGAGAGTTATTTTCATATTTGCCTCGACCATGAAATTTATTTAAAAAGCAGACGTTTGTGGTTACAACGCGTTCTCTTCGTACGTGTACGCTTATATTTTTATACGTAACACGATTCGACGCTTAAAAAGATTAAATTTTTCGTTTTTTTTCTTCTTCTTTTTTCCATAAAAAACGAACGTTCAACTTATTTCTGGAAACGTATTACAAAATGTGTATAAAAAGTTACGCGAAGTATGTTTATAGAAACAGAAACGCCCCGTTCACCAATCAGTTTTTTAAGGAATCGTCAGCGACACGGAAACGTTCGGGAGTCGGGAGGTTGAAAAAAGCAAGGGAGTGAGTGAGTGAGAGAGAGAGAGAGAGAGAGAGAGAGAGAGAGAGAGAGAGAGAGAGAAAGCATTAGTAGCAGCTCGTCAGTCCTCTCGACGAGTTTTGCTGCCTCTTGGTCTTATCGAAATCTCGGGTAGCCTATTATTAGAACAAACGTGACCCGTCGTCGCGCTACAGGTACTGCCCTCAGGGTGGCTCTCGACTTTTGTCGCCCCGCCCTTCCTCCCTCGTTCGTCACCCTCGCACTCTTTCTCGTGACTCTCTTGCTCTTTCCCTCTTTTTCTCTATTTTTCGTTTTAACCTTCTCACCCCCCTCCCAGTCACCCTCTCATCGTCGCTCTCATTCTCATTCTCTCTCTCTCTCTCTCTCTCTCTCTCTCAGTCTCTCCTGCTCGCTACTGGACGGGCATTCGAGTCTGACCCAGCGCCGACTCGCACTACTCGTACTGACGCAAAAAATGTCGTGCAGCCTTTTGAGATACTGGTGGCATTAAAGCAGCCCTGTCCCTTTCCTCTACGGTGTGAGAGCTTTCGGTTTCCTCTTTCTCGTGCCACACTCGTTATATTGGACATCTCTCTAACTAGGACAGAAGACACCGAGAGGGCTGGGGAGAAAGGCAGAGAGAGAGAAAGATGCATTGTCTCTGGCGACGTACTCATTGAGAGACTTCGTAATTATCGTAGAAGACGATCTACACGTGAGGTATTCTACGGGAAATCGGCAATCAGACGATCGACCCTCTTTGATTTTGACGAAAAATTTTACCTTCATAATACTTAATGAAAAGAGCAAGTCGTGAAATTTTTAGATTTTTTTCGCCATTTTTGTTGAGTTATGAATTTTTGAAGATGTTGACAAAAAAATTCAAATGAAAATAACTTCAGAACATGACATTTTTAGTAATGTTATAAGTACGTCAAATTATGCGCCCTGAGCTGCTTTTTCAGAAATGAATAACGAACAAATTATTTACAAATTTCTCGATGGATGTTTTTTTATAAAATGAACAAAAATCAAGTATGATGTTACCGATTTTTTCCAATTTTTTTCCGAATTCCTGTTACGATTTCGAAAGAATCTAGACTAATTTCATAGTGGAATCTCGATATTTACTATTTTTTTTTAAATATTGTGAAAACTATGAGAAAATCGACAGTTTTTATTCAATTTTTGGTTCAAGATTTTGAATGATTCAAATTTTTCTGAAGATGAAAAAAGTTTCACGAGATTTTCATTATACATAATTCATTCGTTGTATCATACTCGACCATGCATATCAACCTTCTTCCATTTGCTTTATCATGAATGCATGACTGAACCTGTGCATATGAAAATTGACGTGTTTGAAAATGTGGCTTGTCAGCGGCAGCCGCTTCGCCTTTTTGGGGAGCACCTACTGAACGCCCGCACTTATCCGCCAGTTCGAATGGGCATCGAAACCCAACAATTTCCCAAATATAATGGTCAAGTTTCACCTCAAGAGGATTAGGAAGCTGCCAAAGTACGTTTAGAGTCACGATTCAATAAAAACCAAAAGGATACCAGGAACGCAACAAATACATTGCATAATCTCCGGGAATAATGAAGATGTCGATGTAAAAAAAATTTCATCTTCAGACAATTTTGAATCTTTCAAAATCTTAAAACCATCAATTCACGAATAAAATTATTATTATCAAGAATAAATTGTTTCCATCTTAATCTTTTACTATATTGAATTCTCTTTCATTGAAATTTCGATTTTCCCATAATTTTTAAAATATTGACACAAATAGTAAATATCGAGATTTCACTATGAAACTAGTCTAGATTTACCTACTTATAACATTACTAGAAATGTCATGTTCTGGGGTTATATTCATTTGATTTTTTTTTCGCAATTTTCAAACACCCATAATTAAAAAAATGACGAAAAAAAATCTAAAAATTTCATGACTTTTTAAGTACTACGAGGGAATTTTTTTTCTCAAAATCGAAGAGGATTCATCAGTCTGATTCCTGATTTCCCGTGGAATACCTCGTATAGATATTTGTACGAACGGAGATACGAGCAAGAAAGAACAACTTTGATAAACTCGCAACTTTGGCTGGTTCATAAATATCCGTTAATTATCTGATTTTCTTGCTTCCTTTTATCATTCAAGGTTGTTTTAAACATTGCTATCCGGGCCTTGTGGTTAAATAAATCATCGCGCAAAATTTAGATTTGGATTCAAACAAATTTAAACAGAATTTTGTCGTAATTGGTAATTACACAACGGAATTAAAATATAATTGGAAAGGCCGTAATTAAGCTCGAACGACGATTTTATAAGCTTGTAATTCTAAAATCCAATTTGAACTATGTGATTGCACGTTTGTGGAATTGGACTCGAGGCATCGATACAACGGACGGTGTGGGTGGACGGATAAATATAGAGGTGAGACGATAGGAGGCCGCTTTAATGAAAAATGAATGAATTATTATCAATAATGAATTTCCTACGTTTCCAGTGTTTTCATAAAATCCATACACGTTTGTCGTAATCGATTCCAACGTCTTACCTAACTCATACTACCTAATTCATAAATCAATAAATATTTTCTACTCAAAATGTCACTATCGAACAAATAATCATACAACACTTTATTTATAACGTCCATTTTTCATTAATCGCCACATCCCAAAAGCCCATCCACCATACCATCGAAAATCTCCCATTTTCTTCAAATTCCAACACGTCGTTGCACTCCCTGAGCTTTTTTTCTGACAATACAACACACAAAAAAAAAACAACGAAAACGTATCGACAAAGTAATGTTTAAAAAGGATCGAACTAATGAAATTTTTTTTTTAAATCCTCCACACCGATAAAGCTGCTTTATAGTTCGATGAACACGAGAAGTGGCTTCGCGTCGCTCGATCGAGAGCCGCAATCAGAATCGTGTATTAAGGGGGAGGAGAGCAAAGCGCGAGAGCATAGAGAGGGCGAATGAGACGCGTTAGAGGCGATGGACGAGGACGAGCGTATTGAACAAACACCATCCTCGAGCGTGTGTGTCCCGACCGTACAAGCCCTATCGCTACACCAAGTACGTTATAATTGGTACTTGATGCCGGTACGTGAATAGTCCTGCGGTATACCGTACAATTACAATTTCCTTCGACGTCCTTCCCACAATTCATTATACTCGATTTACTATAATACCGTAGGAAATTTAATTTCCGTCTATACGCGTTATATTTCTATCCAGAGAAATCCTATTATACCGTATGTCTCGTTATAAAACCCGTAGCAACAGACTTGACCTAAACCGCGATACGAGCCAGAAATTTCATCGGGACGTTGCGACCCTTCGTTGTCTCGTCGTCGTTGTACAATCAACATAGTCGATAATGAAAGTTTCGTTGGTAGTCGCGACGACACGACATGTTAATGCACATGGAAGACTCGTTGCACAAGACTCGACACAACACAGAGCGACTTCAAGAGTGGTTCCTTGTTACGTCGGGAGGCCTGTCGATGCTACCAAGCTACTGTTTGAAACGTCCAACCCCCTTTGACGCGTCAAAGCTACAACGATCCAATTACACATATACATGGATATATATATATATATATATATCTAGTACGTCTGTTTATATAATTCAGAAACTCCAAACAGACTGTGAACGATATATGACGCAAGTCATAGACAATGCAGGCATGTGATAAATTATGTATAAATCTAAATATATAGGTGGTACATGACGAAGTTTACGGGTTGTGTTGTCTAGTTTATGTTTAAGGTATTCACGATGCATCAAGCATAGGCACGTGTGTTTCGATAGGTGTTCGTTCGCTCGGATGACCTCGCGAAATATTGTTCATTTTCGAATGACACTGACAAGAGAGAGAGAGAACGAGATAGAGGGAGAGAGAGAGAGAGAGAGGAGAGTTTGCCGAATAATCCTGTGGACTTTATCGAACGTGACAGACGCCGGTGTCCCACATGCTCTTTCTCCCTCTAATGGCTGCTCTTTCGCGTATGCGCATGGATCAATGGGAATGCACATGTGGGGATATTACAGTTCTGCGAAAGCAATCCCGAGTCGGTTCGCATCATACGTTACTCGCGCTGCGCCCGATAGAACTCGTCGGATACGTAATAGGCGCGGGCAACGAGTATTCCGGCATAAATATTAATTATTGATCGGGAAAAGGGGGTGTAGGGGGGAGTTTTGGTTCGCAGCCATCCGGTGTCGCGAAATTTAATCTCGCTCCCAAACGCGATCACTTCATTTTCCTGTATATTCATGGGTTCGTAGACACACCCACACACACACACACACACACAGAAATGTAGATAAATACGTAACGCACACGAAACGTCATTGTCCAGGACATATGACGTTCGTAAAACGCGATCGAAGCTTACACGCCCCCCCCCCCCCCCTCCACCCCTTACCACACATCATAATCGAATATCATCGAATTGATTCCCCGAATTTCGAAGTACGCTTGTTTCGTTCGTTCGTCGATGAGAAATTCGCATTAAACGTACGAAAACCAATAACGAGCCAATGCATTTGATTTCTTTTTATTTTGTTCAATTTTGCGCGACTCTAGTATCGGAAAAAAATTCATTCGAGAATATTTTCTTTTCGTTAGACGCAAACGAACGACCGTCATTAATTTTAACGACTATTCGTTCAATTTTTATTTGTCCTATTGCTTTTTTCTTTTTTCTTTTCATTATTATTATTTGCCCCCGCACTCCCGCTTATTTCACTCGGTCGCTCTTATTTTGCCGTCATTAGCGACAACGGCGCTCTCGTTTCCCTTTCGATTTATCTCTTATTAAATGAGATTTTCTTAAGAGTTTGCCGTTTTAACAACGAAGCGAAATAACATATCTTGGTATAAATAAATATGTGTGTTTGTGTTAATTCGTTTTATGGGAAATGGGAAGCTTTTTTTAGTGGGAAGCTACAATTTATCTAATAAATCGAGATGGTCGGCGAAAGATGGCGCGAGAGCGTGGGAGAGCGAGAGAGAAAAAGAGAAGAAATCATATCGAAAGCGACTCGAGCGATAATCTCAAAGATGAACAAGAAGACGATTTCCTTATGATTTATCCGTACCCACCCTCGTCGTTTCTACTCGGCCCTCGAAACACTTTTACTTGCCGCGCGTAAGAAAGAGAGAATGAAATAAAAATAAAAAAAAAAGAAAGGAAAGAAATGAAAGTGGCGGAGGAATGAAAAGAAGCTTTTAAAATGCAATCTCTCGCACCGTTTCAACCTTTCATCGAGAAAGGTCCTTTGATTCGACCAAACTCGATTCCGTCACTATAGATATTCACATTCACCAAGTAAATAAATACGTAAACGAATAATACAAAAATTTCCCTAGACATTTATTACGGTCGAATCGACTTTTTCTCTCGTTTCGATTCAATTTAATCTTAATCGAATGAGTTTCCTTCTTTTCCGTATAATACGTTCTATTCTTTTGCCTCGATCAACTTTTCTTTTTCGAGATTTAAAGAAGAAGAAAAACAAAAAGTAGAAGACGAGAAAGAAGATAATGAAAAAAAAAAAAAAAAAAAAACAGCATCGAAGCGTAATTCATTTCTTCATCGAACCGCGCGATGTAAAAGCGTATCGAGTAAAAATAGAGAAGATGGTATTATGCAAATTGTTCAGAGAATCGGAGGGTAAATAATAATTGAATACGTCCGATGCGGACGGAGTAGTTCTAGACGTGACAGCGAGGGAGGGGGGAGGGGGTCGATCGACATTTACCAGGGGATCGAGTACACTGTGTTCAGCAATATAGCGTCGAGTCTGGCATCTCGTTATACTGCGTAATGAACGATCTCGCTCCGTGACCCGTGACCTATCGTCGAAATATATATATATATATATATATATATATACACACATATATAAATAAATATATATATGTATATGTGTGTACATGAATGGACTGCAGTATCTCGTGAATCGGCAAGCGCAAAATAACTACAAAAGTTCGCGCAACACCGATAGACATTTTATACGTAACGTATAAAAAGACGAGGCGAACTGCCTAGCCCCTCCCACCCGTCGTTTCACGTCCCGAATATGCGAGCTCGTAAAAACGCGAGAAGATTTTTTCGACTCGACGGTAAAAACTAAGGATATAAAACAACAAGAAGAAAAACAACAACGCCAACAAAATTACCAAGAAGCAAGATGAAGAATGAAAATTTCGGAGGAGGGGATGAATATGAGAAATATGGATGAGTTATTTTTCGTTATTTTGTTTTTCTTTAAAATAAAAAATATATTACCGATTCGCGCTTTATGTTCGTTAACGCTCGGTACGAGCTTTGACTCTCGCGTATATATATATATATATATGTGTGTGTGTATATATATATATATATATATCTGTTTATTCGGAACATCTAATGGACTGACCTCGTGTATATTTGAGGAACCCGTACAACCCTTGCGCCCGTTTAGAACACCCGTCATATTCTCACCCATATACAATTCTACGAAAGGGTCTCGCACTGTGGCTTTAACGTACTGCGTAATCGAATGGCAAACGCGAGATTCCCCCCTTTTATTATGTTCGCGTTAATCAAGAGAGGCTCACCCCTCTCCCTCGCGATGCCTGCGGCACCCTTTTGATTATCGCTTTTGCTGAGTATATTTACGTGTGTGTATATATATATATATGTGTGTGTGTGTGCGATGCGCGTGCCACTGAGAGGGTGACTGCCATTCAAGGGTCTCGATAAACTCCAAAGCTTAATCGTTATAATTGTATCGCACGCCCGATACAATTATGTATCCCGATAAACCGCTCAAGACGGTCTCTCGAGTAAGTAACGCGATTAATTAATTTTCGTGTACCTCGTATATAGACACGCGTATATATTGGGCTGTGTCATTTTTGGGGAACTTTTTTCTTCATTCTGGCATAAGGCTTTAAACTTGCAGGACGGTAAAAAAAGAAGCATGTCCAAATTTGAGCCCTTAATATTAATATTTAGAGGTGTCGAAAAACACATCTCTATTTCTCGTTTAAATAACACAGGGAAAATGTGTTTTTATGTTTGGAATTTTATACCACGTTCATGGCATATTGTAAAAACAAGCTGCCGGCATATTCTTGTAAAGAATTGAATGTCTTACAAAAAAGATCTCTTATACTTGTTTGATAAACTTATCCATTCAAATGATATTCGAGTTAAAAGTTCAAAATGTATGAAAATTCGTCGTTTTTTAATATTACAGCGAAACTATCGACTCTATTGAAAAACATTAAATAACTTTTTTATATTTAATATTTCTATTTATATTTAATAGCGATGTAGTTTTCGAGACCTCTAAATTTTAATATTAAGAGCTCAAATTTGGACAGACTTTTTTTATCTTCCTGGCAATTTAAAGCCTTGTGCCAGGATGAAAACAAGTTGCAAAAATGGCACAGTTTAATATATATACCTATCGAAGTTTTTGTGCGAAACGTTCGAATTTGTCGTTCGAATATTTTTCGTTAAATGACATGAAAAATAATCGTAAGAAATATATTCAAACGTTCTCATGAGCGAATAAACTTCGATGTTGGCGTATTTTCACGTGACGTCGTTCCCACACCTGCTCGATATTATATTCACCACAAAAGTCACTTAAATTTTATCCCGAACTTTTACGAACTTCGTACCCGTTCATGGAAGCGAAATTAGACACGTGCGACTCTTACCCCAGCGTCCTATATATTGCGCGAGCGTGGGCGTGTCCGTGAGAGGAATCTCGATCCCTCTAGGAGATAATTAGCGAACTATATCGTATTATGTATTAATTCGTCGCGAGACCCTAAGCAATGTGCAAATTTCTCATTACAGCAACGTCGCCAAATTTTCTCACCATATCGGGCGAAATAAATATAGACACGTGGGCGTGAATATTGTGTCTTTTATTTTTGTCTTACCTTTCCCAGTACATTAATATTTCGTTGAAAGGTCGTTTATTTTTTTTTTAGGGGTTTTTTTTTTCTTAGTTTTTCAAATATATTTTTCTTCGCGAAACTATTTTTCCTATAATAAGATCATTAGTTGCCGGAACGAAGTTTTGTGGCACGGGAGTGGCCGATATACAATCCCGAGAGGCGTACACCAGCGCTGTGATATTCCCCGAGCCGTCTACGATGAGTTATTTCCCTCTTCGTGCATACGAACACCGAGAGAGCTTTCCTCTCACGTTCACCTCCACCACCACCACTCTCCCTTATTTCCTTCACAAAGGATTCTTCGAAGTGCGAGCCGAGAGAACGTACACCTTCGATGCTTCCCACTCATCCCTGACGATGATGATTATTATTGTTGTTATTGTTATTATTATTATTATCATTATTATTATTACATATATGTATATGTATATATACATATATATATTACAAGTTTTTCCCATGTTTCATGATAACACCCTCGATATATCTGTATACAATGGTATTGTAGCCGAGAACCGTAGAGCAATTTATAGAAGCAGGAGATATTCTTTTCATCCCCTCTCCAACTCTCACTCCCATTCCTCCGCTATCCCACACTAAATGTCAGACAGTTATAAATGTACTTTGTGAAAAAGAAAAAAAAAAAGAAAAAAGATATTCTTCGTTTCCTCGTCTTTTGCCTATCTTAAAATATCCAATTAAATATCTTACATTGATAAAAAATACATTGATAAAAAAAATCGAAAAACAAAAAGAGATTAATCGAATCAATTTTTGATTATGAAATTTTGTTTTCTTTTTTTTTCTACCATTCTCTCGTCACACTCACGCGCCATTCTCTTTTTTTCTTTTTTCTCTTTTAATGATCCACTCGAGCGTGCACCGCCACTTGTATGCGTGCGCATCTGTCTGTGTGTGTATTTTTCCCGAGGTTATCGAGGTGTGCACTCGCGTTTATGGTTCGGTGAGTATGGAGCCGTGTGTGCAGCAAACTCGTGGCTCTGCATGCGTTTATAGTCCAGTTCATACGTAAGTGCATACGCGTGAAGGTTTTTTTTCCGTACCGCGCGTATGTCGAGACGCTTTCCTCTCTCTCTCGCTCTCTCTCTCTCTCACTCTTCTTTTTCTTTCTCTTTCGAACGAACATTGTGTTGGACTTTTTTTCTTCTATGCTCAAAGCCGGGTTAACTTGGAAGGGGCAAAGTATTTTGCAACTGCGATACCTCGCACCCGGAGCCAGACGTGTCCGCGTCGACGTCGTCTTTTTATCTCGGTCCTTTCTCTCTCTCTCTCTCTCTCTCTCTCTCTCTCTCTCTCTCTCTCATATACTCTTTCTGTTCTGGTGTCACATACAACGAGAGGGTGCAACGTTCGCTCGAGGGTAGCCGAGCCTAGTCGCTTGTGACATACAACGAGAATACAGACATCTCTCTTTCGCATCGGAAACTTCGGCCTCTCACCCTTTCCTCGCCCCTTTCTCTCCTTCTACCGATTCTACGAAATCAATTCACTCGTTTTTCGAAAGAAGAACATTTAAAACAACAAATTATTCAAAACGAAATCGTCGAAATAAATGTTAATTGAAAACTTCAAGTTGGGTAAATGTAAAAGAGAAATTCGTAAATTTTCGTTTCATACTCTGATCGTGCATGAAATAATAAGAGAAAATATCGTAACGCGAGGAAAACGATAAAAACAATTCAACGTTAAATTATCAAGCGCCTGGAGCACTAAGAAAAAAACGTGTCTTTTTGCAATGCCATTTCGCTGTCCGTACGAATGTGTCGTCCGAAAGAAACGCGTAACTACTTCTGGCACTTAAGCCGCAACGGTCGGAAAATAGAGGGATAAAAAAAATTAGTCTCGGTCCAAACTACCATGTTCTCAACCGTACGTGCTTCGTTTCAAGATTCCTCGCAAGCTTACTCGGATCTTCCCTAAGAGTAAGAGGCGCGATGACGAAGTCGCCAACTGCTGGCATTTCATTGAAACATTTTCTGTTTCTCCACCCTTTGTCCCAAATCCGAGCTGAACGCTGCACATTTTGTGTACCATTTTGTTTCCGTGCAATTTCGTTCCTTACGCGAGGCAAGAGAAGTTTATTATGGTTTTGCTCGTAGGCGAGAAAGAGAGAGAGAGAGAGGGGGGGAGACAGACAGAGAGAAAAAAAAACTTTTTCTTTTTTCATTCTTCACGAGGCGCAAAGAAAAAAAACGCGGCGCTTTCCTCATTTTTTTACTCCCTCATACTCGCTCGCATCCCCACCTGCCAGGAAAAACATCCTGCCGAGTTGCAAGTAGATGGAGTCCTTATGGCCGCAAGTAGGTCAAAGGGTGAGCGTAGGCGTCGAATCTCTCACGGATTCAACCGGGGCAGGGAGAGAAAGAAGGAGCAAGAAAGACTGAGAGAGAGAGAGAATGTGCGCGTTTTAGTTTAGTTCCGTATGTACACTTTAAAAGAATCGGTCGATCGCCGTTGCAGTTGGTCGAACGTACTAACGGAAATAGACATAGTTAATGCGAGATACATCAACTATTTCAGTCGTGTCACGATTCGTTCGATATTTTGAAATCGTTCGCTGAATCATAACTGCATTTTTTGGCAGAATCTTCGTGTCTCACTCGCCCTCTATTAGGTATATACGGCTTCGTTTTGATAAAAATCACGTCTGACCATATCGGGGCATATTCTACTGGTTGGACCTAATTTGGACATAATATACCAACGATAAATAGTAAGAGTTATTTTTATCTTACAATTAGTCTCCTGTGGACAGATGTACGAAATTCGTATATAATTTTAACTTCAACGAAATTGCACTAATGAAATTATCCATCAACGAAATCCAATGATATAATTTTTTTTTCAAACTAATTATTAATGTATTAGTTATTAATCAATATCACTATGTTACAGATTTCCGTTGTGCGTTATAAGAAATGTCTGAAAGATTTAATTTGCTGGCGTTTTTTCTCCCGAGAGTTTGGGAAATTATGAAATGGGGGGAAAAGCGAAAAAAAAATAACAACTTCTTGTATTTGAAAAATAAATTTTTCGAACGGGTCAATCGAGAACGATCGAGTACACGTTGTCCTTTTTGCTTGTAAAAAACGATCAATTGCTTCTGGCAGAATTTGTCCTCGTTTCTATATAGGAATCTCGAGATAAGCTCTCGTCTGACCAGTGGACGACCTTTTCTACTGGTTTTGCCAAGATGCGCCATTTAGAGCTCAATTTAAGAGTATGACCGACGACAACGGCCAAATTTCATTCATTTTTTGTATAGTAAATTTGAAAAACGTTATATTGACATATATACATCTCTATAATATAGATATACCCCAAATAAATTACCGTTAGGTAATCTACTGTTTTCAATTTTATCAAATTAAAATTTATACCAAATATCTTGCTCTCTAGTTGCCTTTTTGCAAATGCGATCAATTCCGTTTGGCAGGATCTGGCCATTGTCGATATAGCTAGTCTCGAGATAAATTCTCGTCTGAGCAGTGGACGACCTTTTCTACTGGTCGGCCGACGTGTAACCATTGAGAGATAATTTAAGACTACGACCAACGACGAGTGCCAAGTTTCATTCATTCGCTCGTGTAGTAAATCTTAAAAAGACTTTATACGTATAAAAAAAAACACGTACTTCTATCAAATACCAATAAACATTTCGATAATTTATTATTTTCTTAATAATCACGAATTCATCATTATCAAAATAGTTAAATATTTCGCGATTCCGTTTTGCTTTGTACGTTCGTATTACTGAATTTTTTTCTTATTTCGACTGATATCTTTATTTTTTTCATCGTCAATCTTCTCTCGCTGTAACGTCGCACGTACGAGCCTAACATATTAAAACGTCGGGTAAATATTATTTGGCCTTTTTTTTACGCCACGTTTAACGAGGCCACTGCGATATATCACTTCGAGGATCGGAGAACAAAGAGAAATAGAGCTAAACGTGAGTGTATATACTTATGTGTATAAAAAAAAATAGCTGAGGTCGATTTCGGTCCCGGCGGGACATCAATTCACTCGCTGAATGATATATATAATACATTTCTTATGAATGATCCCTCTCACAGGCCACACTACCCTATAATAGCGATATCGTCGCTGCCTTTTGCGACAGCATAATGGATGATTCGCAAACTACAATCGACTATTAGAAAGAAAAAAAAATACAAAATAAACGACGCGATATTACATCTTCTTCCGTCATCCGATGGTTTTCCCACAGCGAATAAATTTTTGATGAGATCTTTGAAATTAGCTCGATAGATTTTTCTGCGATAACAAAAAAGATCAAAAGAGAATGCGAGAGAGAGAGAGAGAGAGAGAGAGAGAGAAAGCACGAACAGTTTGTTGCACCAAGGAAGGTTTTTGTCCTATATGACAAAAACAAGTGATCATACTCGACGATAAGTCCGGCGAGATACCGACGAAAATAGCAATATCAACATTAATCGCGTTCTTTCTATTTTTTTTTGTTCTCTTCTTCTTTTTTCCTTTAATCGATTCCTCTTCCTGTCGAATTTGAAATGTCTGTTTGTTCGCTATTCGATAAAACGGGCATAGAGTAGACCATTGTTCCACATAGGACAATACGAGGATGATCGAGAGATTGCCACGACATGAAATTTCACCACGGCTTGCGCCCAACTTTGCACGTACATTATACTCGTTTCGTAACGATATTTCATATTTTTCCCATTACGTGCGCGACAGTGAGTCATAAAAATATCCCGCTATATTTTTGCGCAGCAATTCCGCGGAAGTTATTTCGCGTCACACGACACTCGCTCGTTAAACGAGAGAGAGAGAGAGAGAGGGAGAGGGAGAGAAATGTAACGCGCGAGATACTGAGTAAGAAGTTTAAAAAAAAGAACAGTGGTGAAAAGCTGGAAAATCACTATAGTACATAAATCTTGTCGATAGTTTAGCAACGCCGAAATGCAACCGTTATCGCTTTTTTTCCCCGAGAGACTAGGATCGTGAAAATGCAAATAATACATACCCGGAAATAACCGTGGAACCACGTACATGAAGATATAAAACTTCGTACTACGTTCTCTCGAGTACAACGCGCTTTGTAAAGATTCTTATTTCGAGACGATACTGTCATCGATTCCTCGATTTAACCATGAATTTTAAATAATAATAAAAATCGAGTCTAGATCATTTTTCCAATACGTACACGTTTCGTCGGAACGATAATTACACTAATTTACGTCGAATCTAAAGGTAATATTAACCACTTCTTAGATATATATATATTTATATTTCTCGCATTAAATATAAATTATTTTGATTAGGTATAAATACTTTTTTCTTTTCCAATTCGGGACATATTTTCGTTCAAAAAGGATTTTTTGTTTGTTATAGTTCGAGCTTTCTTCGCCGAATTCTACTGCCACGAAAAAAAGTGGATACGCCTCTCGGCACGCTCATCTATGAATACGTATTAGATTCATCGAAGCAACAAGTGGAAACAACGACCCACCGGTAATAGCTCGGAGCATGAGAATCTACATAAAATCACCTCATCTCCATAACCACAGTGTGGTTTGTATGCATCTACGCACAATCGCGAGATAAACATGTTTTGTCTAACAAATTGGCTCATTGTCGAGTAAAAACTGATGATATCGCTTACTCAAGAGAGATCGAAAGAGAGAGAGAGAGGGAGAGAGAGAGAGAGAGAGAAAGAGAGAGAGAGAGGGATGAACAGGATCGTGGATTTATACACGATGGAACGCAGTATTGAAAAATAAAATAAAATAAAATAAAGATAAAATCAAACCAACCAAGTTTGTAATCCTAAATTTATACAATAGTTTTCTCGCATTTTATGTTATCACGATTTTACCCAAAAGTATAATAATTTCGACCCGATTGATTTCAACTCTTTGTGATTCGTGCTACCTTGTAATAAAAATTCATAGGTGCCGATAATTTCAACGATATTCGAACGAGAGATTGACATTTTCAATTTCTATTCAAAGTAAAAAGATTCTCGACGAATTTTTGGGCTCCTTTTTTCTTTCTAGTTTGTCGATGGTCTCTATTTTTTTCACATATCCTAACGAACTGTTATATGGTGCTTGACGCATGATTGACACGACGGTGCTATCGGTGCGGCTGAATATTCGTGCATACATTTACGATGTGTAATGAAGGAAATATTATATATGTTATATTATATATATATATATATATATATAGTATATACATATATAATTTACTATACGAACGATCGCAAAGGGTCAGGTCTCGTGGGAAATTTATCGTATCCGACCGAGGCTTTGCACGTATTACTTCATCTTTTTCTCCTTCTCCCTTCCTCTCTTCTCTCTTTGTCACATTCCTTTTATCACCATCGCTCTCTTTTAACACGTAATGCTCGCACATGGTACTGAAATTAAGGCAATGTGGAACAGACTTGATCGGTAACAAAAGCTGTGATCCAATCTTTCCAGGGTCTAGAAACCGGCTCGGTCGATAACCTAAAATCGCACCGAAAAAAGTCGCGACAAAAATATGACGCGGCACGAACGAAAATTATAACAAACAAATAAATAAATAAACAAAAAATTGAAACATGGAATTCTCGTCGACCAAGTTGCCCTAATTTTCATCGTAAGCTTCGAACAATGCGTCTAGGTGCGTTCGCAAATAATTCAATTCGAAGAACATAATTCATAGGAATCGCATGACTTAAAAACGAAAAACAAACAATTATAAATTATAACACGAAAGAAAGAAATTTTTCAAGGGCTAATTTGTAGGCTGTACTTCGTTATTATTAGTTTTCGATGTAACCGTGCCCGAAAAAAATTGCTGCTTCCTGCTGTTGCCGTTGTTGTTGTCTTTTTTCGACCAAGAAATTCCCTTTTGTTTTTTTATCTTGCGCGTTTCGCTCTCGCAATCTCACGGGGATAGCCAATCTATCCCTCGCTATGCGCTATTACGGTCTCGCTATACACAACGTCGTATATCCTCGAGGTTTGCATGCCCCTCGCGGGCCACTCGGTATATATTCCCCGGCAGGGCTTTTTACCGTAATATACTGCAAACAGGGAACACCGTTTTTCTTTTTTTTTCTTTTTCTTTTTTTAAGCAAGTACCCACGACGTACTCGCGTCGAAACGCGACGGAATTATACCCGGGGTATACACGTACGTCATACAACGAGACGCGTGGGTGTGAGAGAGCGAGAGAGAGAGAGAGAGAGAGAGAGAGAGAGAGAGAGAGAGAAAGAAAGAGAGAGAGTTTCCATGCTGTCGGGAAATTTACACAACCGCTCTCCCGTATCGATCGACAACTCGGAGGACAAAGACCACATATATAGGGTAAGTCCGGGTATTACGGCCCCCCATAAGCCTTTTTGGCAATAAAACTCAAAGTATACGAGATCCATCAATTTTTATTGGTTATATCACTTGTTGAACTTATTGGTAATCAGTGATTAAAAGCTTAAGGCAATATATTTTGAAATAATAACTGAAAATGGAAGTTTTCGAAAAAGTGCAGAATCGTTGAATTCTGATCATGCCCGGCTATTATGGCCTAGGGCCATATTGGCCGTAAATGCCGTGAGCCATATTGGCCGCCAGAACAAATAATAACTCGCTCGTTATTTTGCGGAGTAAAATTAATAGTAAAAATCTTAGTTTGGACTACTGATCATTCTTCGTGAGCCCATAGCGTAAAACGTAGGCATTGAATCTAAGATTCACCTCTGTTGTCCATAGAATAGAGGGAGTCACGATACAAGCACTTTGCGTCTGAATCATTGCGTCTATCTGGAATTTCGTCAGAGCTGTCCTCGTATAAAGATTTATTTTCCTTATCCGATCTAGATATTTGTACATTCTTTATTTTTGGCTTTGTCTTTTTACATTTGCCTTTTTGTTTTTCGCTTTTATCCACAGTAGATTTATTAAATTTTTCTTTTTTCTTCTTTAACGAGTTTTGCAATTCTTTTTTGTACGGGGATGAAGTCAGTAATGTTGATTTAGCAGCCGTTCTGCCTCGGTTACTAGGTTTTCTAGTCGCTATTTCTGGTATTGGAGACAATTGGAATGATGTTATAAAGTTTTTATCTGTGGAAGTAGACGGCTGTGGAGACATCATAACGGGAACCATAACTTGCTCAGACCCTACAAGTGAACGTTTGACTTGGTCTCTTAACACAGGGATCTCTTCATCAGACACCGCACGACTCGCAACGGGTCTTCTAATATGGAATCTTAATGCGACCAATATGGCTTAGTAGGCCATATTGGCCGCAGGAACGTTTTCGCCAAATAACATCTAAACTAAAAACCAGTGAACAATTTGTATACAAAACCGCCACCCCACATAGATTAAGGGTTTGCCTATAAAGCTGTGAAGGAATAATGAAAACAAAATTACAATTCGAGTAACTGTAATGATTGAAACTTTCCAAAAAATAACATCGAAATTTACAATTTTGGATCAATGCCTGTAAAAAACACACGCGATCTCGCCGCGCCGCACAAATTCACTGAGGAGGTGAGAGGTAGGGTTGCTCAAACATGGCAGGTCTGTTTTACGCTAATGTTGGTTAGTTTCGGAGAAATAGCAGTGGGCCATATTAGCCACCTAGGCCATAATACCCGGAATTACCCTATACATATATATATATATATATATAGTGTTAGAGAAATGTATATATATAACAAAATAAGACAGATGGTTGAATATTGGGGATTGCGCCAGCTTTCGAGAATCCATTATACGTAAGATGTTGGTAATACGTCGAGGACGATCGTTCGTCAATGTAACAGATTTGTATAAACCAATTCGTAAGGATCATTTGACACCGATTACGCGCGAGACAATAAATTTGGACCATCAACTCCGATTGTATCTCGCCACCGGTGCAATCTCAACGGTAAACTCGATATCCTCTTTCACAGGCATGGAATTGTGTTCGACATTGACGAACAATTTCCCGTATTTATCGTCAGCTGACGATTCCAGACCTCCTCAGTTCGTAAATAATAATATTATTGGATATCGTCGAATGTATACCGAAAGGACGCGAATCGTCGCAATAATTTTAATCAGAGGCCTAGGCCCTTATCGGAATAAGGACCACGGGGTCGACGACCGATCGGCGATGAAACTTTCCTCGAACGATAAAATTAATTTTTAATGGTTTTGGTAGGAATTATAAAACGAGGTGCGATCGTTTTAGTTTTTCTACGCATAAAGGAAACATCATCTCGACGAGATATACAAATTTCGAGTTAAAAAGAAATAAATGTTTGTGAACTTTTGAGAATTTTGAGCACTCTCGTATCAAAATATTCGAAAAGCGTAATAATTTGTTCTTTTTCTTTACTAAAATCCCCAACTTTAAAGAATCTTCGCGAAAAAGGAAAATAAAAATAATTGCTTTTTTTTTAGATATCCGGGGGTACCGTCTTAGGGGTGGATGCGGACTGGTGGATGAAAAAGAGAGAGAGAGAGAGGTTGAAATTGAAAATAAACAACCGGCTAAGAAGGGACAAGTCGTTGGTCTTTTTCCGCGAGCGTGCGATGAGATTCGAGAGAGTGGCGAGGAACGCTGAGATGGAATGTAAATAAGATAAAGCGAGAAATATGCAGTTATGGAATAAGAATGCAAATTTAGTTTGGGTCGATGCGGGAACGAGAATGTTGTATAAAAACCTTCGGACGTCCTCTCGCAGCGAAACCACTACATCGCTTGTTTATCGTAAACAAAAAAAAATCACGCCGCAACTTTTATACTTTATTCAAAACTATTCACGATTATAATTAAACAAATATTAAATTATCGCACTTTTCGAAACAACAACAACAACAACAAAGAGTTTCTTCAAACCGACTAAAATTAATCCTCGCATAAACAATCCTCGTCGTACAATACGTATACCTAGTATTTTTGCAAAAAAATGATTCATGACGATAATTAAAAAAACAAAAACAAATGTTTCTTTTTTTTCGAAAGGAAAGTTCACGTTTTCATGAAATAACCCACGAACGTTTCTCCTTCGAAAATGAATGATCACACGAACGGTCCTCGTCGTACAATGAAAAGAGTTGCGAGAAAGTTAAAAAAAAAGACAATAAAAAAAAAGAGAGAGAGTGAGACAGAGAGCGAGAGAAGAAAGATAGACTAAAGAAGGACTCACCAATTTGTGGAACATCGTATTGGCGATTCCCCCTCGCCGATCTAAGCAGGAACTGTGACGCGATGTTCGCCCCGGGGTTCGAGGCTACCGGCGGTTGGGACTGTTGCCCGGACGGCGTCCATCCCCGAGGATTTGCGGATCTTCCGCGTCCGTTGTTGGTGCCTCCCTGATTTCTCTTACCAGGCGACTTTCCACTGGCACTAACAACCCCGCGATTCTCGGCACTAACGCCTCCCCACGGATTGTCAATCTCGTACGATCTGCTCTTGATATCGTCGTTTACTTTACCGTAATCGATCTCGTCCCTCGGCCAATCCTCGGCTATTCTTGGCTTAGGGACGCCACCGCCAGATGGCCTCTGAGCCAACGATGGCGGTACCGCGGGCTGATCGACGCGGTAGATCATCACCGAGGGCGTTCTCGTTATCTTCTTAGAATAATCGCGTATTTGTCCACCGAGAATACCGGTGAGCCTCGTTTTTTTCCCTAATCTCGCGCCTTGTTGCAACGTATCACCGATCAACGGTGGATCCGCGTAATTCTTTCTTATGTTAGGGGGTTTCGCGGCAACGAGAATATCACGATTTCTCGGATAAAGAGTGTCGAGCACTACCGTGGCGAATTCATCGAGAAAAGCATTATTGTTATTATTGTTATTGTTATAACGCGAGCTCGAATTTTCCCGTAAGTTGGGGCTCCTGTCGCGTCTCTCCCTCTCGAGATCGTTCTCTTCATCGTCCTCGTCCTCGCTCTCGGCAAGTTCTCTTCGACGAAAAAAACTCGACGGATCTCGCCAGGATCGATGATCCCCACGTTCCAGCCAATCCCTCGTAAAATCTTCGTTCAACTCTCTCGGCTCCTCGTACTTGTACGAACGTAGATTATCGAACTCGACAACCGGGATGATCGTCTCACCCATTCTCAGTTCGTTCGACGTGATCGTCGGATCTCTCGAAAACCGATGATCCTGACGCGTTTTTTGCGTCTGTCCCGTTGACGAGGACGACGAAGAAGACGAGGACGAAGACGATGTGGATTGTTGCTTTTGTTGTTGCTGTTGTTGCTGCTGCTGCTGCTGTTGTGACGAGGACGAGTGGATGCTTGCCGGTCTATTACCGAGCGTGAGGGCGAGACCGAGGCTCACGTAGCTAAGTAGCCAAAACATTTGGCTCGACATCTTCTTCACTTTCGATTGCCACCTTATCGAATCGTCTCTGTCCTTCGTTATCGCCTCGTTTTCCCCTTCTTCTACTTCTTCTTCTTATTCTTGTTCAGACAAAATTTCTTATCACAATTTTATCTTTCTAAAAATGGCTTCGAGAATCTCTCAAAAAATCTCGCTTTTTCTTCCTCTCTCGTCTCTCTCTCTCTTTTTCTGACCCGATCTCGTAATTCTTTCTCTTTATATCGCGGCGCTCCTGTCTCTCTCTCTCTCTATCTCTACTTTTGGATTTTCTTCTTTCCGTCTCTTCGTTTCTTCGTCTGTCTCTCTGTCTATCGTATTTCTACAACGATTATCAGCGATGAGGAAGAACTTGTTGGAGCTTCGTCAGTATTTTCTAGTTGTTTGACTCAACGAGGAAGCGATGTAGAGAGAGAGAGAGAGAGAGACACACACCCACACCCACACACCGAGAGAGAGAAAACGACAGAACGAGAGAGCGAGAGCAAGAGAGAGAGAGAGAGAGACAAACAGAGATAGAAAGAGAGAAACAGAGACGAAGAGAGAGAGAAATCAGGAAGAAAGATGAAACGAGCCAGAATTTTCGTGGAACGAAATGAGAACGGATTTTACTTCGTTCGTTCGTTTCCTCGACCGTAAAATCTTTTCTTCTTGTCACGATGAAAAACTTACGTCGAAATTAAAATCAGAAGGAATCCTTTTTTCGTTTCTACCCCCGCGGCCCACCTCCACCCTGTCTTTTCTTATTCCCTTATCGTCCGTGTGTTAGGGCGCGTGGCGCTCTGTATCGTGGCTTATCGATCCGAGCTCGGACGTAACAGGTACTGTACAATATATATATATATATATATATATATATATATATATATATATAAATATATATATATATATATATATATAGGTTTTCTTTTTCTTCTTTTCCCTCGTCTCAATTATGATTCGTGTCTCTCTCTCTCTTTCTCTTTGGCCGTTGGCGCGATCGATTTCTCCCGTTGGTGGTTTTACACACTGTTTAGGCCTCTCGTCGAACGATTTTCTCATGGGCTATTGCTATCGCCACCGATGCTTCGTCTCTCCCTCTTTCTCTTTCTTTCTTTCTCTCTCTCTCTCTCTCTCTCTCTTTTTTTCTGCCCCTTTCTCCGTCTATTCGCTACGTCTACGACGTTGCTTCCTTTTCCTCTGCTTACCGATGGTATTTCTATCCTGGTCCCGAGGTTGTCGCTCGATGACAATACACAAACTCGCACACAAAACACTTCGAGAACTCACTCTCGTTATTCCTGGCGCGAAATCACGTCGATGTTTATTTTATGCTTTTTTTTTTCTTTCTATTTTTGTTATTTTTCTTACGTTGACGCTGCTCTTCGTTTCACAGTCTCTCTCTCTCTCTCTCTCTCTGTCGTGCACGTGGCTTTCTCGATCGCCTGAAAAAAAAGAGAAAAACAAACGAACGAGGTGTTAATTAACGATAGAATTTTGTTCGTTACTCTCGAGCAGCGATCCCTCGAACGAAACAAGCTCCAAGAAACGTTTTTTCCCCACTGTTTACACACAAAAAATAAAATAAAATAAATAAAATGTACAATTTCCAAAATCTCCCACAAACCGTCGTTTCCTCCAATTCGACTATGTTTTTTTTTGCCTCGTTTTCAATTACGATCGACACTGCTCGAGAGTCTTCGATAGGCTTATTCACGTTCGGGCAAAACGACACGAAAACAAACAAACAAAAAGAATACAAAAAAAAAAATATATAGAAGATTAAAAACGGTGCAAGTGCAAATTTTTACGTTCTTTTTTCTTTCCTCGAAATTCTCATTATTTATCGAAGTGTTTTTTCTTTTTTTTTCTTTTTCTTCTCTTTCATTTTTTCATAATTTCAAGTGTCTCTGATATACCTTTTGATTATTTACCCGAGAGAGACTTTTTCTCCAGATTTCCGCCTTTGCGAGAAATATCTCTGTGATCTGCTCAGTGAGTGAGTTGAAGGGAGTGAAGGAGGAACGAAGGAATGGAAACAGGGGGATGGAGGAAGGGGGTGGGGGGAGGGCGGTGCTCGAGAGACACAGAGATTTTGTATTTCGTGCCGTGCAGCAGGTGCTCGTGGGTGATAGGTGTGTGTGCTCAGCGTTGGTGGTGGATTTTTTTCAATCACCCCCTGTTTGTTTTTCTTTTTTGGTGCTCGTGGGTGCAAACAACACTTATACAACTTGTACGTTTTGTTTTTTTTCTCTCTTGTATATATATTTATATATATATATATATATATATGCGTGCGTGTGTGTGTGTGTGTGTGTATAATTTATGTATATGCGTGTATCGACTTTCCTATGTGTATTATTTAGACGCTTATAAACTATCGCTCGTGAATATCTTCCCTGTCCCTTCTTCTACCCCGTTCCAAGACTCGTCTTCATCGATATATCCGTCTATATAAATATTTAACGCTTTATGCACGAAACAACGACGAGAGAATTCGCCCTCGCACGGTAATAACGGTTTCAACCCGCTCTTGCCCCTCCCCAGCCCCCTCCCCCCAGCCCGTCCGCCGCTTCACTCTTTCTTCTCCTTCTCCTTCTCGTTTTCCAACCCTTCGGCACAACGTCGCGATTAATCTATGTCACTGTACGCTTTTTGTTGACTATGTTTTTTTTCTCTCGGCCCAACCCCCGCCCGCCTCGCTTCTCATCATCCTCTCGCCCTCCATATCGCGTCGCCCAGGACACTCGCGACGTTTTCCTTTTCGCTTTTTTCTTTTGTCACGCTCTTTTCCTATTTTTTTTCCTCTTCCGTGTTCTCTCTCTCTCTCTCTCTCTCTCTTTCTTTCCCGGTTCGTCGGGGTGCTTTTTTCGTTTTTTTTTTCTTTTTTTTTTTCCCCGTCTCTCGTCGAACCCTTATTACTCTACTCGGAACCGCCCTCGCTCGGTCTCACCCGCAATCGTTACCGGCCTTACAAATATATTTCTCTATGTTTCTGTGTGCGTGTGCCTGTGTGTCTATGTGTGTGTATGTATAGATGTATAATATTGCTCTCTAAATATATATTGCGGTGTTAATATATTTTTATAATTTCTTCTTTCACACCCTCGCGAAATACGTCAGGCGTATTCGGTCGACGTGACGCGAATACTTCATTTTTTATCATTTCCTATCTCTCTCTCTCTCTCTCTATCTATGTATATATCTATTTATATATTCGTAACAACGCTAAGATTTTTTTCCTTCGACTGGTATCCTCTGTTTTCACCCACACGATAAAATACTTGCGCCACGCTACCGCATAATTTATTTCAACCTTTTATAACAACAACGTCATCATCGTACATATATCTATATATATATGGACGGTCTCTAATATCGTTACGATTTCCGATCGTAAGAATACGCTACGCGTTTAATAATCGTTCGTTCATTTATATTTATCTCGCTCACATCGACGTGTCTCTATACAAATATAAATCAACTCTATGTGTATACGCTCTTTCCTGCCAACCCCCCTCCCCTATCCAATTCAACCAAACGTTACCGTCGAATCCAGCGGTTTCTCACCTCCGCAAAAATTAAGGCTTCTTCAGTGAAAAAATGTGCTTAAAAATATATTTATTTATATATATATATTAATATATATATATGTATATATGTATGTATATGGCTCTTTTGTTCGGCTTTTCTTTCTTCCGTTCTCGTTTTTTCTTGTCTTTTCGCTCCTAAGCCAGCCCGTATCGAGTATCGAATACGCGGTTACGTACGAATCTTATCTATATATATATATCTACATATCTATATATATATAGATATATATATATATATTTATATATATATTTATATATACTTATATATATGCGTATGTGTAAATGTGCGCTTATATGCTAAGGCCCATGGTGCGACATATATATGCCAGTCATACGTATACATATGTATAGATATATATGTGTATATATATATTATTTGTTATATATTTATATATTTATATACATATGTATATATATGTATGTATGCTTCAATATTTTATACCGAATATAGATATACATATATATATATAAATATTGCGTGTCGCGCACGCGCGTGCGTGTGTGTGTAGAGAATGCGTAAAGGGCACGCGGTCGTGTCGGCAACTGGTCGCTGAAACATATATCTGAATAATATACCGAGCGTCACGGCATCACCGTTCCGTAATATCGAGCATTATTTTTCTTTTTTCGGTACACGCGATGCGTCCAAAGATGCGACGGTCGCGTTCGAAAAATTCTTGACAAGAAATTTCAAAAATATCTCAAATTGGTACGAAACGTCCGAACGTCGAGGCTCATTTCCGGTCTGTGTGCATATTTTTTATTCGTTCTCTCTCTCTCTCTCTCTCTCGAGTAATAATCGCAGTATAAAATACTATTTATTTCGTCGACCGGCCCTTGGCAGACTCGTACACACTTGACTACTTCTGTTTCTATTTTGTTTCGTTTTATTTCTTTCTTTCGTTTGTATTAAATAATATCAATTCTTTAACAGTAATGTTATTATTTATAAATTCCGTTTCAAACAGGACAACGGCGTCGGCAACAACGAACGAGTAACAACGGCTATAAAATGGCCGGACCTATTTTTACGTGTATACATATTTAATCATTCATTTATATATATATATATATATATATATATATATATATACATCTGTATTTTATTGCTGTTTTATATATATATTGTTTCCTACAAAAAGCCCGGACGCTCTGGCTCTATAGAGCTCGCGAGATCGTATCGCACCGAGGGATGTCTCACTCCCTTATCCCCCTTCGAGCCTCTACCGACCCCGTCGCTCGGCCGCGAGACACGGAGCGACGACGCGCGAGTGAGAGCGAAAATTTTCTCCCCGGTTCGGTACTGCGCACGCCGGCCCCGACACCGCAGGCTCGATAGCCGGAGAGGTTCGTGTGCTATAATCAACAGGTGTCCTCAAAAAGTGCATTTAAAAAAATATTTCTCCTCTAAATCCCACGATTTCGCGTGACGATGTCTCGTTTTTGCGTTTCTTTTCTTTTTTCTTTTCTTCGAACTATCTCTTACGGTAATTAATAATAATGGCGACGGTGATACTAACGATGTAATAATAAGTATAACGGTGTGATCACGACGTGCGTACTTCTACGTATCGATATATAAATATAAATATATATATATATATATGAGAGTTTGTGTTTGTGTGTGTGTGTGCAGGTGATTTTTTTTCTTTTTTTTCAGTGCGCACGCAACAACGATCATTCAGTTTCGTAGTCAACGCATTTGTAGAACGTACAGCGCGTATCTCTTTGTTTTTCTTTGACTTTGTTCTCTCTATCTCGGGGTAAGAGGTCGTTCGTTTGCGAGCGTCTCGATCGTAGAAATAACGAGAAAAAATAATGAAACTTCGCCGGCTTCCTTTCTTGTATTTTCTCGTTCGCTCGATTCTCTCGTCTCTCGCCACTTCTTTGATTATTATTATTATTATTATTGTTATTATTATTATTGTTGCCGTTGCTGTTGGACGAAAAAATAATATCCTCGGTGACACGGACGCTGGAACGTCGAAATGCGACGCACGAACATACGACCGAGCTCGACTCGATCGCTCTCCCTTCGATCGAGATACACGTACGCGCGCACTAAACACACGAGCGGCACATACAACGCGCACCGTATCGTCGAGAACCCGGCTGCTCTCGAAACTCTCTTTTTCCCTCTATCGTCTTCTCTATTATTCCGTAGCACTCTTTTGTTTTTTCTTCGTTCACTCGTCTCGCGCTATTTTTCCGCCTTACGTCAAGTGTATATTTATATATACATATACGTATGCTTTGAATTTGCGCGTTTCACTTGTGAGAACTGGTTCGAGTCCTCTCGCTACCTCGGTTATTCCTTTTTTTCATTGATCCGTTGAACCACAATCGACTTTCGTTCGTTTCCTTTCA
The DNA here is from genome assembly GCA_951802705.1 of Netelia virgata. Taxonomy (NCBI): domain Eukaryota; kingdom Metazoa; phylum Arthropoda; class Insecta; order Hymenoptera; family Ichneumonidae; genus Netelia; species Netelia virgata. The sequence continues at coordinate 11,750,182 of OX637865.1, read as the reverse complement.
CGTTCGCTTCTTCGACCGTATTTTCGTATTGTTTTTTTCTTTCTTTCTTTCTTATATTTGTCTGGACATAACCTTGTTCGCACGAAGAAACTGGGATAGTGCCGGCGACATAGCTCTTCTTCCTTCCTCTCGCTCTCTGTCTCTCCGTTTCTATCTCCGATAACGCACTAAACACGCACAAGATTTTGGTAGCTCTTGGGAACCCCGCGCGCACACGCGACACACACGGAGGACGGCAACACTAGCGTTGCTCATGCACGCCTCGAGCCGGGTACTCGAGGGACTATTATACAGCTGGCTCGAGTAGCGCTGACTGACCGTGCGGCGGTGCTGGTCTGGTCGAGGGCGTGGGGAGGGGAGGGATCGGTCGGGAGGGGCGGGGAAAGGGAGCCGCGGTGGGGAGGGACGGGGAGGAGGAAAGAAGGCACGCGCTCTTTCTCTCTCGCGCGGTCGCCTGCTGCCGGAGCTTGGCTGCTTGCACGAGCGCGCCTCGTTCCTTGACTCTCTTCCTCTCCCTCTCTCTCTCTCTATACCTTCTCGTGGAAAAAACTCTCGCTCAATTTCCGGCGAGTCTCAGACGACGCGCGACGCGAAACACATGGAATCTCCGCTCCGCTTTGAACGGTAACACACGGACGTTGTTTTTCTCACCGTCTTTGTTCCGTTTTTAGTTCGCGCACCTCTACGCGATTTTCCTTCGTCCTGTAAGGAGCGCTTCCTCTCTCCTGCTTGTTCGAGTCCTTCGCCGCCTCCTCCCCCTCCTCCTCCACCTCCTCCCCCCCCCACACTTATTTTCTCTTTTTTCCACCTCTCGCGCTCGCTCGTGTGCGATCTCTCGCGGATGAAATTCGCTACGGTCCGTGTAAACAGGTAGTCCCACTTTGTTCGAGCTCAGATATATGCACACGTATGTATATATTTGTATATATGCTTATTACGAATATATATATAACTTTTATTGCATCGTGTTACGCCAATCGAGATTTTAACGTTCCAACACCGAAGACTCTTGGGGTTTTTCCCCTTGCGCTCGGCTCTCTCTCGCTCTCTACACGTTTAACCTCTAAAATGAGTTTTCGCTCCGGGCAACGGAACTCGCGCCTCTCATGTATACCTCACGAGATCGTACGTGTAAAATTGTACACACAGCCACGAATAGAGATAAAACACAATGAGACGATATATACATATATACTGTTGCTCGTAATAATACAAAAAATCGTTCTTCCCGTCGAGAGTAAGCGAGCGAGAGGCAGGGACAGTTGTCGAACGTGCGAAAAACGTAAATAAAAATCAAAATAAAGACTCCGTCGATACGAGACGAAAATAGACGAAACTTATTATTCTCAAAACTGGTGTATATCACACGTTACTTATCACATCGACACGTTGCTGTTATTATTATTATTGTGTGTTACAGTTTCTCATTTCGTTGAGAAGTCTCTTTTCGTTTTCGTGACTCCGCCACCCCTTTTTTCTTTCATCAGAAATTAACACTCGCTCGGTTTCCTCCTCTTTATCGTTCCGGTTACTTAGAACGAGATCTCGGACGGGACGAGGATGTCGACGGTATCGAGTCTATTCGAAATTAACAATCGCTTCGTGTATCATTTATATTTCACTCGTTCGTACGATTTTATACATATTTTTTCCTTTTTCTTTGTTTTTTCTTTTTTCTTTTTTTTCCCTCCTTTTCCTTCAATTTCTTTCGTTCTTTATCTTACTACAGGTAGGTTTTTTGTTCATCCTTTGCTCGCGCGTTCTTTATTTATTTTTTGGTTTTATATATATATATATATACATATATATATATATATATATTTCTGGATAAAAAGGGACGAGAGCACACGGAGGAGCTCGCGAGAGAGCGCACAGCAAGCCCGAAGACGTTCAAACACGAAGCGTCCGGTCGACTAGCGAGGCGACTGTGTGTGCATACAGACACGCCGGCTGCGCGGGGGTGACGCGGGCTGGGGTAGTTGAGAGGGAGAGGGGCGGGTTACAGTGTGGGCGAGCGCTCTCTCTCTCTCTCTCTCTCTCTCTCTCTCTCTCTCTCTCTCTCTCTCTCACTCTCTCTTTTTTATCCTCCCCCGTTTGAGCTCGTTCTCTCGGGTTCGCTTCAACCCCCGGACCCATCCACCCCCGACCCTCATTCCCGCGCGCACTCTCGCACACTCTTTCTTTCTCCCTCGGCGTTCTCTCGCTTCTTACGCGCTCTCGAGACGTTGATGACGAGGGCTCTTCCTCCCTCCCCGCCTCGACCACCCTCCGCCTCAACCCCTTTTATATACGTATATAACGTTACGTATGTGTACGCATATAAATATATGCGCTATATTACACCGTGTACTGGGCTACGATATCCGCGACGTCGTCATATCGTGTACGTTAGAGAGACGGGGGTAGTGGGGGCTCGCCAGACTGACAGAACGAGAGCCGCAAAGAGACAGACAGCGGGGCACTTGCAGCAAGCAACAGAAAGAGCCCGAGCAGCGAGGAGAGCATCCGCGAGACTCTCTCGACCGTTCATAGAGACGTATATATTTATATATGTATATATATATATGTGTGTGTGTGTGTGTGTGTATACGCGCGCGTGCGTATTTGTGTAAGTTTGTATATATGTATATATAGTAGAGAAGAGACGTAAGAATGTTGAGAAAGGGGAAAAAAGAAAGAGACCTTATTGTAGCAGTTATTGTCTGGGGAATTTTCTTTTTCAGACCTCATTCCCTTTTTTTTTTATTTTCTTGTTCTGTCGAGTTTTGTCTCTTTATCTCTCTCTCTCTCTCTTTCTCTCTACCGTGTCGGCACTATTACCAAGGGCTAATAAATCCGTGACTCGCGTAACAATGGAATATCGCATTTTTTTTAATTTCTTCCGCCTCTGCAGTTTTCCTTTTTAAATTAGTTATTTATTATTTTACTTTGTTCCATATCTCTCTCTTTCTCTCGTTTTCTTCTAGTTTCTTGTTTTATTTTATCCGTAGGTACTCCAAACGTGTCGATCGTCCCTTTGGCGATTTGATCGCAGATTCCTCCAGTCACTTCCTTCATTATATACGCGATACGTATGTATAGGTTCATCGTTCGTTCTTTCACCGTTGTCTCTTCGTTTTTCCCGCAGCTGTCTCTCGCCCGTTTTTCTCTTTCTCTTTTTACAACTATTTTCTATATATAATCTCTGCTCGATCAGATTCTGTCCTGCGAAACGTCCGAAGTAAGCCGGCTCGAGGGGAGGACGAGTTGATTCCGAAGATAATTTTACTATGTGTTCTGCATATATATGTGCATCTACATGGATATATATATATATATATACATAGCACAGTGTCGATGTCAGAAGCTCGCGCGCGCGAGGGTGGTCGGCGATCGTGGAGGTTACTTTGTCGGGTCGGTGCGAGAAGCGAGGGGAACGTAGCGCGAGGTGCGGCGGATTGAGGAAGGAACAGAGAGCGCGAGATAGATAGAGAGAGAGGGAGAGAGAGCGAGTGGGGGATGGGGAGAAAACGAGGGAGGATAAGCGAGCGACTAGCTGAGGGTCGAAGGGCCGGGAATCGTGAGTTAGTTTAACGCGGAGTGAGCTGGCTGGCGCCCTCACCAGAACTAAACTCCCACGCTCTGCGCGGCCACCGTCATCGTTTTAATGCGTTGCGCATTCCCTCCGTGCCCCGCGCGCCGGAATCGTTCGCCGGGCCAAAACCGCGTCACCCCCCCTCCCACCGCGCAAGCCCCTCGTCCCTTCCCACCGCTACCACGCTTATTAAACTCCCGCCGTCGCCGTACGCGACGCTACTGTCGACCCGACGAGCTGACGGAGCAACTTGCCCCCACTCTGCCTCTAACCCTCTGACTCCGCTCGCCTTTCCGGACCTCTTCTCTCCTCACGTTCTCTCTCTCTCTCTCTCTCTCTCTCTCTCTCTCTCTCTCTCTCTCTCTCTCTCTCTCTCTCTCTCTCTCTCTCTCTCTCTCTCTCACCCTCTTCGCGTTCCCTTGTCTCGCGGTCCTCGACTGTACTCCTCTCGTTCTCTCCTTTACCCTCTGGCGGCAGACACACACACACTTATACCATGCTAAGCTCCTCACCCCTCCTACTCGCACGTCGTGATGTTGTACTTCGTCTTTGCTATTCTTCCGTCTCTTTCGTTTCTTTACTCCTCTCATCTTCTTTCGTTCGCATCCCTCTCTCCCACCATTCTCTCACTACGACCCTGTTTCTAGTCTCTTTGTCTCACCGTCGCCCCCTCTCTCTCTTCGCCGCGATGGTAATCCCTCTATCGTACATACTCACCCTGGGCTCGCTCCTCGCGCAAGTTCCTCTCTCTCTCTCTCTCTCTCTCTCGCTCGCTCGCTCGCTCGCTACACACACACACAAACACGCGCGCGCTTATGGGACTTTCCATTCTGAAAGTATATGTGTATTTACTTTTTATACATATCTCTCTCTCTCTTACTCTCGCTTATGGCTCTGTCCGTTATGCCACTATGTATTTATGTAGGTATTACATATGTGTTTTCTGTTTTATCTCACTCTCTCGCTCACCTTACGCCGACGCCGTCGCGTTTTCTCTCCGGCAAAGCTCTCTTTTACGTATATAGACTCTTTTCCCTGGCAACGCTCTCTTTTCCTCTCACCCTCTCGCGCGCTCGCCCTCTCTCTCTCTCTCTCTCTCTCTGTCTCTCTTATCGTCTCTCTCCCTCTCTCTCTTTACAGCTACCCCCTCACCGACCGTCCGTGTGCCCGAGTTACCCGTGTATATTTCCAACGAATACCATTTTCCTTCTTTTCATGCATTATCGCGAGTATGTCCCGCTCGGTTCGCCGTCTATTTGCCGTTTCCCTATCTCCGCCGTTCGAGCGAACACAACTGAAAACAGGCAGAGCTCACAGTCGCGAGCGACTAGCCAAATCCCATCTTCCGTGACTTCCATATCCGACCCAGGGCTCCGGGTTATTCGTGCGAAATCCCTCTGTCGCGAGAAATAAAAAAGCCCCTCGGGCTACTCTTCTCTTTCTCTTGCACACCGCGGGATGTCTCGTTTCGCGTCTTTTTCTTCTTCTCATCTCTCTCTCTCTCTCTCTCTCTCTCCCTTCCTCTCCAGTCGACTCTCTGTTTTTTATTTACTCTCTTCCTTTCTCAAAGCGATATACATATATACTCGACAAAACGTTGCTACACAACCCTGTCCATAAACGCTTTTACCTCGCTTAAACTCGATATAAAAGTGGCAACACGGACGAAGAAATCCTCCAGACGTAGGTAAGTATATCAACAGTCCCTTGAAGATAAAGAATCGAGTGGGAGAATTATCACCTACATGCACATCGTTGAACAAGTTTGCAAACTCATTCTCTCTCTCTCTCTCTTTCTCTCTCACACACTACCTGTACGTCGTCGTTTCTTCCTTTCTCTCTGGCAATGGAGAATCACCGACGTACTATTCCCGTAGATTGAAACAACCAGGCTGAGAGGAATAAAGAAAAAACATGTGGGTCCGTGAAGAGAGAGAGAGAGAGAGAGAGAAAAGGCGACTCCGGTAATAGAACACACTGCAAAGGCAAGAGCGAGGGATAATTAGCAAGATTACATTGGGGGCTCGTTGATGGAACGTGAAGAGAGAAGAATGATGTGAAATCCCGTGTCTCAACAATGAGATTTTATTCGATGCCTCGGATCGTTACCCTCCCTCTTTCCGACAACTCTGGAATCACGAGAAGCTTTTCACCCCGCTTTCTTTTTATTCCCTTCTCTCCTTCGTGTTTTTCCTATTTCATTATTATTATTATTTCTATTTTTTCGCCCATACTCGAAAATTCGCGACTACGTGAATTAACTCGTTGACTACGTCGGATTTTCCGATCGAAAATTTTTGCGAGTCGATCTCCCGATTCCGTCATTCTGTAACAAATCAATCGAATGGAAAATCACACATTCGATAAAGCGTTCCTCGAATCTTCGTGTTTTCCCACCGGTGTCGACCCTCGCACTTTCCCTTTCACTTTAGCTCGATGCTTTTGTTTCCACGTCATTTGTATTGGACACGACCAGGTAAATACCCCCTGTGTCCTCGTGTCGGCGATCGAGCGAACGAGCTTCGCAACGACTCTCTCGTCCTTCCTTCCTTTCACTCCTGTAAACGACGAACGAAGGATCTACGGTCACGTTTTAAAGTTTTCGATGCCACGAACGATCGAAATTGGCAATTCCATCCTATTACGTCGGGACGCATCGACAAACGTTGCTCTCTTCGAAGAGATTATAATTAGGATTAGAGATTAATATATAAGATCTTATATAGAGATTAATATATAAGTTATAATTTAAAACAAACAAAAAAAAACGTCCACGCAGCGATCGTATCAAAATTTTTTAGCGACGCTACGCCGGGCTGTCTCGTATGTAAGAGATAAGTGGGGATGTTACGGGATGTCCTGAAAATAAACCGACATGGGCGTTCCGTGTTGCACGAATACCTTACTCGAATGTCTGTCGAGAGAATTCTGGGGAGGTGGTATCGATTCGAGAAATCGAGGTCGTATAGACAAAACGAATATGCGAATTCGAAGCGTCACCCGTATGCTTTTTTCCTGCTCCTGGATTATATTCCTTCTCCATCGAAGCCTATATACGACGCTTCGTCGATTCGCTCTCTCTCCCTCTCTTTGAAAATCTCGAATTTTTCTACGCTCTCGATCCTCTTTGTCGGATTTCCTCCCGTGGCGTAATTTTCACCACTCGATATTACGAACGGGAAAAAACAAAATATATGTATAAAGAGAGGATGAAAATAGCACGGAGATAGGACGTGCGAGGACAAAATTCTAAAGAGTTCGCGATCAAGCGGATAGCGACGTTTTTTTTTGTTTATCAACGTGCGAATATAAAGCACGATGAAATATCAGCGGGTTTCACGAAACATGAGGAAAAAAGGATCGAGCCGAAACATATACGAGCCTTTATGGACGGAGAACGCCGCGTGGCCGCAGCGACAATGGCCGCGTACTCGCTTTTTCGTTGTTCTCTCTCGACGTTCATTCTTGACAGTGTCGTTCACACGACACTCGCGTCGTTTCGCTATTCTTTTTACACGTTCATATGAATACGCGCGACACCTATAGGTTCGCAACTGGCAAGGAATTGTTGAAAAAACTTGCAATCGCAGCGTGTGCGTTCCATTTTTTCTTTTAGCGAAATAGCGATTTGATTTTATTGTTTGAACGAAATAATCAAAGTTAGGTCAGAGCAATGTTACTCCTCTTATCGCTCCAGTTAATGGTTACAGGGGTTAGAAAAACTTTTTATGCATTCCTGTATCGGAATACGCGTTTCCACTGAAAAGTATATATAGTGGGTAAACTATCGAGGCTAACAACGCGTCGCGTTAGGAACTATTTATAATCGACGAATCCTGCGTTTTTTTTTAGAGGTAACGTATTTTTGTACGAATTTAAATTTGAGCAAAAATATGCGATATTGAATTTCGAGATAATTGTGAGAAGTTTCGAATTTTGTGATAGCTGTATTTCTTTTCGCAACCGTCGTAACAATATCTTGACAAAATTGAGGGATGTGAACTGAAATTTGCCAGACTAAAGAAGGTGTTTAGTATTTAAATGATATCAATAACGCGAAGTTCATTAGCTCGGGGATATTAGTTCTTCATTTCGTCTTCTCGCCAATGTTATCGTTGTGTCTATCGTTATTAGGATGAAATTTGGTCAAGATGTCTGGCGTCTTGTTCTTCGTCTTTGTAATGATGATTTCACTGATCATGGCCAGGATAGTAATACGAACAAATATTAATACAGCAATGATTTTTCGACTCGGTAAATCATGAAACCCAACTTGTTGGGATTTATTCCGAGCGGTCGGTTTCTTTGTTCACGATATATAGACTCAAACATTACTCATCTCCCCGAAAAATTCAGTTCAACAATCTTTTGAACGTTTTTCCAAATTTGCTTATCAAATTGGGTAAATTTTGAATCGATCGAATGAAAAAGTGACTCAACTTAGAAAACATATATTAAATATGACGAACAATAAAAATTCCTTTATTTTCCTTTGGATATAAGCCGAAAAATACTTCGTCGGCTTCCGAGCAATGTATTTCGATGTATCACAAAGGGTGGTGTAGTATGAGAATGAATCTTTTACGTTACTCAAGACAACGGGTACAAATATCTTCCATAAGAATCTTGAAACGTTCTTAGTTTTTTAGAATACCTCCGATCACCATCCCGACATCTGTAAGGGCATATATTATATGAGCGTTGGAAACTATGCGGCCTTCGCTGAACCTTTAGATGGGACGATCTGTGGTCAATTGAGTGTGAGGATCTCTTGAGTATTTCCTCGAATTTAATGATGAACATTACAACGTATAGTTTATAGATAAAATCTACAAGATAAATCTAGTGTGTCAATGTTCTAAGTGTGCCAGGCAGGTAAATGCAGGAAGGTTCCGATACAGAAGTTCCCACAAGAATATGGTTCGACAGCCAGTGGCCCATGCTGTATGCCTGAGTTCAAATCTGATATTGAAACCATCGATGTGAAGTGAACCATCTCAATTACAAACACCTTAACACGAAATAAAAATGCCAAATGAAATAACTGACCCAGTTATTTCGTGTGATTTTTTAATCCTCTTCCCTCACTGATGCTCGAGTGGTTTCCGATGAATTGAAATAATGTCTACGTTACCAATTTGGATTAATGAGCTAATTTCATAAAGACGCTAGGTAATAATTTTATTTTTACACTGATACGAGGAAGGGTTTAGTTTCTGTTGAATATTCTTTTCGTCTTGTGCTATTATTAACAAACGTCTGAAATAACTTTTATGATTTTTTTATCGTATAATGCGACACGGTGCTCGGTGTTCCGAGCATTTGTTTCTTATCGAACTTCGTATTTTGCGACTCGGCGCGTGTACAGATCTTTCTTCCGACCTGTTAGACACTTGGATAGTTCGCCGGTACGGGCAGCACCAAAAGCAGCAAAAGAAAACGTGCTTTTGAGAAAAACGTGCACTCGACAGGGCTACGCTCAAAGTTGCACGTCTTCATAAATTATGCCCCGATTTGTCTAAAATTTTCAAGGTATACTTTTAAAATGTTGTACTTTTAGAAAATGCATGTAGGTTTACTGATGCAAAAAATTCATTAAAAGCAAATACAAAAATGTACTCACCTGCGAGGTTAGTATACACCGTCTGTAAACCTGATTCTTTCGTATCCGCTCCGAATTTGACCTGTTCACAGCAACTGTCCAGAAGGATGTGGGACCTTCAACCTTGAGGTTGAAGGCTCCTCTTCCTACATAATTCTTTTTAGGTGGAGGCAGCGGAGGTTAGCAAATGAAGGAGCTTGGCAAATGATTAACCGAAACCGTTTTGGCCCGGACATGAAAGACCCAGGTTTACAGACGAAGGTTTAAATCTGTAATGTATGCTAACAAGCCCTGCATGATACAGGAACTGAAAGTTGCTATTCGTCAAAAACTTTGCAACAGTAAGTACCAGAAGAAATGATTGTGACAGTGATGCACAAATTTCATAAAAGATTGCAGATATAAGAACGCGAAAAATGGCGACACTTGACTACCATTAATTTAAAAATACACTACTAATACTTTATGTATCATTTAATTTAATTTAACTAAAAGAAATGATCCTGAAACTAAATAATGTTACGTTTAACTGCAAAAACATGCGTTTTCTCTTATCCACCCTGTATATACGCAGACGTATATCATACGTCGGGAATGTTCGACGATCGTTCGAATCAATGTTCTCCTTTATTTTATACGAATCGTCCCGTTAATCATTTTCGTTGGCACTGATGACGTCGTTGAATGTTCTGTGACGGGGGCCGCATGGAAGAGCTGGGAGGAGATCTTGGATACTTCGAGAAAACGAAACGTAAAATATTTCCAGATCGAAGTTGGTGCCGTTAGGAAAGATTGAATGTTTGTATATATCTACGTTTCGTTGTATGTATTCGTGCGATATATTGTATTATGTATAGGGAACGAAGCCGTTTTCCGATCGAGAATATCAATCAGAAGGCGACGACGCGTGATCCTCGTTCGGTCCGTTAGCCCTTGCAGGATACAACCACCGGTGGAAGAGAAACGTCACGAGCATCGTGTAGTGACCTTCGTATATGTGTGTAAGGTCGTAATGTACATACGTCCCGCCAGAGCTCCGAGGAGATGGTTACGTATTCACAATATAGTGGCGTACACCCATGTATACCGACGCCATGACACGACGAGTTCGACACCAATACGCGCAGCCCTCGTTGCGTATACGGAGCATTCCATGTCGAGGCAAACTCGTAGGTTATGTTTCAAATTCTTGTTTGTTTTAGATCTTTTTTTAACCATACTTCGATCTCAACTATAATTTTTGTTCTTTATTGGTTGGAAACGTCGATTATTCATAAAATAAATTAATATTTCGAAAGATCTAGGGAAATATAATAAATGTTTACAATGTTATTAGAAGACAGAGATTTAAAAATTCGAAAAAATGATATTTGAAAAATAACGCAACGAAGGAAAAAACGATGGTAAAAATGGATTTTTGGAATTGAAAATAACCAAAGAACTCGCAATAATACGACTCGACGAAAGTTAATGCAAAGAGTTACAAGGTCGGGTGTAAAGCTCACCCCTCGAGCCTATGCATGCGTTATAGCGTAATGAAAACCTCACCGATTCCCGGTCTAAATATACTTTTTCGATCCGTATTAGTAGAAACTTTTTTGTTCATTCTTACTTCAAATTTTCACTCCAATTGTCTTTTGTTTCTATTCGTATTATTTTAAAAATTATACTTTACCAATGTTGAACCGACCTTCCGCGTAAATATATCTTGTCATTTTTTCAAGCCCAACTAGACTTTTCTTGTTACAAAGAATTATTTCACGTACAAAAGTTGATCGGATTTATATCGATTCGCCATGAAATGCCTCGTATATAAAAACACGTATATAAAGAAAAGAAGGTTGCCGAATAAAAGAAAGTACGAAACGTACATTTTTCGTCTCGGTGCAACGGCGGTACGTCCCGATTCTATACTCGGTGACGAGACATTCGCATTGCTGTGTATATATTCCGGGGGGAAAAATAGGAAAAGGTCTTATACCGGTGTTAGGGAGAGATGGATGTGCATCGCTTGGTATTTCGAGAAAGCGATAAATCAAAAAAGGGCGATGAATCAGAATTACAAATATTGCACAATGGAAATAAAAAAATCATACGAAATATATTTATCTATAGATCGTCAACGGATCGATTAATTAATAAGCACGCGGTTTATATCAGACAATAAAAAATTAATAAAAAAAAGTGAAACGTCTGTTAAATAGTTTCGAATTATCGAAATTGTCGAAATCAAATTATTCAAAAATGATTATTGTTTCTTTTTTCGGAAGAATCTATGAACCTGAAAGAAAACAACGAAACAGAGAGAATAAACGAAAACAAGAAACAAAACTGACAAGCTGACGCGATAACGATCACGAGTGCTATAATGTCGGGCTGTAGCGAGACTTCAGGCAGCCTAACTGCGTGTATCGACAAAAGCAAGAAAAGTATCGCAAAACACGAGAATAAACAGCACATTGGACGTTTATATCATTAGCATCGACGTCTAAATCCGTTCCGGGAAGGTCGAACGACGGTGAATTCGATTAGACTGGAAATACCACTTGTACGATTCGTGCCTATATAAAAAGCTCTCGTTCGACAGATCTATTTATATCCAAAGATAAATTCATAGATGTTATCGAAACGGAAAAAACGACGAAATATAAATATATTAAATATGGAAAGAAAGTTCCCCCTTAATAAAGTAACCCCTTAATAATGATGCTGATGATAATGACGATGATAATAACAATTTTATTATTATTATTATTGGTCATACAACCCGTTTCAAGTTCGAGAAGCGTATGTCGTCCTTATCTGTATCAGGCTCGCGTTCAAAAACCATAAACTACCCCCGAGAGCCGATGACGCGCGCTCGGATAAAATGTTCTACGAAGCGAGCTTAATAGTATTTCGTTGAAATTAGAAACGACTGTGTACCTATGTGTATATTATCTTACATCGTATGAAGAGGGTGACATTTCGTTGAAATTAGAAACGACTGTGTACCTATGTGTATATTATCTTACATCGTATGAAGAGGGTGACATTGACGCGTCACTCTCGTGGGCGCAAAATTCTCGCAGTAAACTAATCAAAAGGATACTAGGAAAAGTCATAAAACGAGTACTAATTGGTAAAACCAACTATTCCGGCGTCGGCGGTTTTTTTCCCGGTCCTCGTCGGTTCCATCATGCAGAGGAAAAAAAGAACATGCTTAATTAAGCAAAGAATGTATGTCATGTCGCAACCAGTAAAGTATGTAGTGTTATGAAAAATGGGGTTGTAAAGCTCGCCAGATAACGAATGAATAATTAATCCGCGACTGTTTTCTACAATATTTAAATAACATTTCGTCCCGTCTAGGGACCGACTTTTTTAACCAAATGATCTCTATAACCTCTGTAGAAAATCAGAAATGTCCCGTAGAATTCAAATATATTATTTGCGGAGTTATAAGCGTTTCAAAAAAGGCATTTTTCGAAAACTGACATTTTTCAGAAATTTATAACTCGTGAATGGAGTGATAGAAAAAATTGAAAAAAATCATGGAGGCGAGTCTCAACCAGGACTAAAAGACAAAAAATCCAGAAAAATCGGAGATGCAAAAGTTCCAAATAGGCCGATTTGGCGTGGAATGGCCCATATACATATATTTGGTTTTATTCATACTTTCCACCGTATGCCCTTTCTGATCTTTTTTACGAGACAATCGCTTTTCTCCCTTTTTGTTAGTCCCTTTCTACCCTCGCTTCGCTCCTCTAACCCAATTTTCCGGGTGCGACTCTCTATACTATACCTGGTTCGCCAAAAGCGATGATAAACTGTGAAAACCTCATATTACGTACAGTCGGCCCTTGCAAACTTCGATATGTTCCATATTTCACGGCTTAACGGTCACCGCACCAAGTATCGGCAGCGAGAAATGCTGCTGAACTTCGGTCATCATCAGAGTTTCGCGCTAACCACCTACCCATCTTCGTCGTCGTTAAAAATATAAAGTTATTAATTCCGGTTATTCAAAATTTGTCACTGGAAAACAAACCAAAAACCAAAAACCAAAAAAAAAACATAAATTCTCACGACTTTATCGTCTTATCAGTGGCAAAGTGGTAAAAGTCAAGATCGAAGGCGTTGTAATCGTAATCCGCCCGTAAATCACGGATTTCTCAACCATCCTATGACATTCACATTTATTGTACGGAACAATAAATTACATCCCTTGAAATCGATATCGTTCCTGATAATAGTAAACTCGAGTTACTTGTTCTTAGAGTCTGTCGATGCAGTCAAATTTCTCGTACATCACGAATTTTACTACTTACGCGACGTTTTTTTTTTGTTTTTTAATTTCCGGACCAAAGAAGAAAAATCTCTATTTTCACATATTGGACTATTTCCTTCCTCATGTCGCGTTCACGCATGGAAATGATCAACCTACGCGCAACGAGAAGTCTCGATTCTCATCAAAATCTAATTGACAATTCATGCGATGACAGCAATGGTGGGTGCGTGCAATCATCCGTGAGATTACTATCATTGTTATAGATATACGTGTACTCGATCGTTATACATATAGGCGTGAGCATACTAAATATATATCGCCCGAGAGACCCGAATTATCGGCTACTTTCCGCTCGCCGTTTCCTGACGTTGCATCGCCGCTTCTATCTCCCTGTTTCTCGTGTTGCATTACAGACCCATGACATTTCGTTGAACACGTGGGCGTCCAGAGGTCATAGACTGTGCGGCGTCTCGTTTTCAATACAAATATAAGGTTTTCTTGTAAACGTACGATTTTCATCGACATAATAGCGCGAGAGTATTAAGCGTGGGTTTAATTCTTGCGCCGGGTAAATTTACGGTATCCACGTTCGGCTGAATTGCCTGGGAGCATCGCGGGGGTGGTCGAACGTATTATTCCCGTTGGCTCTGCGGGACGTCGAGTTTTCACATTTTTCTTAACCATTACGTAGAAAATAATTTTACTGGCTTCTTTTCTTCCCACCGCAGTTCTTTTCTTCGGCGTGATGTTACATCGATAATTATTTTCCTCGATCTTTCCGAGCGTCATTTTTTCATTTTTCATGGAAATCCAAATTTTCGTATCGACCCGAAAATATTTCGAAATTCGTTCGAAAAACCAAATGATACAAAGTTTTTGTTTTCGGAATTGCTGAAAAGATTTGAAAAATGACGAAATTTTCAAATATATATGGGGTATTCCATGGGAGATCGGCCATCGGACTGCCGACGCTTCTTCGATTTTGACCAAAATTATTTCCCTCGTAGTACTCAATGAAATGAACAAGTCATGAAACTTTTACATTTCTTTTGCTATTTTTTTTTGAGTTAGGAATTTTTGAAAATTTCGAAGAAACAAAATTCAAATGCAATTAACTCCAGAACGAGACATTTTTAGTAATGTTATAAGTACGTCAAATTATGCGTCCTGAACTGCTTTTTGAGAAAAGAATAACGAAACAATTATTTATAAATTGCTCGATGTTTTTTGTTTTTTTTTTTTTTTATAAAATCAGAAAACATCAAGTAAGTTTTCAATTTTTTCCGTTTTTTCTTGCGATTTCGAAAAAATATAGACTAGTTTCATCGTGGAATCTCGATATTTACTATTTTTTTTTGAATACTTTGCAAATTATAGGAAAATCGAAATTTCAATGAAAGTCAATCAACATAGTAAGCGATTGAGATGGAAACCATTTATTCTTGACAATAATAATTTTATTAATGTTTTTACTCAATTACTAAAAATGTCTTGTTCTAAAATGATTTGAATTTTTATTTTTTCGAAATTTTCAAAAATTCATAACTCAAAAAAAAAATGGCGAAAGAAATCTAAAAATTTCATTACTCGCTCTTTGCACGAGGGGAAAAAATTTGATCGAAATCGAAGAGGGGTTAGCAGTCTGATGGCCGATCTCCCATGGAATACCTCATATATATATATGTATATTTTTCAAGGAAAGCTTTCTTACTAATGAAAACGAAGACGAATCGTATCCTCCGAGCATTTCACCCGAGTTTCATCACTCGGGAAAAAAATGACAATTACAAAAATCATGCTGCATCAAAAAGCTAATTCGCCTATTAAAAACAAATTGAATCCCTTTTTCTTCAGGAGTCTGATAATAACCCCTCAAGAACATTAAACATTACAAAAGTGGACTGTATTCAACACTAGTTTTCCGTAATGTCCTCGTATCCCAGACGAATAGCGTCCATCGTACCAAGCTAATTTTTCCAC
Source organism: Netelia virgata (assembly GCA_951802705.1). Lineage (NCBI taxonomy): Eukaryota > Metazoa > Arthropoda > Insecta > Hymenoptera > Ichneumonidae > Netelia > Netelia virgata. The sequence continues at coordinate 11,734,756 of OX637865.1, read as the reverse complement.
AACCATGGCGATGTTTTCATATCCCGTCAACGATTTTTTCTCCTCTGTTACGTCAAGTCCGCCTAAAAGAGTTCGAAAAAATTCAACAAATTTTGTAATCGTTATCGAATTTTCTTTTTTTCATTGTTATTATTATTATTATTTTTTGTTGTTTTTTTTATTTGAAATCATTTTATTTGGAGGGATTTTCAAATTTTCGATAAAATCGTTTTCTTTCCGAAACCGATTTTTGTTTCGATTCCTTTTTTTTTGTTTTCCTCGTAAACTGAACGGAAAGCACAGTTTGTTTTTAGTGGTGGTTGACAGTTCTTCGAGACTCGATGCCCCGGAAGTTAATGGCAAAGAGAATTTTTTCTTTAGATATCATCGCCTATTGCAATATTTACCGATCTCTCAGCACTCGCAGAACCTTCCTCCGCCCTCTCTCTTTCTTCTCTCTCTCTCTCTCTCTCTCTCTCTCTCTCTTTCTTCTCTCTCTCTCTCTCTCTCTCTCTCTCCCTCTCTTGTTCACTTTCGACGTTAGCGAAGCAAATTGTACGCGATGGTCGTAGCTCTCGTTGTATTACGAACGATATCTCGATGTTCCCTAGTTCGAAATAAACGATAGCGATGTGTGTCGTGTATAGCTACGTATAACAAACGTGCCCGGCCCTTCGCCCTTTCTTTATCCCTTTGTAACAGGATCAGTAATCAAGCGAGATCCTGAAAACAAATAACTAGTTATACAACGCGATATACACCGAGGAGGGACTCTTTCTCTCTCTCTCTCTCTCTCTCTCTGTCTCTCTCTCTTTCTCTCTTTGTCTCTCTCTCTCCCTCTCTCATATCTTTTACTTTCCAACTTACCAAATAGGATTACCCGCAAAACGAGTCGATGCTTTTTCCGACCATATTTTTCACGTACGAAGAAACGTATCGAATGAATTCCCAGATGATCGAAAAAGCAATCAACGAAATTAATAAATAAAACAGCGGAAATGATAAACGCCGATGAAAATAAATAGAAAAAACGAAATACTCAAATAATCGAAAGATTGAGGAAAATTTGGAATTATTCGTTTTAGAATATTAGAAACAAAAATTTCATACGCGAAAATATAGATTTCTGTTTTTCTTCGACGATTTTCGAGGCTTGAAAATTTCGAAGATTTCTTTACCACCGAAATATTTGTAAGAATATTTTGACGTCGATCGTTATCGCGCGACCAAAAAAAGAAAGCGAAAGAATACATTTTTTCGGAAATTTTTCAAACCTCTTGTCCCTCGCCGGTAGAATTCGGTCTTTCGTTCCGTTCGAGATATCTCGATGTATGCGATGTGACGGGTTGACGACCGATTTCCAACGACCCTTGTTTTCGGCGTGATTACGTACTCGATTAAGGCAAGGAAACTCATATAGACGCGTGAATTTCAGTCGATTTTCATGAATTTTTTTTAACGAATAACTTTTTCAATGTTTTTGAAATTTGGCATATTGTTTATTTATATTTTGAACTGCCACGAAATTTTGTGTTTTTTTTTAAATGAAAAATGGCCGATTTATTGTCCAGTCTTCGGGGAAAAACGCAGCGCGAGTTGTTTATCTGTGGGGCTTCTAGTTCTTCGTGTATTCGTTCGAAAAACAAAAATTCTGATTGTTTATTAATGATATAATTAGTCGGTGAACTTACAAAAAAATTCGCGGATTGAGACACTTTATAAAAAAAGCCTTGCAATTTTGACTACATTTTCCAATGGTTTTCGCCTCGAAAAAATTATTGTTATTTTTTAAAAAATTTCAAAATAAGTAGGTTCACATATAAAGTAATAGTATAGCAATGGTATCTGTGCAAAATGTCAGCGTTATTGATGAACACTTTTTTGAGTTATCCGCCCCATCGATCTGAAAAACATAGTTTTGACAAAAACGCGTTTAAATTTATGACGGCGCGCGAACGTTCGGTATAGGAGGGTCACGTTTACACGTTGTAACACGAGAAGTACTTTGATTTAATTTTTATAATTTTACCGACGTATTCTTAACATTTTTTGAAATAAACAAAAAAATGATTTTCTGGAAATTCCATATGAATCTCCAGCCTTAAATAATGTATTTTAACGGCTCTCGTGTAAGGGAGATAGGGACACACCACGGCTGTCGTTTGGCCGAACAACAGATCGGGTGAAAGATTGTCGTTCGTTCTATTTTTCGTGGACTCGATCCGGTGACGTATCGATCACACGTTCTACCAAAGCTTTTATTTCCGTGGTTAGGTCACTTCGCGTGTACGAATATCGATATCTACATTATGAATCGGCCTCGCGACGTCGCTGGCCAGCTGTTGATTCTGCGACCGGTTGCGCGCTTCGCAATTAAAAGACACGCCGGAAAATGCGTTGGCGTTCGCTCGATCGCGAGAGCCGATTCGTCACGGTCGACCCCGTCTCTTCGTTTTTTTTGTTGTTGTTATTCCGTCCGTTAAGTACGTGACTCCTTGTCTCCTTTCTTCGACTCGTAAGGGTTCGTTGACACGACGGGGAGGCCAAAAAAAAGTACGAACGGATGGTGCTTGCGTAGGAATGAAAACGATTACGATGATAGACAAAAAAGGACGCCTTTGTGCGAATAGTCGGAGCCGAGCACCGCTATCTCTCTCTCTCTCTCTCTCTCTTTTTTTCTCTTTCTCTTTATTGCTCTCTGTCTCTTATTTAAAGATGAAACAAGAAACTTGGAACGCCCTCTACGCCCACGCCGCGCGCCGGTCATTTCAATTTTGTACGTGCTCGCTGACCCTGTCCTTTTCGAAAACAACAAAAAAAGAACATACACAGACACATACACGCTATAATGTAAGTCGTAGGTACTGCGTCGCGTTGTTCAATTATTGACGAACGTAAAGGAAGAAAAATATGGAAAAAGGGAAAAATATTGATAACGATCGATGATCGTTCGAGAAAGAAGGGAGACCGAAACGTAAATAGTAAAAAGAAATATTTATATATTATATTTTCCAACGATTGGAACGTATATCTACGTGTTTCTTTTTCTTAAATCGTTTCGTTCGGGATAAAAATTACGCATTTAACCGCGTTTGAAAAATCTGTGCCTCGTGACAAATTGAAAGTAAAATTGAATCTAGGCAGCGCGAGGGGTAGCGAAGTGACGCGATTTCCCGTATTACGTTCACCACCTACGACGATCGATCATCCCGTTGACGCGTCGCGGAGGGAAAAAAATCTATGTATATATTCAATATATATATATATAGAGAGAGAAAAGAAAGGAGAAAAAAACGAATAAATAAATAAAAAATAAAGTGAAGGACGAAAAGAAAAAGAGCTTGAAATAAAAAAGAGAAAATTTATGTATAATAAAATGGTAAAGTTTGGGGTAGAGGGACATCAATGTAATCCGGGCTCACGGGTCTCTTTGTCACCGTAGTAAAAAAAAAAAAACAACGAGCGGAAAGGAAGTTGGCGATGGAGCTGGATCGTGGGCGGGGGTCGACGAAGAAAAGAAAAAAGTTTGGTGCGCCCCCTTTTTCGCGTGTGTCGCGGAGTCGTTCGAACGAAGCACACGAAAACACACGCTCACCCTTCTTCATCTTGTATTAGCGAGTTCTGACAGCATGAAAACCCGAGCGGAATCTGCGATTAGGTTATAACACAGCGAGCCGCCGTTCATAGCCGTACGAAACATCGACTGTGTAAACGGTATAGAGTTAACGAGTAACGGTCAAAAGAAGTTCTCGAAGGAACGAAAAAATTGAGAAGGTTTTTTTTTTCTTTTTTTTTATCAACGCCGTTCGTATGTCTTTTCGTATAAAATTTGTTCAATCAATTATTAACAAAATATCGTACATTATTTATTTGTTTATTTATTTATTTATTTATTTATTTATTTATTTATTTATTTATTTATTTATTTATTTATTTATGTATTTATTTATTTATTTATTTATTTATTTATTTATTTATTTATTTATTTATTTATTTATTTATTTATTTATTTATTTATTTATTTATTTATTTATTTATTTATTTATTTATTTATTTATTTATTTATTTATTTATTTATTTATTCATTTATTTATTTATTCATTTATTTATTTATTTATTCGTTTATTTACGTTCAATTAATCCATTCATTATTCGACCTTCGGACTTATTTATTTCCATATCGAGACGTTATCAAGGCATTCGTGCGGCTGACAAATGACAAATGTAACAATAAACCCCGTCATAACTGTTCGCAATATTGGGAGACCCGAACGGCTTTCCAAAGAACGAAATGCAAGTGATGCAACCATTCCTTCCAACGAAACAATTCTCGCATCCCACTGACAACGGCGACTCATAGCGCGAAAGTCTGGCTCGATCGGCCAATCACGGAAACGAAGTCGGTTGCAGACGTCCTTGAGATTTTCGCTTTACGAATTATAGAAAAATCGCGACGTCTTATTCGGTACTAACAATGAGTACAAGAATTTTTAAATATTCTCGGATATATGAAAATTAAGAATCTACGAGTAAGAATCACGAATTTTTAAAGAATATTTCACTTTTGAAAATTTCAACGATTTTAAAATCGTTCGACCGTCGACTAATTCACAAATGTCGAATTTCATTAAAATCATCCATTAAACACGTTAACTTTCCTCGTACAAAATTATGCGCGTCGTCCTGTCCTTGACTTTTGCTCTCACTATTTTGACGTCTAGGAACTTCGAACCGTTCGAAACTTCGTTGTTTCATGACCTTTTGAACTAAATCAAAGTACACTCCCTCCCCACTCGTTCTTACATTACGGAATAATAAGGAATGGTCCATTGATAAAACTCATCCAACGATATAGTCGTATAGTATCGTCGCTCGTCAACCACGTTTACCGATCATCCCGATCGCCCCAACCGTCTTCAATATCAAACGATACAGAATAAATTTGACAAAAATTTTACCAAAAATCATCGATCACTTTTTTTGTTTAACTCTATAACCTTCACGCTATCCCCTCTATGTTCCAACTTCTATAGGAGTTTAGATAAGACGCGTGTATCCTTATACAAAAATAAATTCGTAGATAAAACGAAAGAAAGGGACGAATTGGCCAAAATCTAGGATCGACTTTCTAATGTATGAAAGTTCTAGTCTGCGTCTTGCAGTGAATAGGAAAGTTGCAGCATCGGTACTTCCAGTCGCAGCAAGAACAACAACGACTAGTCGAACGTAGAAAGAGAGAGCGAGAAAGAGAGAGAGAGAGAGAGAGAGAGAGAGAGAGAGAGAGAGAGAGAGAGAGGGTGAGCTCGAGTGTGAGGGGGCGAAGGGAGGGAGCAAGAGCTGGCGGTGGTGGCAGAGCCGCGGTGGCGGCGGCGGCGGCGGCGACGGTAGTAGTAACGATCGTACGCGGCCTTGAACGGTGACGTCAAAACTCCAGAGCTCCCATTCGCGCGTCGTGCTCCTCCCTCCCTCCCTCTCGCCGTCGCTCTCTCTCACTCACTCCCTCAACCCTCTTGCTGCCCTCTGTTATTCCTCCCTTTCTCCTCTTCGGGCTCGCTCACCCGTCCCCACCCTCTTCTCGCTCTCCCTCTTCCGCCCTCTTACGCTCCCACTCACTCTCACTCTTTCTTTCTCTCTCTCTCTCTCTCTCTCGCTATCTATCATTCCCTCTCTCTCCTTCTTTCTCTCTCTCTCTCTCTCTCTCTCTCTCTCTCGCTATCTATCACTCGCTCTCCTCTATCGTCCAGGAATCGTTGCCACCACCACCACCAACACCACCGCCAAACTTGAATTCTCTCACCGCCACCCTTTCCCCGGCAGCGGTGTGAGCCGCGCTCGAGCGAATCTTGACTGTGGAGCAGCGCCAAAATCCGGGGCTTCATTCATCGTTCGGCCACGGACCAACCATCTACTCGACCTCTCCGCCTCTCTCTCTCTCTCTCTCTCTCTCTCTCTCTCTCTCTCTCTCTCTCTCTCTCTCTCTCACTCTCTCTCTCTCACTCTCTCTCTCTCTCTCTATCTATGTATCTATCTATCTATCTATCTATCTCTCTCTCGCTCCATCTCACTCGTGTTACCTTCCACGCGCTATCCTTCCGTCCGTGTTTCACACTGCTGCCATAGAAATACATATATACGTATGCACACACCTATTTCAGCCGACTGGTATTACTATATATGTGTACAGAATTTCTATAGGGGTAAGACGGGTCGCGCGCTGCAAGCTCGTCCGGGACTCTCTCTCTCTCTCTCTCTCTGCCCACTTTCGACCCCCCCCCCCCTCCTTCTCTCTCTACCGCGGTGCCACATTTTTCGTCATTTTTTTTTCTTCCTTCTTCTGCTTCCCTTTTTCTACTGCAACACGAAAAAAAAACAACAAGAAAAACAAAAATGAAAAACATTGGAAAAATAAAAATAAAATAACATGTAACACCGAAAAAAGAAGGATAGAAATAGTACAAGCGAGGAGGAATAAAGTTCACGGGTTCGGAATGACGTCACGAACCACCGAGTAAG